>CM057772.1:8582101-8980211 GCA_030064435.1 Trapa incisa | reverse complement strand
AAAAAAATAAGGAATAGAATTATGGTATATAACAACATATTATTTTAAACTTCTAAATGAAAAAATTTTCTTAACATTTTCTCAAATAATATTAGAATTATGATTAATTGAGTTTAGTTATATATTATAAGTGTATCAAAATATAAAATGTTGAGATAATAATGTTATAATGATTAAAATAAAAAAATATACGTGATTTTTCACAAATATGATAATTAAATAAAACTAAAATACAATAAATGTTCAATAGATTTTCAAGAACGTACAAACTTTCCTTGACAATTTACAATTTGCCTTTGAAAAAATTACATTTAAATAAAAGGTGTTTTTAATTAAAATGTGCCTGCATATGGCCATAAATTGTATTCCCTTTTTTAGAGCAAAAAAACTATAAAAAATCTTATAAAATTATCTATATACCTAATGATTGTTCATTAGTTGATGTAAAATATAAAAATACATTTTTCGAGAAAATATTAAAATCGGTATATACATATCATTTGACAAATCTTTTGAAATTTTAAATGATGTAAATTGAAGTAAAATATTACAAATTAAAGGATAAGCCCATTCTATGAGTTGTTTTATGGTCTTTTTTAATACATACATAAATATATATATAATTTAATACATTCATTAAAGTTTTGAATGTTATAGTTGTGATGGTTATGATTTTATGGTCAGTTTTCCCTTTTATAATAACGGTAATGCAAATGTCACATTCATTGAAACATTTATTTGCTCGCCGCTGATGGTAATGCCAAGGGTATCCATATTGTTAGTTCATTTGCCGTGTGTATATATATATATATATATGTGTGTGTTTACACATAAAATATGTACCCTATCTCACAAGGGGTGAACAAGAAGCAGAGCCGCAAGAAAGACATACGAAAATGGCAGAAGGTGACATCGAGTACCGTTCGTCTCTCTGGGGCTATGGGAATCTCATGAGCGTCCACTTGGCCTTGCGAGTGGCGATCGAGTCCAACATTCTCAACATCATCGATAGCGCCGGACCGTCAATGCAGCTCTCAGCCCTGGAGATCGCATCTCGAATCCCCATTAAGGACCATAGATCGATTGTCATCCTTGATCAGCTACTCCGCTTCCTCAGTGTTAAGTTCCTGCTGAAATCCTCCTTGAGACCCGATGGACCGACACCAACCCAGTGGGTCAGAACGTACGGCTTAACGGATGTGACCCGGCACATGGTGACTAACAAGGACGAGGACCCAAAGGAAACTTCGGTAGCCCCGCTGGTGATCTTCGGGGCCGAGAATGTGCTCTTCGAGAGGATGAGCATGCTCAAAGATGCGATCCTAGACCCGGAAACTTCACCCTTCTTCACCTCCGAGAGAGCTGACCTCTTCGACGTATCCTCCAAAAACCCCATCCTGAACAAGTCGTTCAACGAGGTAATGGCGTTCTGGTCACGGATAGTTATTCGCAGGGTCTTGGCTACGTACAAAGGCTTTGAGGAAGTGAAGGAGATGTTGGATGTGGGAGGTGGAATGGGGATCATACTGCAGAATATTGTCCGAGCATATCCGCATATTCGCGGGATCAACTTCGACCTACCTCACGTCATTGCCGAGGCCCCCGTTCATGAGGGTTAGTCGAGAAAATTACGTGAATTTTTAATTTTACTTTATTTCAATTTCTGATTTTACATATATGATTGCTTTTTAATTTTATTTAGGAGTGGAACATATGGCCGGAGACATGTTTGATTCATTGCCAAAAGCCGAGACAATCTGGATGAAGGTTAGTATGAATGATTTCTGTCTTGTTCTACCAGTGCACCAGCTTGATTAGTAAAGTATATGGTATATTGCTACATAAATTGGAAGGATATTATGTGGTCAATCTCTATCTAATAGACTTGTCTCCAAAATATGATTACGATGAGTAGGTGTTCTATACAACTTCTTATTAAAATATATGAATTATTAAATAATTGTAAACATTAAATTATTTAATTAGAAATTAGTCCAGGATAAATATAAAATTAAAATATTATACATTAACCTAATCTAATCACACATTCGATACTGCCCTCTAAAATGGTAGTTATTATTATTATTATTATTTTTACTTGCATCTCTACAACTTATTTGAATTATATGTACATCTCCATTTGTGCAGGCAATACTTCACGACTGGGATGATGAAACGTGCAATAAGATATTGAGGAACTGCTACAACGCACTGCCGGAGGAAGGGAAGTTATTGGTCGTGGAGATCTTAGCTCCCGAAAATTCAAACAATGACGAGGACCTGTCTGAGAATGCTGTGGTGTCCGAGTTTTATGTGATGCTCTTGAATCTCCACGGGAAAGAGCGGACGGCCAAACAGTACGATGAATTAGCGAGAGCCGGAGGATTTGTGGAGACCAAGTTTTTTCACATTTGGGACGGATTGCACGTCATGGAGTTCTTAAAAAAGAAAACATCTAATTAGTTTATGTTCAACAATCTAAAATATATGAAGTAAAAGGTGGGGTAATGGCCTTTTACAAAATACGAAATTTGATTTTGTTCTATTATAAATAATATGTTTCACTCATTTTTTTTTATTATTCTTTCATGTCCACATCACACCTAAATTCGAGCAATTAAGAAAGATTTTCTAAATTAAATATTGTATAATTTTTATTTTTTTCAAAAAGTTTATAAATATACTCAAGATTTTAAATAACAAGTAATACGAAATCATCGATGCAATCGTATACAACACCAAAAATCTCACCCACTATTATTCGAGAACATATTAGTCCGCAGAGATTAACCGGTCTTCATTCTACTTTAAATGGCCGATTATGTTTTGGCCCGTACACATCATATACGAATTTATAATTATACTTTTGGCTGGACTAATGTGATATTTAATATATATTATACCGTAATATTATCAAAATTACGCTTTTGCACCGAGACCAATTTTTAAAATTTAATCTAAAATTCGTTATATAATTAAACGAGTGATATCTAGAGTTGTTCGATACTTGAAATTACGTTGGGGCCTATTTATGCAGCCCAACATAATTCGAGACACGACCTTACCCGCATTTTTGTCACCTTGTCAAACGAGGTTTAAGGATGTTTTAGCTCTTTTTGCCAAATGGACCCTCATGGGTATAACCCTCCCTTTGGCTCCCTCTCCCTCATCCCCATTCCATCGAAGACTTGCTCCGAAAAAAAAACATCAACTTAGTTAATCGGGACGAGATTCCAACTCATGACAACCTCATTCCGCATTCACTCTCCCAACCGCACACCCGCTTCTAAGCTTTCTAGCACGGTTATCACGCCCAACTCGATTTATCGGCCGGCGGTCCCATGCAACTCGCCAATTTCACCACGGTAAAATCGGAGTGACTAAGGCTGCGAATAAAACCCATCTCTATTTTGCCGTGAAAATTTTACAGCTTTTCTTTAAAAGTATGGTGTGACCCAACATAGTTCCATAAATAACCTCATATTATAATATTTGATAAGCACTAAATAAGTACTCCGCAAGTCAAAGGCTAACATTATCCCGAAAATGGTCGATCAAGTATTTAAAATTGTTGATAAAATAATCAAATGATTAAAAAAATAAGGAATAGAATTATGGTATATAACAACATATTATTTTAAACTTCTAAATGAAAAAATTTTCTTAACATTTTCTCAAATAATATTAGAATTATGATTAATTGAGTTTAGTTATATATTATAAGTGTATCAAAATATAAAATGTTGAGATAATAATGTTATAATGATTAAAATAAAAAAATATACGTGATTTTTCACAAATATGATAATTAAATAAAACTAAAATACAATAAATGTTCAATAGATTTTCAAGAACGTACAAACTTTCCTTGACAATTTACAATTTGCCTTTGAAAAAATTACATTTAAATAAAAGGTGTTTTTAATTAAAATGTGCCTGCATATGGCCATAAATTGTATTCCCTTTTTTAGAGCAAAAAAACTATAAAAAATCTTATAAAATTATCTATATACCTAATGATTGTTCATTAGTTGATGTAAAATATAAAAATACATTTTTCGAGAAAATATTAAAATCGGTATATACATATCATTTGACAAATCTTTTGAAATTTTAAATGATGTAAATTGAAGTAAAATATTACAAATTAAAGGATAAGCCCATTCTATGAGTTGTTTTATGGTCTTTTTTAATACATACATATATATATATATAATTTAATACATTCATTAAAGTTTTGAATGTTATAGTTGTGATGGTTATGATTTTATGGTCAGTTTTCCCTTTTATAATAACGGTAATGCAAATGTCACATTCATTGAAACATTTATTTGCTCGCCGCTGATGGTAATGCCAAGGGTATCCATATTGTTAGTTCATTTGCCGTGTGTATATATATATATATATATGTGTGTGTTTACACATAAAATATGTACCCTATCTCACAAGGGGTGAACAAGAAGCAGAGCCGCAAGAAAGACATACGAAAATGGCAGAAGGTGACATCGAGTACCGTTCGTCTCTCTGGGGCTATGGGAATCTCATGAGCGTCCACTTGGCCTTGCGAGTGGCGATCGAGTCCAACATTCTCAACATCATCGATAGCGCCGGACCGTCAATGCAGCTCTCAGCCCTGGAGATCGCATCTCGAATCCCCATTAAGGACCATAGATCGATTGTCATCCTTGATCAGCTACTCCGCTTCCTCAGTGTTAAGTTCCTGCTGAAATCCTCCTTGAGACCCGATGGACCGACACCAACCCAGTGGGTCAGAACGTACGGCTTAACGGATGTGACCCGGCACATGGTGACTAACAAGGACGAGGACCCAAAGGAAACTTCGGTAGCCCCGCTGGTGATCTTCGGGGCCGAGAATGTGCTCTTCGAGAGGATGAGCATGCTCAAAGATGCGATCCTAGACCCGGAAACTTCACCCTTCTTCACCTCCGAGAGAGCTGACCTCTTCGACGTATCCTCCAAAAACCCCATCCTGAACAAGTCGTTCAACGAGGTAATGGCGTTCTGGTCACGGATAGTTATTCGCAGGGTCTTGGCTACGTACAAAGGCTTTGAGGAAGTGAAGGAGTTGTTGGATGTGGGAGGTGGAATGGGGATCATACTGCAGAATATTGTCCGAGCATATCCGCATATTCGCGGGATCAACTTCGACCTACCTCACGTCATTGCCGAGGCCCCCGTTCATGAGGGTTAGTCGAGAAAATTACGTGAATTTTTAATTTTACTTTATTTCAATTTCTGATTTTACATATATGATTGCTTTTTAATTTTATTTAGGAGTGGAACATATGGCCGGAGACATGTTTGATTCATTGCCAAAAGCCGAGACAATCTGGATGAAGGTTAGTATGAATGATTTCTGTCTTGTTCTACCAGTGCACCAGCTTGATTAGTAAAGTATATGGTATATTGCTACATAAATTGGAAGGATATTATGTGGTCAATCTCTATCTAATAGACTTGTCTCCAAAATATGATTACGATGAGTAGGTGTTCTATACAACTTCTTATTAAAATATATGAATTATTAAATAATTGTAAACATTAAATTATTTAATTAGAAATTAGTCCAGGATAAATATAAAATTAAAATATTATACATTAACCTAATCTAATCACACATTCGATACTGCCCTCTAAAATGGTAGTTATTATTATTATTATTATTTTTACTTGCATCTCTACAACTTATTTGAATTATATGTACATCTCCATTTGTGCAGGCAATACTTCACGACTGGGATGATGAAACGTGCAATAAGATATTGAGGAACTGCTACAACGCACTGCCGGAGGAAGGGAAGTTATTGGTCGTGGAGATCTTAGCTCCCGAAAATTCAAACAATGACGAGGACCTGTCTGAGAATGCTGTGGTGTCCGAGTTTTATGTGATGCTCTTGAATCTCCACGGGAAAGAGCGGACGGCCAAACAGTACGATGAATTAGCGAGAGCCGGAGGATTTGTGGAGACCAAGTTTTTTCACATTTGGGACGGATTGCACGTCATGGAGTTCTTAAAAAAGAAAACATCTAATTAGTTTATGTTCAACAATCTAAAATATATGAAGTAAAAGGTGGGGTAATGGCCTTTTACAAAATACGAAATTTGATTTTGTTCTATTATAAATAATATGTTTCACTCATTTTTTTTTATTATTCTTTCATGTCCACATCACACCTAAATTCGAGCAATTAAGAAAGATTTTCTAAATTAAATATTGTATAATTTTTATTTTTTTCAAAAAGTTTATAAATATACTCAAGATTTTAAATAACAAGTAATACGAAATCATCGATGCAATCGTATACAACACCAAAAATCTCACCCACTATTATTCGAGAACATATTAGTCCGCAGAGATTAACCGGTCTTCATTCTACTTTAAATGGCCGATTATGTTTTGGCCCGTACACATCATATACGAATTTATAATTATACTTTTGGCTGGACTAATGTGATATTTAATATATATTATACCGTAATATTATCAAAATTACGCTTTTGCACCGAGACCAATTTTTAAAATTTAATCTAAAATTCGTTATATAATTAAACGAGTGATATCTAGAGTTGTTCGATACTTGAAATTACGTTGGGGCCTATTTATGCAGCCCAACATAATTCGAGACACGACCTTACCCGCATTTTTGTCACCTTGTCAAACGAGGTTTAAGGATGTTTTAGCTCTTTTTGCCAAATGGACCCTCATGGGTATAACCCTCCCTTTGGCTCCCTCTCCCTCATCCCCATTCCATCGAAGACTTGCTCCGAAAAAAAAACATCAACTTAGTTAATCGGGACGAGATTCCAACTCATGACAACCTCATTCCGCATTCACTCTCCCAACCGCACACCCGCTTCTAAGCTTTCTAGCACGGTTATCACGCCCAACTCGATTTATCGGCCGGCGGTCCCATGCAACTCGCCAATTTCACCACGGTAAAATCGGAGTGACTAAGGCTGCGAATAAAACCCATCTCTATTTTGCCGTGAAAATTTTACAGCTTTTCTTTAAAAGTATGGTGTGACCCAACATAGTTCCATAAATAACCTCATATTATAATATTTGATAAGCACTAAATAAGTACTCCGCAAGTCAAAGGCTAACATTATCCCGAAAATGGTCGATCAAGTATTTAAAATTGTTGATAAAATAATCAAATGATTAAAAAAATAAGGAATAGAATTATGGTATATAACAACATATTATTTTAAACTTCTAAATGAAAAAATTTTCTTAACATTTTCTCAAATAATATTAGAATTATGATTAATTGAGTTTAGTTATATATTATAAGTGTATCAAAATATAAAATGTTGAGATAATAATGTTATAATGATTAAAATAAAAAAATATACGTGATTTTTCACAAATATGATAATTAAATAAAACTAAAATACAATAAATGTTCAATAGATTTTCAAGAACGTACAAACTTTCCTTGACAATTTACAATTTGCCTTTGAAAAAATTACATTTAAATAAAAGGTGTTTTTAATTAAAATGTGCCTGCATATGGCCATAAATTGTATTCCCTTTTTTAGAGCAAAAAAACTATAAAAAATCTTATAAAATTATCTATATACCTAATGATTGTTCATTAGTTGATGTAAAATATAAAAATACATTTTTCGAGAAAATATTAAAATCGGTATATACATATCATTTGACAAATCTTTTGAAATTTTAAATGATGTAAATTGAAGTAAAATATTACAAATTAAAGGATAAGCCCATTCTATGAGTTGTTTTATGGTCTTTTTTAATACATACATATATATATATATAATTTAATACATTCATTAAAGTTTTGAATGTTATAGTTGTGATGGTTATGATTTTATGGTCAGTTTTCCCTTTTATAATAACGGTAATGCAAATGTCACATTCATTGAAACATTTATTTGCTCGCCGCTGATGGTAATGCCAAGGGTATCCATATTGTTAGTTCATTTGCCGTGTGTATATATATATATATATATGTGTGTGTTTACACATAAAATATGTACCCTATCTCACAAGGGGTGAACAAGAAGCAGAGCCGCAAGAAAGACATACGAAAATGGCAGAAGGTGACATCGAGTACCGTTCGTCTCTCTGGGGCTATGGGAATCTCATGAGCGTCCACTTGGCCTTGCGAGTGGCGATCGAGTCCAACATTCTCAACATCATCGATAGCGCCGGACCGTCAATGCAGCTCTCAGCCCTGGAGATCGCATCTCGAATCCCCATTAAGGACCATAGATCGATTGTCATCCTTGATCAGCTACTCCGCTTCCTCAGTGTTAAGTTCCTGCTGAAATCCTCCTTGAGACCCGATGGACCGACACCAACCCAGTGGGTCAGAACGTACGGCTTAACGGATGTGACCCGGCACATGGTGACTAACAAGGACGAGGACCCAAAGGAAACTTCGGTAGCCCCGCTGGTGATCTTCGGGGCCGAGAATGTGCTCTTCGAGAGGATGAGCATGCTCAAAGATGCGATCCTAGACCCGGAAACTTCACCCTTCTTCACCTCCGAGAGAGCTGACCTCTTCGACGTATCCTCCAAAAACCCCATCCTGAACAAGTCGTTCAACGAGGTAATGGCGTTCTGGTCACGGATAGTTATTCGCAGGGTCTTGGCTACGTACAAAGGCTTTGAGGAAGTGAAGGAGTTGTTGGATGTGGGAGGTGGAATGGGGATCATACTGCAGAATATTGTCCGAGCATATCCGCATATTCGCGGGATCAACTTCGACCTACCTCACGTCATTGCCGAGGCCCCCGTTCATGAGGGTTAGTCGAGAAAATTACGTGAATTTTTAATTTTACTTTATTTCAATTTCTGATTTTACATATATGATTGCTTTTTAATTTTATTTAGGAGTGGAACATATGGCCGGAGACATGTTTGATTCATTGCCAAAAGCCGAGACAATCTGGATGAAGGTTAGTATGAATGATTTCTGTCTTGTTCTACCAGTGCACCAGCTTGATTAGTAAAGTATATGGTATATTGCTACATAAATTGGAAGGATATTATGTGGTCAATCTCTATCTAATAGACTTGTCTCCAAAATATGATTACGATGAGTAGGTGTTCTATACAACTTCTTATTAAAATATATGAATTATTAAATAATTGTAAACATTAAATTATTTAATTAGAAATTAGTCCAGGATAAATATAAAATTAAAATATTATACATTAACCTAATCTAATCACACATTCGATACTGCCCTCTAAAATGGTAGTTATTATTATTATTATTATTTTTACTTGCATCTCTACAACTTATTTGAATTATATGTACATCTCCATTTGTGCAGGCAATACTTCACGACTGGGATGATGAAACGTGCAATAAGATATTGAGGAACTGCTACAACGCACTGCCGGAGGAAGGGAAGTTATTGGTCGTGGAGATCTTAGCTCCCGAAAATTCAAACAATGACGAGGACCTGTCTGAGAATGCTGTGGTGTCCGAGTTTTATGTGATGCTCTTGAATCTCCACGGGAAAGAGCGGACGGCCAAACAGTACGATGAATTAGCGAGAGCCGGAGGATTTGTGGAGACCAAGTTTTTTCACATTTGGGACGGATTGCACGTCATGGAGTTCTTAAAAAAGAAAACATCTAATTAGTTTATGTTCAACAATCTAAAATATATGAAGTAAAAGGTGGGGTAATGGCCTTTTACAAAATACGAAATTTGATTTTGTTCTATTATAAATAATATGTTTCACTCATTTTTTTTTATTATTCTTTCATGTCCACATCACACCTAAATTCGAGCAATTAAGAAAGATTTTCTAAATTAAATATTGTATAATTTTTATTTTTTTCAAAAAGTTTATAAATATACTCAAGATTTTAAATAACAAGTAATACGAAATCATCGATGCAATCGTATACAACACCAAAAATCTCACCCACTATTATTCGAGAACATATTAGTCCGCAGAGATTAACCGGTCTTCATTCTACTTTAAATGGCCGATTATGTTTTGGCCCGTACACATCATATACGAATTTATAATTATACTTTTGGCTGGACTAATGTGATATTTAATATATATTATACCGTAATATTATCAAAATTACGCTTTTGCACCGAGACCAATTTTTAAAATTTAATCTAAAATTCGTTATATAATTAAACGAGTGATATCTAGAGTTGTTCGATACTTGAAATTACGTTGGGGCCTATTTATGCAGCCCAACATAATTCGAGACACGACCTTACCCGCATTTTTGTCACCTTGTCAAACGAGGTTTAAGGATGTTTTAGCTCTTTTTGCCAAATGGACCCTCATGGGTATAACCCTCCCTTTGGCTCCCTCTCCCTCATCCCCATTCCATCGAAGACTTGCTCCGAAAAAAAAACATCAACTTAGTTAATCGGGACGAGATTCCAACTCATGACAACCTCATTCCGCATTCACTCTCCCAACCGCACACCCGCTTCTAAGCTTTCTAGCACGGTTATCACGCCCAACTCGATTTATCGGCCGGCGGTCCCATGCAACTCGCCAATTTCACCACGGTAAAATCGGAGTGACTAAGGCTGCGAATAAAACCCATCTCTATTTTGCCGTGAAAATTTTACAGCTTTTCTTTAAAAGTATGGTGTGACCCAACATAGTTCCATAAATAACCTCATATTATAATATTTGATAAGCACTAAATAAGTACTCCGCAAGTCAAAGGCTAACATTATCCCGAAAATGGTCGATCAAGTATTTAAAATTGTTGATAAAATAATCAAATGATTAAAAAAATAAGGAATAGAATTATGGTATATAACAACATATTATTTTAAACTTCTAAATGAAAAAATTTTCTTAACATTTTCTCAAATAATATTAGAATTATGATTAATTGAGTTTAGTTATATATTATAAGTGTATCAAAATATAAAATGTTGAGATAATAATGTTATAATGATTAAAATAAAAAAATATACGTGATTTTTCACAAATATGATAATTAAATAAAACTAAAATACAATAAATGTTCAATAGATTTTCAAGAACGTACAAACTTTCCTTGACAATTTACAATTTGCCTTTGAAAAAATTACATTTAAATAAAAGGTGTTTTTAATTAAAATGTGCCTGCATATGGCCATAAATTGTATTCCCTTTTTTAGAGCAAAAAAACTATAAAAAATCTTATAAAATTATCTATATACCTAATGATTGTTCATTAGTTGATGTAAAATATAAAAATACATTTTTCGAGAAAATATTAAAATCGGTATATACATATCATTTGACAAATCTTTTGAAATTTTAAATGATGTAAATTGAAGTAAAATATTACAAATTAAAGGATAAGCCCATTCTATGAGTTGTTTTATGGTCTTTTTTAATACATACATATATATATATATAATTTAATACATTCATTAAAGTTTTGAATGTTATAGTTGTGATGGTTATGATTTTATGGTCAGTTTTCCCTTTTATAATAACGGTAATGCAAATGTCACATTCATTGAAACATTTATTTGCTCGCCGCTGATGGTAATGCCAAGGGTATCCATATTGTTAGTTCATTTGCCGTGTGTATATATATATATATATATGTGTGTGTTTACACATAAAATATGTACCCTATCTCACAAGGGGTGAACAAGAAGCAGAGCCGCAAGAAAGACATACGAAAATGGCAGAAGGTGACATCGAGTACCGTTCGTCTCTCTGGGGCTATGGGAATCTCATGAGCGTCCACTTGGCCTTGCGAGTGGCGATCGAGTCCAACATTCTCAACATCATCGATAGCGCCGGACCGTCAATGCAGCTCTCAGCCCTGGAGATCGCATCTCGAATCCCCATTAAGGACCATAGATCGATTGTCATCCTTGATCAGCTACTCCGCTTCCTCAGTGTTAAGTTCCTGCTGAAATCCTCCTTGAGACCCGATGGACCGACACCAACCCAGTGGGTCAGAACGTACGGCTTAACGGATGTGACCCGGCACATGGTGACTAACAAGGACGAGGACCCAAAGGAAACTTCGGTAGCCCCGCTGGTGATCTTCGGGGCCGAGAATGTGCTCTTCGAGAGGATGAGCATGCTCAAAGATGCGATCCTAGACCCGGAAACTTCACCCTTCTTCACCTCCGAGAGAGCTGACCTCTTCGACGTATCCTCCAAAAACCCCATCCTGAACAAGTCGTTCAACGAGGTAATGGCGTTCTGGTCACGGATAGTTATTCGCAGGGTCTTGGCTACGTACAAAGGCTTTGAGGAAGTGAAGGAGTTGTTGGATGTGGGAGGTGGAATGGGGATCATACTGCAGAATATTGTCCGAGCATATCCGCATATTCGCGGGATCAACTTCGACCTACCTCACGTCATTGCCGAGGCCCCCGTTCATGAGGGTTAGTCGAGAAAATTACGTGAATTTTTAATTTTACTTTATTTCAATTTCTGATTTTACATATATGATTGCTTTTTAATTTTATTTAGGAGTGGAACATATGGCCGGAGACATGTTTGATTCATTGCCAAAAGCCGAGACAATCTGGATGAAGGTTAGTATGAATGATTTCTGTCTTGTTCTACCAGTGCACCAGCTTGATTAGTAAAGTATATGGTATATTGCTACATAAATTGGAAGGATATTATGTGGTCAATCTCTATCTAATAGACTTGTCTCCAAAATATGATTACGATGAGTAGGTGTTCTATACAACTTCTTATTAAAATATATGAATTATTAAATAATTGTAAACATTAAATTATTTAATTAGAAATTAGTCCAGGATAAATATAAAATTAAAATATTATACATTAACCTAATCTAATCACACATTCGATACTGCCCTCTAAAATGGTAGTTATTATTATTATTATTATTTTTACTTGCATCTCTACAACTTATTTGAATTATATGTACATCTCCATTTGTGCAGGCAATACTTCACGACTGGGATGATGAAACGTGCAATAAGATATTGAGGAACTGCTACAACGCACTGCCGGAGGAAGGGAAGTTATTGGTCGTGGAGATCTTAGCTCCCGAAAATTCAAACAATGACGAGGACCTGTCTGAGAATGCTGTGGTGTCCGAGTTTTATGTGATGCTCTTGAATCTCCACGGGAAAGAGCGGACGGCCAAACAGTACGATGAATTAGCGAGAGCCGGAGGATTTGTGGAGACCAAGTTTTTTCACATTTGGGACGGATTGCACGTCATGGAGTTCTTAAAAAAGAAAACATCTAATTAGTTTATGTTCAACAATCTAAAATATATGAAGTAAAAGGTGGGGTAATGGCCTTTTACAAAATACGAAATTTGATTTTGTTCTATTATAAATAATATGTTTCACTCATTTTTTTTTATTATTCTTTCATGTCCACATCACACCTAAATTCGAGCAATTAAGAAAGATTTTCTAAATTAAATATTGTATAATTTTTATTTTTTTCAAAAAGTTTATAAATATACTCAAGATTTTAAATAACAAGTAATACGAAATCATCGATGCAATCGTATACAACACCAAAAATCTCACCCACTATTATTCGAGAACATATTAGTCCGCAGAGATTAACCGGTCTTCATTCTACTTTAAATGGCCGATTATGTTTTGGCCCGTACACATCATATACGAATTTATAATTATACTTTTGGCTGGACTAATGTGATATTTAATATATATTATACCGTAATATTATCAAAATTACGCTTTTGCACCGAGACCAATTTTTAAAATTTAATCTAAAATTCGTTATATAATTAAACGAGTGATATCTAGAGTTGTTCGATACTTGAAATTACGTTGGGGCCTATTTATGCAGCCCAACATAATTCGAGACACGACCTTACCCGCATTTTTGTCACCTTGTCAAACGAGGTTTAAGGATGTTTTAGCTCTTTTTGCCAAATGGACCCTCATGGGTATAACCCTCCCTTTGGCTCCCTCTCCCTCATCCCCATTCCATCGAAGACTTGCTCCGAAAAAAAAACATCAACTTAGTTAATCGGGACGAGATTCCAACTCATGACAACCTCATTCCGCATTCACTCTCCCAACCGCACACCCGCTTCTAAGCTTTCTAGCACGGTTATCACGCCCAACTCGATTTATCGGCCGGCGGTCCCATGCAACTCGCCAATTTCACCACGGTAAAATCGGAGTGACTAAGGCTGCGAATAAAACCCATCTCTATTTTGCCGTGAAAATTTTACAGCTTTTCTTTAAAAGTATGGTGTGACCCAACATAGTTCCATAAATAACCTCATATTATAATATTTGATAAGCACTAAATAAGTACTCCGCAAGTCAAAGGCTAACATTATCCCGAAAATGGTCGATCAAGTATTTAAAATTGTTGATAAAATAATCAAATGATTAAAAAAATAAGGAATAGAATTATGGTATATAACAACATATTATTTTAAACTTCTAAATGAAAAAATTTTCTTAACATTTTCTCAAATAATATTAGAATTATGATTAATTGAGTTTAGTTATATATTATAAGTGTATCAAAATATAAAATGTTGAGATAATAATGTTATAATGATTAAAATAAAAAAATATACGTGATTTTTCACAAATATGATAATTAAATAAAACTAAAATACAATAAATGTTCAATAGATTTTCAAGAACGTACAAACTTTCCTTGACAATTTACAATTTGCCTTTGAAAAAATTACATTTAAATAAAAGGTGTTTTTAATTAAAATGTGCCTGCATATGGCCATAAATTGTATTCCCTTTTTTAGAGCAAAAAAACTATAAAAAATCTTATAAAATTATCTATATACCTAATGATTGTTCATTAGTTGATGTAAAATATAAAAATACATTTTTCGAGAAAATATTAAAATCGGTATATACATATCATTTGACAAATCTTTTGAAATTTTAAATGATGTAAATTGAAGTAAAATATTACAAATTAAAGGATAAGCCCATTCTATGAGTTGTTTTATGGTCTTTTTTAATACATACATATATATATATATAATTTAATACATTCATTAAAGTTTTGAATGTTATAGTTGTGATGGTTATGATTTTATGGTCAGTTTTCCCTTTTATAATAACGGTAATGCAAATGTCACATTCATTGAAACATTTATTTGCTCGCCGCTGATGGTAATGCCAAGGGTATCCATATTGTTAGTTCATTTGCCGTGTGTATATATATATATATATATATGTGTGTGTTTACACATAAAATATGTACCCTATCTCACAAGGGGTGAACAAGAAGCAGAGCCGCAAGAAAGACATACGAAAATGGCAGAAGGTGACATCGAGTACCGTTCGTCTCTCTGGGGCTATGGGAATCTCATGAGCGTCCACTTGGCCTTGCGAGTGGCGATCGAGTCCAACATTCTCAACATCATCGATAGCGCCGGACCGTCAATGCAGCTCTCAGCCCTGGAGATCGCATCTCGAATCCCCATTAAGGACCATAGATCGATTGTCATCCTTGATCAGCTACTCCGCTTCCTCAGTGTTAAGTTCCTGCTGAAATCCTCCTTGAGACCCGATGGACCGACACCAACCCAGTGGGTCAGAACGTACGGCTTAACGGATGTGACCCGACACATGGTGACTAACAAGGACGAGGACCCAAAGGAAACTTCGGTAGCCCCGCTGGTGATCTTCGGGGCCGAGAATGTGCTCTTCGAGAGGATGAGCATGCTCAAAGATGCGATCCTAGACCCGGAAACTTCACCCTTCTTCACCTCCGAGAGAGCTGACCTCTTCGACGTATCCTCCAAAAACCCCATCCTGAACAAGTCGTTCAACGAGGTAATGGCGTTCTGGTCACGGATAGTTATTCGCAGGGTCTTGGCTACGTACAAAGGCTTTGAGGAAGTGAAGGAGTTGTTGGATGTGGGAGGTGGAATGGGGATCATACTGCAGAATATTGTCCGAGCATATCCGCATATTCGCGGGATCAACTTCGACCTACCTCACGTCATTGCCGAGGCCCCCGTTCATGAGGGTTAGTCGAGAAAATTACGTGAATTTTTAATTTTACTTTATTTCAATTTCTGATTTTACATATATGATTGCTTTTTAATTTTATTTAGGAGTGGAACATATGGCCGGAGACATGTTTGATTCATTGCCAAAAGCCGAGACAATCTGGATGAAGGTTAGTATGAATGATTTCTGTCTTGTTCTACCAGTGCACCAGCTTGATTAGTAAAGTATATGGTATATTGCTACATAAATTGGAAGGATATTATGTGGTCAATCTCTATCTAATAGACTTGTCTCCAAAATATGATTACGATGAGTAGGTGTTCTATACAACTTCTTATTAAAATATATGAATTATTAAATAATTGTAAACATTAAATTATTTAATTAGAAATTAGTCCAGGATAAATATAAAATTAAAATATTATACATTAACCTAATCTAATCACACATTCGATACTGCCCTCTAAAATGGTAGTTATTATTATTATTATTATTTTTACTTGCATCTCTACAACTTATTTGAATTATATGTACATCTCCATTTGTGCAGGCAATACTTCACGACTGGGATGATGAAACGTGCAATAAGATATTGAGGAACTGCTACAACGCACTGCCGGAGGAAGGGAAGTTATTGGTCGTGGAGATCTTAGCTCCCGAAAATTCAAACAATGACGAGGACCTGTCTGAGAATGCTGTGGTGTCCGAGTTTTATGTGATGCTCTTGAATCTCCACGGGAAAGAGCGGACGGCCAAACAGTACGATGAATTAGCGAGAGCCGGAGGATTTGTGGAGACCAAGTTTTTTCACATTTGGGACGGATTGCACGTCATGGAGTTCTTAAAAAAGAAAACATCTAATTAGTTTATGTTCAACAATCTAAAATATATGAAGTAAAAGGTGGGGTAATGGCCTTTTACAAAATACGAAATTTGATTTTGTTCTATTATAAATAATATGTTTCACTCATTTTTTTTTATTATTCTTTCATGTCCACATCACACCTAAATTCGAGCAATTAAGAAAGATTTTCTAAATTAAATATTGTATAATTTTTATTTTTTTCAAAAAGTTTATAAATATACTCAAGATTTTAAATAACAAGTAATACGAAATCATCGATGCAATCGTATACAACACCAAAAATCTCACCCACTATTATTCGAGAACATATTAGTCCGCAGAGATTAACCGGTCTTCATTCTACTTTAAATGGCCGATTATGTTTTGGCCCGTACACATCATATACGAATTTATAATTATACTTTTGGCTCGACTAATGTGATATTTAATATATATTATACCGTAATATTATCAAAATTACGCTTTTGCACCGAGACCAATTTTTAAAATTTAATCTAAAATTCATTATATAATTAAACGAGTGATATCTAGAGTTGTTCGATACTTGAAATTACGTTGGGGCCTATTTATGCAGCCCAACATAATTCGGGACACGACCTTAAAGTTTATGAGTTGTTATATGGTCTTTTTTAATACATATATATATATATATATATATAATTTAATACATTCATTAAAGTTTTGAATGTTATAGTTGTGATGGTTATGATTTTATGGTCAGTTTTTCCTTTTATAATAACGGTAATGCAAATGTCACATTCATTGAAACATTTATTTTCTCGCTGATGGTAATGCCAAGGGTATCCATATTGTTAGTTCATTTGCCATGTGTATATATATATATATGTGTGTTTACACATAAAATATGTACCCTATCTCACAAGGGGTGAAGAAGAAGCAGAGCCGCAAGAAATACCTACGAAAATGGCAGAAGGTGACATCGAGTACCGTTCGTCTCTCTGGGGCTATGGGAATCTCATGAGCGTCCACTTGGCCTTGCGAGTGGCGATCGAGTCCAACATTCTCAACATCATCGATAGCGCCGGACCGTCAATGCAGCTCTCAGCCCTGGAGATCGCATCTCGAATCCCCATTAAGGACCCTAGATCGATTGTCATCCTTGATCAGCTACTCCACTTCCTCAGTGTTAAGTTCCTGCTGAAATCCTCCTTGAGACCCGATGGACCGACACCAACCCAGTGGGTCAGAACGTACGGCTTAACGGATGTGACCCGACACATGGTGACTAACAAGGACGAGGACCCAAAGGAAACTTCGGTAGCCCCGCTGGTGATCTTCGGGGTCGAGAATGTGCTCTTCGAGAGGATGAGCATGCTCAAAGATGCGATCTTAGACCCGGAAACTTCACCCTTCTTCACCTCCGAGAGAGCTGACCTCTTCGACGTATCCTCCAAAAACCTCATCCTGAACAAGTCGTTCAACGAGGTAATGGCGTTCTGGTCACCGATAGTTATTCACGGATAGTTTTCTCTTAAATGTTCAATAGATTTTTTTAAGTGAAAAATTGTTTAAGAACTTACAAACTTTCCTTGACAATTTACAATTTTCCTTTGAAAAAATTACATGATGACAGCACTATTCACTCACCAGAAAAGTGAGCAGCGCCGACGAATATGAAAAGTCTCCGACCAAGGAGTTTCAGGTAATGAATGACCGCCATTAAGGTGCCAATCGAATGGCCAAGAAGTCGCCGAGCTTCTTATATTGAGAGCCCCTACTCATTCATCCTCCACACACCTAAAAACTCCACTCTCTCCCTACTGCTCCATTTTCCAATGAAGTTAAAAATCATAGCTCCGACTAGGGCATTTTTCAAAGGCAAAGAAGGTGTGGTCAGGTTGTTTGGATTAGAGGAGAAGCTAGCTACACGCCTATAGTCTCCGTTTGCTCACAAGGTCCTCGGAGAAATGTCAGCGTGATAGAACAGTGAAGCAGCTCCAGTGGGCCAAAGCTGCCCTATTTTGGCCGAGCTGAAAATGACCAATTCAAGCACTTCTTAGGCCAAACCAGGCTCTCCCAACACTACCACAGCACTTCTACCAAACCAGGGTTTCCCCTTATCGTAAACTGTAAAGAGTAAGGCGTCCTTTAACTTGCACCTTTTTCCTGGAATAGTATAATCAAAACTGTATGAAATTTAAAACTTTACATACCTGTCTTACAGGCATCTTAGTTGACGGTCTTTAAGGGGAGGCTTTCCGGGATTTCCTGAGAGGAATATAAGGGAGGGGGTGAGTACGACTATTCAGTGAATGGGTTTTTAAAAGCTTTTGACATTTAAGAAAAATATTTATATGGAGTGTGCCAAACTCCTTTGTTTTCAAAAATCCCATCATTTAAAAAATTTGGATTTTTCCATTATTTGTTAGTTACCACAGTGTGTCATCACCCAACACACATCCTTCATCATGAATGTTACACACATTCGTAAGTCAATATCACTACTGAACCAGCTAGTGGCTTCAGAGCGACTTTTCCTGCCACCCGAATAGAAGTACGACCACTTCTACCCTAGGAATGAGTGGATGTACGTGACATCCTACCCACAATCCAGAAATCACTTCTTCATGTCCGTATGAGGATAGAGACCTCATCCTGTCCCCACCCCGATCTCATGCGCTTCGTGCTACTCCAGATTTCGCACAGACACCTGGAATGACGAACAACCCTTATAGCCACCAGGTCGTCCAGTGCCCTTAGGACACATCACTACCCCTCATGGGCATCTTGATGATCTCGTACTCACAGTGCATGCACAAACAATGTTTTCTTATATTACCATGTAATCTGTGGTGCCACTAGTCCAACGGCCCTGACTCTCAACTAAACCCGCAGCTGTTTGTCTTGACTAGTCCGTCGACCTGTCATGTCGCACTGCCGCTAGTTGACTGAGCATGTCGGTCCTATCTTGGTACCATGGCCAAACAATTCACTTATTAAGTTTTATGGTACATATATCATGTTCATTTACGAGCTCCTGCTCGTGCCAACTGGCCTTGGGCCCACTGTACGAGATTTTCAAAATCGGGCATTTAGCCCCCAAGTTCCAAAATTGAGGCCCCCGGCCTATTAGAGCTATTCGAGCTCCTGTCGAGAAGGTCTCCCAAATTTTTTAAGCATTGGCACACAGTCAGGAGAGAGCACTTCTAACAAAAATAGGTTTTTACTATCCATCATATCGACCGGTATAAGGACATCTCCGTTCATAACCGATGAACGGGTTTTCAACTTCCTTCGAGGAAGTCTCATCATACCAAACGGATATGATCTACTTACAACCCGTAAATAGTTTTTTTCGCATAACTTTCACATCACTTTCTCTAAGTAGTGATGATTAAAATATCACTAAACAGTGGGTTTTTATATCGAGGCACTTATCATCCCCAACCGGGTATGATGTTAGTAAACCCACTCACCCGTTAATGTCGTGAATTCCACTAAACTGATTCTTTGTATTCACGCGAGCTTGTCCTTGCTGGCGTTCCCGATATTTAATGTTCCTACACGATATGAACAACCTTGTTCATTATTACTCGGCATAACAGCCTTCATTCATTAATGAATGAGAAAATCCAAACTTTTAGTTATTTGCAATTAGGTCCCTAAAGTTATTTCTCTTTAATTTTAAGTACCTAATGTCGGTTTTTCCTCAAATTGAGTCTCGTAACTTTTAAAATTTATTGTGGGACCTCAATTTATTCAATTTCACCAAAAAGGGGTTTAATTTTTCAAATTTCCAATTTGGTTCCCCAATTTTTCCAAAATTACCATTTTGCCCTTCTTTCACAAAAATGGTAAGTTTTTCCCCAAATTTTCCAAAATTCCTCAATTGGTCCTCCAGCATTATTTTCATGCCCAATTGACCCTCAATTTCATAAAATTGTATTTTGGCCCCTTTGAATTTCGAAAATCCCCAAAATTTCCCTCAATTTCGCAGATTTTAACGTCGAAACGAGCTCAAACAGAGCTTTGCCGGAAAACAGGCTATATGAAATTGGGGGAAATTTTGGGGATTTTCGAAATTCAAAGGGGCCAAAATACAATTTTATGAAATTGAGGGTCAATTGGGCATGAAAATAATGTTGGAGGACCAATTGAGGAATTTTGGAATTTTTGGGGCAAGACATACCATTTTTGTAAAAGAAGGGCAAAATGGTAATTTTGGAAAAATTGGGGGACCAAATTGGAAATTTGGGAAATTAAACCCCTTTTGGTGAAATTGAATAAATTGAGGTCCCATGATAAATTTTAAAAGTTACGGGACTCAATTTGAGGAAAACCCGACATTAAGGACTTAAAGTTAAAGAGAAATAACTTTAGGGACCTAATTGCAAATAAATGAAAGTTTGACTTTCTCATTCATTTGGAATGAATGATGGCGATTAGGCCGAAGGATAATAAACCAAGATCTTCATATCGTGTAGGAACGCGAAATACTGGGAACGACAGCAAGGACAAGCTCGCGTGAATACAAAGAACCAGTCTAGTGGAATTCACGGCATTAACGGGTGAGTGGGTTTACTAACGTCATACCCGGTTGGGATGATGAGCACAAATTAAAGTTAAAAACCACTTACCAGTTGTGAGTGGGTTTACGAACATCATACCCGATTGGGGATGATAAGTGCCTCGATATAAAAACCCACTGTTTAGTGGTATTTTAATCATCACTACTTAGAGAAAGTGATGTGAAAGTTATGCAAAAAAAAACTACTTACGGGTTGTAAGTAGATCATACCCGGTTGGTATGATAAGACTTACTCGAAGGAAGTTGAAAACCCGTTCATCGATTATGAACAGAGATGTCCTTATACCAGTCGGTATGATGGACAGTAAAAACCTATTTTTGTCGGAAGTGCTCTCCCCTAACTGTGTGCCAATGCTTAAACAATTTGGGAGACCTTCTCGACGGGAGCTCGAATAGCTCTAATAGGCTGGGGACCTCGATTTTGGAACTTGGGGGCTAAATGCCCGATTTTGAAAATCTCGTACAGTGGGCCCAAGGCCAGTTGGCATGAGTAGGAGCTCGTAAATGAACATGATATATGTGCCATAAAACTTAATAAGTGAATTTTTTGGCCATTGTACCAAGATAGAACCGACATGCTCAGTCAACTAGCGGTAGTGCGACATGACAGGTCGACGGACTAGTCAAGACAAACAGCTGCGGGTTGAGTTGAGAGTCGGGGCCGTTGGACTAGTGGCACCACAGATTACATGGCAATATAAGAAAACATTGTTTGTGCATGCACTGTGAGTATGGGATCATCAAGACGCCCATGAGGGATAGTGATGCATCCTAAGGGCACTGGACGACCTGGTGGCTATAAGGGCAGTTCGTCGTTCCAAGTGTTTGTGCGAAATTTGGAGTAGCACGAAGCGCATGAGACCGGGGTGGGGACAGGATGA
This sequence comes from Trapa incisa, assembly GCA_030064435.1. Lineage (NCBI taxonomy): Eukaryota > Viridiplantae > Streptophyta > Magnoliopsida > Myrtales > Lythraceae > Trapa > Trapa incisa. The sequence goes on along the minus strand of CM057772.1, from coordinate 8,957,944 downwards.
GGTCTCTGTCCTCATACGGACACGAAGAAGTGATTTCGGGATTGTGGGTCGGATGTCACGTACATCCACTCATTCCCAGGGTAGAAGTGGTCGTACTTCTATCCGGGTGGCAGGAAAAGTTGCTCCGAAGCCACTAGCGGGTTCAGTAGTGATACTGACTTGCGAATGTGTGTAACCTTCATGATAAAGGATGTGTGTTGGGTGATGACACACCGTGGTAACTAAGAAATAATGGAAAAACTCAAATTTTTAAATGAAGGGATTTTTGAAAACAAAGGAGTCCGGCACACTCCATATAAATATTTTTCTTAAAATCAAAAGTTTTTAAAAAACCCATTCACTGAGTAGTCGTACTCAACCCCTCCCTTATATCCCTTTCAGGAAATCCTGGAAAGCCTCCCCTTAAAGACCGTCAACTAAGATGCCTGTAAGACAGGTATGTACAGTTTTAAATTTCATGCAGTTTTGATTATGCTATTCCAGGAAAAAGGTGCAGGTTAAAGGATGTCTTACTCTTTACGATTTACAATAAGGGGAAACCCTTTAATAAACCAGGAGAGTGGCGGGTTGATCACAGGGATCCAACCAAACCGGGTCGGGGCGTGACAACAACAGTCCGAGCTTTCGATCTGGGCAGATAGGTTTCATCTTGAGGTTCATCCTAAAATCAAGTATTATATCAATTGATGCGGAATTGGATTAGAATTTCGTCATTGAAATTCGGTCGACTCTCTCTCTAGCACCGATCAAAAATTATAAAGGGGAGCCGAATCGGCTTACCTTTCGGTCCTAATTTGGCCGTGGAAAGGTTGAGGAAGTGTTGGGAAGGCTTGCTTTGGCCTGAGGAGGGCTTGAAATGGCCAATTTCAGCTTGACCGAAATAGGGCAGCTTTGGTCCACCAGAGTTGCTTCACTATTCCATCATGTCGGCGTTTCTCGGATTGACTGGAGTTTGCTATCAAATAGCTGTCTTCTCCCCAGTTCTAAAGAGCCCGACCTTTGTTCAAGTTGAAGCTCTGGTTCGAACTTTACCGGGAAATGGAGCAGTAGAGAGAGAGAGAAGTGTTCAGGTGTGAGGAGAAATTAAATTATTGGTATTAATTTTAATAATTAAATATATATTAATTGATGACTATTTATGATCGCATAAAAATTTTTTACCGAAATTTCGGGTTACAAAAAAATCATACTTCCCAGGAGATCACCCATCCTCACACTACTCTCAAGTAAGCACGCTTAACTTTGAAGTTCTTATGGAATCTAGTTCACCTAAACCAATTTGGTTTTTGTTTTTTAGTTTGTCTTAAGTTTCTTTTCCAATGTTTAATAAATCCTTTGGATCAACCGAAAGTTGTAAATTTTCATATTGCTTATTCCCAAATGTAAACCGATTTGATTTTTCTTATTCGGTTTGACCGGTTCTTTTCCCAGTTTTCCTTAACTCAAATGTGCAGGGTTTACATCAAGCCTGGTTAGGGTGATGGACATCTCTTTGAAAATGAAAAACCAATATGAGTGGGATTTTCCATCATCATGCCCGGTTGGGATGATGAGTACATTTTAAGCTTAAAACCATTTTTCTAGAAAAGATCTCCCCTGACTGTGTGCAACTGCTTAAAATATTTGAGAGACTTTTCTTATGTGAGCTGGGATAGTTCTAATAGGCCGAAGGCCTCAATTTTGAACTTATAGAGCCCAAAGCCTAGTTTTGAAAAAATCATGAAGTGGGCCCAAGGCTTGTGGGCGTGAGTTGGAACCCGTAGACAAGCATAATGATGAAAGCCATGAAAACTTTCACAACCGACAAGTTTGTATGTGACTCACCATAGTACCAAATCTAGATCGATAAGGCTTGATGGGCTTGTGGTAGTGCGTTGAGACCAGGTCGACGGATCAGTCAGGCAAACAACTACAAGCCTAAGTTGAGTGTCGAGGCCATTGGACCATTGGCACCAAAGATAATGTGTAAACCCCGTCCCTTAAAGACAAGGAAACCGTGGAAAGAACCGGTCAACCCGAGTGAGAAAATCGAACCAGTTAACGAACCCCAACCATTAGAGAAAGGGCAAAATGGTAAATTTACAAATTTCGAGTGACCTAAAGAGTCATAAAAGTCATGGAAAAGGACTTTGGGATGAATTGGAAGTAAAAACCAGATTGGATCGGGTGAACCGAACCTAAATTGAATTGAACCGGTTTGAACTAGTTTGAACCACTATTGAACTGATTTCAAAATTCATTTTTCTAGGTGGCTTAGAAAATTCAAATTGAAGAATTGAATCCATCATTGGATAGAGAATTACTTTAGATGAATTTAGAAATTTTTAATTTTGAAAAACTCGGTCGAATTGAGCCTGAATCGGCCTGTTTAAGCATTGAACCCGGTTCGGACTGGTTTAGTCCGGTTCGGAACAGTGTTGTCTTCTTCCTTTAGATGACAACATTGTTCATTCGCCGGAAAATCTAGCCGCACCAGTGAAGATGAAGCAATTAATGATTGCCATAAAGGTGCCAATCGGAAGACCAAGGAGTCCCCGAGCTTCCTATATAAAGAGCTCCTCCTCATTCATCCTCCTCACACATGAAAACTCCTCTCTCTCTCTATTGCTCCAATTTCTAGTGAAACTCAAACTAGAGCTTCGAATTGGGCATTTTTCTAAACCAAAGAAGGTGATGTTGGGTTCTTTATATTCCAGGAGAAGTCAGCTACGTGACGATAGTCTCCATTTGCTCCGAGGATCACTAGAGAAGCACTGGCGTGATCGAACAGTGAAGCAGCTCCGACGGACTAAAACTATCCTATTTCGGCCGAGCTAAAAATGACCAATTTGAGCCCTTCTCAGGACAAACCAAGCTCTCCTAACACTTTCACAACCCTCATACGACTGAATTAGAGTTGAAAGGTAAGCCAATTTGGCTCCCCTCAGTAATTTCTAATCAATGTTAGAGAGAGAACCCCCGAAACTTCATTGATTAAATTCTCCCTCAATTCAGCATGAATTAATGAGATTCTTGATTCTAGGAGGAACCTTAGGACATGAGCTACCTACCCTGATCGAAAGCTTGGACCGCTGTACCCCCGACGGTAAACTTTCAAAGCTTTCACTCTAAGTCCAGTTTTCTAACAAAGCTCCGTTTGAGCTCAATTCAGATCCAAATGACACGATTCAAGGCTCTATTGAATCATGTGGAAGTGTAGGAACTCAATTTTACCTTCAATTTCAACAATTAAACCCGATTGAATGATCAATTCGATGAAATCAAATTCAGCTAGTTTGAAAGGGGAAAATTGGGGGAAAATTTTTGGGAAAATTGGGGATTTCAAAAACTTGAGGGACCAAAATGCAATTTCCCAAAATTGAAAAAGATGTTGGAGGACAAATTGGTCGATTTTTGGAATTTTTGGAGTCAAATTGCCATTTTTGTAAATTAGGGGCAAAATGGTAATTTTTAAAAAGTTGGGGACGAAATTTGAAATTTGGAAAACTAGAACCTCTTTGGATGATTTTGAATAAATTGAGGTCCCAAAGTGAATTTTAGAAGTTTTGAGACTTAATTTGGGGAAATATTAGCATTAGGGACCTAAAGTTAAAGAAAAAGTACTTAGGGACCTAAATGCAAATAATTAAAAGTTTAGGCATTTTGCTTATTCATGAGGAATGAATAGGTCAAATTTTAATGAACAAGGATATTCATATCATGTAGGAACACGATGGACCGAAAACGCCAGCAAGCATAAGCTCGCGTGGAGGCAAAAATTTACTTTAGGGGAAAATACACTACACTTATCGGGTGAGTAGGATTTTTCAAATCATACCCGGTTGGGATGATGAGTACCTCATAAAGGAAAAACTACTACTAAGTGGAGATTTTAACATCACACATGGTTAGGGTGATGTTAGAAATACTTGGAAAAACTACTTAACGGTTGTACCGGTTGGTATAATGAACTTCGAGGAAGGAAGTACAAAATCTGCTTATCGGTTATAAGCGGAGATGTCATCACACTTGGTTAGTGTGATGGAGAAAAGAAAATTTTATTTTGTCAGAAGTGCTCTCCCTTGACTGTGTAACAATGCTTAAAAATTTTGGGAGACCTTGACGAGAGCTCGAATAACTCAGATAGGCTAGAGGCCTCAATTTTGGAACTTGAGGGCTAAAATGTCTCGTTTTGAAAATCTTGTATAGTGGGCCCAAGGCCAGTTGGCATGATCAAGAACTCGTAAACAAATATGATGATTATGCCATGAAAACTTTTAATTAATGAATGATGTGATTTGGCCATGGTACCAAGATAGGACTGACATACTTGATGGATTGGCGATAGTGCGACAAGACTAGGTCGACAGACTGGTCTAGACAAACAACTGCAAGTCGAGTTGAGGGTCGGGGCCGTTGGACTAGTGGCACCACAGATTAATGGCTTATGAAAAAACTTTGTTTGTGCATGCACTGAGGTTCGGGACCATCAAGATGCCCAAGAGGGGTAGTGATGTGTCCTAAGGGCTACTGGACAAAATGGTGGAGATAAGGGCAGATTGTCGTGCCAACAGTAAAGGAAGCTCGACATAGCTTCATGCTCATGAGACCGGAATGGGGTCGGGATGAGGTCTCTGTCCTCATACGGACACACAGTGCTTTTCAAGTTTGAGGGTCAGATGTTGCAAACATCCACTCATTTCCAGGGTAGAAGTGGATGGATTTCTATCTAGGTGGCATGTAAAGTCGCTCTAACGCCACAAGTGAGTGCAATGGACAGGCTGCCCTGTGAATGTGTGATCTCTTCATGATGAATGGCTTGTGTTGATTGTTAAACACACCAATTGTGGATAATGAGGAATTATGGTTTTGAATAACTAGGAATTGAAGGAATAAATGATGTTAAAGGAAATAAGGAGTCTCACACATTCCAATTTAAAATCATTTTATGGAAACTCATTTTCAAACATCCATTCGCTAAGTTGTCTAACTCACCCCTCCCTTTACCCCTTTTTAGGTAACCGAGGGAAAAACCTACCTACAGACCTTCTGCTAACTAAACATATAGGACATGTATGCAAGTTTAAATTATTCAGTTTTAATTAATGTTATTATAGGAAAGGTACATGTATAAAGGACAACTTACTCCTCACGGTTTAAAGAAGGGGAAAACCCTTAATAAACCGGGAGAGTGGTGGGTTGCTCATAGGGATCCAACCAAACCGGGTCAGGGCATGACAACTTGAGTGGTATCAGAGCCCGTTTCCTCGAATACAGTATCAAGACTATATATGTAAACCCCGCACTTTTGAGTTAAGGAAAACCGAGAAAAGAACCGGTCAAACCGAGTAAGAAAATCGATTTACAAACTCGATCATTTGGGAACAAGCAATTTGAAAATTTATAACTTCTGAGTGATCCAAAGGGTTCATTACACCTTGGAAAAGAAACTTAAGACAAATTAAAAGAGAAAAACCAAATTGGTTAAGGTGAATGAGAATTCATAAGAATTCTAAAGTTAAGCGTGTTTGCCTGATAGTAATGTGAGGATGGGTGACCTCCTGGGAAGTATGATTTTTTTTGTAACCCGAAATTTCGGTCAAAAAGTTTTATTGTAATTAATAACAATAATTTAATACCTAAATTCAATTTAATACTGAAATTAAATTATTGGAATTAATACCAATAATTTATGTTAATATTAATACTAGTAATAAATCTCTCCTATTTAATACACGATTTTACACCTATATAAAGAGATCATCCCCATTCATTCTCTCACAGCTAAACACTACTCTCTCTCTATTGCTCCATTTCTTGGTGAAGCTCAAACCAGACCTTCGACTTGAATATTTTTCTTAATCTCGGAAGGAGAGGTTGGGCTCTTTAGAATCGAGGAGAAGACAACTATTTGATAGCAAACTCTAGTCAATCCGAGAAGCGCCAGCATGATGGAAGAGTGAAGCAGCTCCGGCGGACCGAAGCTGCCCTATTTCGACCAAGATGAAATTGGCCATTTTGAGCCCTCCTTAAACAAAACCAAGCCCTCCCAACACTTCCTCAACCCTCCCACGACCGAATTAGGACTGAAAGGTAAGCCAATTCGGCTACTCTCTACAATTTTCGGCGGGTGCTAGAGAGAGAACCGATAGAATTTCAATGGTGAAATTCTAACTCAATTCGGCATCAATTGATGTGATTCTTAATTCTAGGACCTCAGAATGGGAGCTATCTGCCCAGATTGAAAGCTCGGACCGTTGTGCCTTCACTAGTGAGTAATCAAAACTTTCACTCTCTATAGTTCATTTTCCGGCGAAGCTCCGTTTGAGCTCGTCCCGATGTTAAAACATGTTATTCACATTGCTAAAGAATTGTATGAACATGTAGAAACTCAATTTCAACTTCAATTTCAACAAATGGAAATGTTTGATGGGTCAATTTGATGAAATCAAATTTGGCTGTGTTAAGAAGTTGGAATTGGGGGAAAATTGGGGATTTTCGAAATTCAAAGGACCAAAATTCAATTTTATGAAATTGAGGGTCAATTGGGCATGAAAATAATGTTGGAGGACCAATTGAGGAATTTTGGAATTTTTGGGGCAAAACTTACCATTTTTGTAAAGGAAGGGAAAAATGGTGATTTTGGAAAAGTTGGGGGACCAAATTGGAAATTTGGGAAATTAAACCCCTTTTTGTGAAATTGAATAAATGAGGTACCAAGATAAATTTTAAAAGTTTCGGGACTCAATTTGAGGAAAAACCAGCATTTGGGGACTTAAAGTTAAAGAGAAATAACTTTAGGGACCTAATTACAAATAACTAAAAAGTTTGGGTTTTCTCATTCATTGGAAATGAATGAAGGTTGTTAAGTCAAGTAATAGTGAACAAGGATGTTCATATCATGTAGGAACACGAAGTACCGGGAACGCCAGCATGGACGAGCTCGCATGAATACAAAGAACCGGTCTAGTGGAATTCACTGCATTAACGAGTGAGTGGGTTTACTAACATCATACCCGATTGTGATGATGAGCACAACTTAAAATTAAAAACCACTTATCAGTTGTGAGTGGGATTATATATATCATACCCGGTTGGGGATGATAAGTACCTCGGTATAAAAACCCACTATTTAGTGGTATTTTAATTATCACCACTTAGAGAAAGTGATGTGAAAATATTGCGGAAAAACTAGTTACCGGTTGTAAGTAGACCATACTCGGTTGGTATGATGAGACTTTATCGAAGGAAGTTGAAAACCCATTCATCAGTTATGAATGGAGATGTCCTTATACTGGTCGGTATAATAGATAGTGAAAACCTATTTTATTGGAAGTGTTCTCCTCTGACTGTGTGCCAATGCTTAAACTATTTGGGAGACCTTCTCGACGGGAGCTCGAATAGGTCTGACAGGCCGAGGGCCTCGGTTTTGGAACTTGGGGGCTAAATGCCCGATTTTGAAAATCTCGTACATTGGGCCCAAGGCCAGCTAGCACAAGCAGGAGCTCGTAAACGAACATAATATATGTGCCATAAAACTTAATAAGTGAATTATTTTGCCATGTTACCAAGATAGGACGGACATGCTCAGTCAACTAGTGGCAGTGCGATATGACAAGTCGACAGACCAATCAAGACAAACAACTGCGAGTTGAGTTGAGAGTCGGGGTCGTTAGACCAATGGCACCAAAGATTACATGGCAATATGAGAAAATATTGTTTGTGCATGCACTATGAGTACGGGATCATCAAAACTCCCATGAGGGGTAGTGATGTGTCCTAAGGGCCCTGGACGACCCGGTGAGTATAAGGGCAAATCGTCATTCCAAGTATCTGTGTAAAATTTGGAGTAGCACCAAGCGCATGAGACCGGGGTGGGGACGGGATGGGATCTCTATTCTCATAAGGGATGAGATCCCTTACTTCCAAAATATGGTGTAAATGCCTCCATGCCATTTTTAGTTTCATTTAAACAATTATAAAAACACATAATACACAACACATATTTAAAAAATATGTAGAAAGTATGTGTCGATCCAATTAGACCCAACACTAGAATCAAAATCCCACTCACTAGGTGTAGCGTCCAATTTGCCTGGCGAGGTTCACCTTCATTAACGTGCTAGTGCATGTTCAGTTGTTAACTTGACAATATCACTAATCAATATATAATTTGAATCTCTCAAATAAATTATGTCGGTATCTCTGTATACCATTTTGAGATTTCCCTTTTGTCATCTTCATCCACACTCTACATCACTTTAATGTTTCACTTACGTCCCGACAACCAAAATCCCCATTCCAAAGTCTTGTAATCCTTTTAATAAATCTGTTGGGTCCCCAATTTCTCTCTAATTGTAATTGGGTCCCCTATAATACCAATGTTGCACAATTATCCCCATTTTATTTTCATCAAATTTCATCCTAACATCTTTGAATTTGCCCCCAACAACTTCCTCTATTATCTTCCTAATCACTCTAGGATCAATCCAAACTTTGAATGAAGCAATTTGGATTCGTTTAGCTCCTTATTAGAGCTTTGTCGAAAAATTGCACAGTCCATGCAATTTGCTTGAATTTTTCCATTGATAGCAAGTTGGATATGGCCACCAATAGGGAAGGCTAGGGGACTTCCCTAGACTTGGCCCTAGCCTAATCAACCATTAGAGTTATCTAGAACTATGGTAGAACTGCCCCTTTAAAATTGAGCAGAAAATTCTGAAGAAAAACAATGTACTAGGGCTAAAGTGGCTTACCTTCTATCCTACACAATGACGAGAGAGGAAGAACGATATATAGGAGACCTTTGGGAACTTTCCTCGATCAAATTATCTATTAGAGAAGACTGAAATTCTTTAATAAAGCGAGTGCTTTGTTTTCTACGTAAGAGGTGTGGCTACTATTTGGCCATACTGACGATGCCTCGGTCACCAGTAGACACTTGTGTGGGTTTCTTCATGTAGGGAAGGCTTCCATGAAACTTTAGCAATATGTTTGGACTTCCCTCATGGTTGGATTAGCTTAGGCTCAAGCCCAAGAGTTGGCTCACTTGAAAACTAAGCAGGTGACCTTAAGAGTGGAATTTTGATGAATTGAGAAGGAGATAAAGGTTTGTTTTATAAATGAAATATCCCAGGTTCATCTAAATTCACCTATGTGAGATTTATGTAATTTAGTGGTGATTTTCCAAAGTGTCGGAGCTGATAAGTGTAATCAGAAAATTTCCATAAATATGTCGCCCATCTCCTCTATTTTTGGCATGTGTTCATTGGAGAAGATAAAATTGTACCCACATGTTGCCACATGGCACTGAGTAGTTGGCTATAACCCATTGACGTATGCAACTTACTAAATGAAAATAATATGACTATACTCTCTGCCATGAGATGCTCAACATTTGGTCGCACTTAGTTGATTGGATTCGATCATTTGCTTACTATGTAAATGTCAATGTGTTGTGCTCTGTGATTGATTATACTTTTATGAAGTATTTTAACTATCCATTATATCATGGCATTTTGACAATCAGCCTATTCCCAGTATAACCTCTATCTCTTTAAGAGGTAAAGGAATCAGACCTACCCCTAGTTTAACTCCTTCAACTGGAATTTCTTAATCCTTTAGTACTTGAATACTAACTACCTTTTTCTCATAAAGGGATGTGTATCCATGTTGAGACCATCAACAAACCATGATGTAAAGTGATGGTTGTAGTCAAACATAATCGACATTGGCACCCCGAGTAGTCATACAATTTTGGATATGTATAGTCTTGCTAGTTTCTCCACTAAGTCGGTTATTCATATGGGTAGAAAATGGGTCGACTTCGTAAGTCGGTCTATGGTCACCCAAATAGTATCATGCTCTAATGAAAACACAAGTAGTCTGATAACAAATTCCATGGCTATTGTTTTCCATTTTAATTCGGCAATTTGTAAACTCTGTAATTTTCCTACCAGCTTTTGGTGTTTTTCCTTAATTGGTTGGAATGATAAACACATCGTATGACCATCGGGGGCCGAGTCTTAGGCAAACGGTTCACCAGTCAGTTGTCGAGGTCCCTATATAAAGAGCTCCCCCCTTCGTCCTATTCATCCTGCTAACAAGGGACGAAGAGAGGGTACTCCATTTTCTAGCGAGGCATAAACTAGAGCTGTAAACCCCGCCCTTTGGAGTTAAGTAAAACCGGGGAAAGAACCGGTCAACCAAGGTGAGAAAACCGAACCGATTCACAAACCCCGACCATTTGATAACAGGGAAATTGGAAAATTTACAACTCCCGAGTGACCCAAAGAGACATAAAAACCTTGGAAAGGGACCTTAGGATAATTTGGGGAAGAAAACCAGACTGGTTCAAGTGAACCAGATCCGAACCGGATTGAACCAATTTGGAGCGGTTTCAACCACTATTGAATTGGATGCTAAATTCATTTTTCAAGTGGCTTAGAAAATTCAAATTGGAGAATTTAGGCACCATTGGATAGAGAATGAATTTAGAAATTTATAATTTTGAAAATCTCAGTCAAATCGGGCATAAACTAGTTGGTTGAAGCTTTTAACCCAGTTTGAATCTGTCCGATCTAGTTCGGAACAGTGTCGTTTTCTTTTTTCGGAAGTTGAAAACCTGTTCATCGGTTATGAACGGAGATGTCCTTATACCGGTCGGTATGATGGACAGTAAAAACCTATTTTTGTCGGAAGTTCTCTCCCCTAACTGTGTGCCAATGCTTAAACAATTTGGGAGACCTTCTCGACGGGAGCTCGAATAGCTCTAATAGGCCGGGGGCCTCGATTTTGGAACTTGGGGGCTAAATGCCCGATTTTAAAAATCTCGTACAGTGGGTCCAAGGCTAGTTGGCACGAGCAGGAGCTCCTAAATGAACATGATATATGTGCCATAAAACTTAATAAGTGAATTGTTTGGCCATGGTACCAAGATAGGACCGACATGCTCAGTCAACTAGCGGCAGTGCGACATGACAGGTCGACGGACTAGTCAAGACAAACAGCTGCAGGTTGAGTTGAGAGTCGGGGCCGTTGAACTAGTGGCACCACAGATTACATGGCAATATAAGAAAACATTGTTTGTGCATGCACTGTGACATGTTTGTACTAGTTGGACTTCCCGTCCTTGTCGTGCTCCCTTACACACGTTCTTGTCCAATATGTCAATACAGGGTTCGGACATACTCATGGGGAAAGGTTTGGCATGAATTTACAATTAGGCCCTTATTTTTATCTTATTGCAATTAGGTCCCTAAAGTTTAACATCTTCGACTTTAGGTCCCTAATGCTCAATTATTTTCCATCAAGTCCCCGAGATTTCCAATATCCTTCTCAGGTCCTTAATTTAAAAAAAATCACCAATTGGGACTTAACTTTTTCAAATTTTCCAATTAGTCCTAAAACTTTCCAATTAGTCCCTTAACTTTCCAAAATTACCGATTGGCCCCAATTTTTCAAAAAATGACCAATTGGTCCTTCAAGTTCCTCTACTTTACTAATTGACCTTCCATTTTTTAAAAATTGCACAAAGGTTCATTAATTTTCAAAATCCCAAAATTTTCCCCAATTTTACTCATTTGTATTGACCAAATTTGATCTCTTCAAATTGGTCTTTCAAATGGGGTTAATTGTTCCTTTTTATGGTGCTAATCAATTTCTTCACTTCCATATGATCTAACCGAGCTTTGAATTGTTGTTTTTGGATCCAAAACAAGCTCAAACAGTTTCGTTGGAAAATAAAGGTAAAGAGAGAAAGTTTCGAGAACTTGCTATCGGAGGTGCAGCGATCTAAGCTTTCGATTTGGGAAGAAAGCTCTCATTTACAGGGTTCTTCTATGATCAAGAGCCGCTACAATTTGAATTTGTGTCCTGAGCGGTAGGAATTTGGTTAGTGAAATTTGAGCATTTTCTCTCTCAAGAATTGAACTGTTCTGACGAGGAAGGGCCAACTTGACTTAATGATTCCTTGGGGAGGTTAATTGCAGGCTGTAGAAGCTAGGGGGAGGCTCGGCTTGGTCGGAGGAGGTCAAAATTGGTCCTTCGAGTCCTATGAATTAGCTTCACTGTTTGGACCCGTCGGCGCTTCTCTGATGGTCTTCACACATAATGGAGAGTGTCATTAGGTGGCTGACTTCCTCCGGAGTCTATAGGACCCGAATTCACCTTTTGAGTGGAATGAAGTGTTCAAGTTGGAGCTTTGGTTCGAGCTTCATCAGGAAATGGAGCACTTCTTCTTCTTCGAAGGTTTGAGCTGTGAGGAGTATGAATAAATGGAAGCTCTTTATATAGGGTGCTAGGGGACCCTTGGCTCAACCAAATTCCATATTGGTCAAGCTTATCCTCATTAGAAAATGCCATAATCGGAGGAAATATTCTCTCACCGGAAATGGAAGGGGGAATCCTTCTATGAACAGTGATGTCATCCTAAGGAAGAAGATGACAATGTTCGTTGACCGGTCCAGTCTAACCGGGTTTGGTGACCCAAAAATAAAAATAAGCTTGTTCATGCTCGATTCGACTGGTTTTCTAAAAATAAAAAAATTCTAAATTAATCTAAATTCATTTTCTATCTAATGGTGGCCTCAATTTTCCAAATTGATATTTTTAATCCACCTAGAAAAATGAATTATGGAAGCGGTTCATCACAGTTCAACCCGGTTCGATTCGGTTCAGGTCTAGTTCACCTTGAACTGATCCAGTTTTCACACCCAATTCATTCATTGGTTCTTCTTCATGGTTTATAGGATTTCTTGGTTACTTGGAATTTTTCAAATCTCTATTTTAACCCTTATTTATCATTTTTGGTTAATTTGTGGGTTTGGTTTTCTCATGAAAGGTGTCGATTTTTTTCTAGTTTTCTTTTATCCAAGAGGACGAGTTTCAAACCAACATTCTTTTAAAAATGGAATCATAAATCCATATATAAGGAAAATGATTCCCATAATTTTCTAAGGAAGAGATGTTACTCATACGTTGAGAAACAAATCATGACTCATATTTTTTAAAAATAAAAATAATATCAATAGATAAGATTAGTCAAATAACAAGTTAAATTGTATTTATAAAAATACAAACCTAAGTAAGTAGGGAATGACACCCATGGTTTTCCAAAGGAGGGTTTTTGTCCAAATATTGTGAAGTGAGGCACACCTATAATAATTAAGATAACAAATGAGTCACGTCTCATATATCTTGAAAACTTAAGAAACATGTTATAACTCTTATTGTATGAGAATGAATAAAATCAATATTCAAGGATTGGTCCAATAGTAATTTAAGTCTCATGTATAAAACTATTGATCGCATTGCTTACTTTTTAGGTGAACTTAAGGTACATACCTTAAGAGGTAGCAATGGTTTTCTGAGTATACTAGATTTGATTGGAGCAAAAAATGTGGTGTTATTTATTTCTAGTACGTTTGTACCTAGTGTGATGTAGTCGGGTCTAATTTTGTATGACAGGCAGATGCCGATGGTTCTATGCTATTATAATAAAACAAATTTATCTATAATTGTTAACGTGACATTTATGTTTCATATAAATTAGTAGCTCGTAAATTAACTTTAAAGTAACTATGAACTATAAGTAGATGACAAAATAACTACATTAAATTGTGTGTTAATGTTTGAGAAAATTTTAAAACATTCATAAATCTTCTTAAAAGTTAAAATCAAATAGTTTTGAATATAAAATTTAAAAATTTAAATAGAAATTAACTTAAAGCTCAAATTTTGTAAAATTTTAAATAAATATTAATAGAAATATTTTATAATAAACTTTAAAATATATTTTATAAATATTTTAAGTATATGTTAATTTTATAATATAATATCCGAATGTAATAATAAGTTGGAAGCTCACTTCTCTCATATCTATTTTAGGATATCAAACTAATAATAATTGTGTGAAAAACTAATACTAACTCTTCAGGGTATCAAATTTTAAATTATTAATATTTAGTATAGATATTTCTCAATATTATTAATAAAATATTTTTTATACTTTTATAAAATATTATATTTTAAAACTATTTTATGTTAATTTTATTCTAAATTTTAAATAATGTTCATTTTTTACAATGATACATTACATGGAGTTTTTGCCGATGGTCTACTGGTCTTTTATGTTTCATTGTTCAAAATGAAAATACGTGGAAGGAACTATACTACTCGAGTCTGACCCATTTGGAGTCATGCTACTCAGACTCGAGTCACACGGCACTACCAATATTTTTTAAAATTTTATTTTTTATTTATTTAATTAATTAATATTTACAATAAAAATGTCTAATTCTTTCAATTTAGAGTAAATTTATAGGTTCATGCATTTGTATTTCACACAATACATTAGTAATGAAACATGGTGTTATATAGAAAATATTAATATTTTAGAAATAAGATAACAATTTTGGAAGGAGAATGACACTAAAACCATCTCCTTCAAAGATATAAATAATATTGAAATGTCATAGTCAAGTCCTACACGATTAAACTTGGATGTATCCGTTTATTATTAATGTTGATATGACTTCAATTAAATGTCTATAAAGAAAAGTATTGGCATGTCCTATCGCATAATTTTATATACTTCTTCTACTATAAAAACATTATACCACAAAAAAAAAAAAGATAGGCTAGACAAATATTAAAGATTTAAAAATATTCAAAATTATTTAATTAGATTATGAGCCATTTTTGTGTAAATCTTATAATATTTCTACCAAGAAGAGGATAATGATTCATTGAACCGACAACCATATCCAAACTTCCAACAAACCATATTAAACTCCTCAACCATCTCTTAAATATATTAATAAATATTATTTTTAAATAAATTGTTAATTTTAAAGGATATATGAATCAAATTATTTTCTAAAAAACATAAATATTATGTACAAATTTATGCTTGTTTAGCAAAATTGTTTGTACTAAATTTGATAAAAATATAAAAAATTATGCCCATTTAGTAAAAATGTTAATACTAAATTTGATAAAACGCAAAAAAAAAAATTCTTGTTTAGTTGCTAGATATACTTCTAGTCCGTACAAGTAGGCCTGTCATAGACACCGTCCCAATCCACCGGACCCACTCCATGGGACCCATATGGACCCGTTGGCGACCTCCCTTCCACATCTAGACACGCTCTATAAATCTTTTAAACCTACATTTACCTTTAATTTTTAACAAAATTATTTTAAAGACAAATAATTAAAAAGCAATTGCAAGAGAATTGATCATGGGTATTTAGTATGGAAAGGTACTATTCTATCACTACTTCATTGGTTCATTAATATTACTAGTTAAATTTAAATAATAAATAACTCCAACTAAATTTATTTTAAAAAATAGTAACATTTGTCAAAAAAATGGACTCATTCACGCAAGTCTCCATCTATTTTTTGAAGATCTTAATTATTTTTAAAATAGATTTAGTACCATTTATTTATTATTTGGGGTTGATAGTAACATGTGTAATTGCTTTTTAATTATTTATATCTTATATATACATTTCAATTGTTCAACTAAATTTATTATAAAAAATAATTAAACTTCTCAAAAAATTGGATTCCTCCCAAGTACAGTTGGTCATGGTGAGGGTGAGGTTGACGGTTGGTCGAGTCAAAATTTTATTATTATTTAAAATAAATTTAATTTAAATTACTTTTTATTTAAAGTAAATTAATAATATTAATATTGTCATACAATATACATAAGATTAAACAATTAGAGAACTTCCCTAAATGATAATGGTAGATATCACACTAATATATTAATATAAAATTGCAAAACTTAAATTTTAAAATAAAATAATATTAATAATATTTTTTAAAATATGACCAACAAATAATTATCATTAACTATATTGGTTAATATATATTATAGATTGTTTATTAAATGATGGAAGATTTAAATTTTCTTTTTAACATGACATGGTTGGAGTGATTGAGGTTTTACTGGTGAGTAAAATATTGATAGTAAATATTTAATGTGCTCAATTCATTATTTATTCAAAATTTAATATATAATTTTGAATATTTTTTTTATATATTCACTATTAATTCTTTTCGATAGATAAGTAGATAATAACTAAAAAATTCTTATATTGTCTTATATAATTTGTTTTCTTAATTATGTAGATATCAAACCATTAAAAATTGTGATCATTTGACATTAATTATTACTTTTCTAATAAGTATAAACTACAATTAACGGTCTACTACAATTAACAAAATATTAAATTATTTCTATAATTTCAAGATCTTGAATGTACGGGAGCTCAAATAATTATTCTTATTATTTATTCTATTAAGGTTTTAGTAACCATATAACCTTGAAACAGTAAGGCGTTTATGGTCTCTATAATTTCACATTTTTGGTGTTCTAGAATATAACTTCCCTTATTTTATCGTATCTCTTTGACATTATTACTACCCTTTATTATGCATATACTAATTATAAATATTAAACATAAAAAATAATATTTAAAAATTAATATTTAACTTACTATCTAGCAAATCTTATATATTTATATCATATACTATCAACTTTACATTATCCATTTCAAATCTTAATAGTACTTATGGAGTATGATCTCATTTCATAATTAATAATACAATAATTTTATTATTTAAACTTATTTTCTTATATATTCAATCTCATCTACTATTATTTTTTATTTTTTAAGTAGATTCTTTATAAAATATGATATATTTTTAAATTTTAAAATATTACAAATTATAACATACTTTTATTTTAAATTTCAATATTTACTCTTAAAAATATTTGAATTATTACTTATAAGTTTTTATTTTACTGTTAAAAGGTCAATTATAAGTTGATGTCCTATAAATATAATTTGGGTTAACTCACATAATATTTAATATATTATATCATAATATTTCTAAAAATTATAATTTTGTTCATAAACTTAGTTTTTAAAATTAATATCTTAAATTTATTATAATTAAATAAGGAAACTCTAAATTTAATAAAATTTTAAATCCCTTACCATTTAAGATCAAAAAATATGATAGTGGTTATCATTTTCGACACATTGGATTCTGGTGCATCTTCATTTGGCTAAATTTCGCAACCCAGCCAAATTTTGAATCTACAATGGACTAAATTTGATTTTCCAACCATAGCCTAATGTGACTTGATTCCCAAACACAGTCTAATGGGCATTATTGTTATTTTTCCAAACATGGTCTTAGGTAACCCACCATCCAAACAAGGACTAAGTGAAATGTCCATTACCCAAATGCGGCTTTAAGGACATTTTTTTCATTTTACCCAAAACCCTAATTTGAACAAAACCCCACATATCTTCATCCCCAAGCTCATTTCGATCGAAATTTTCTCTCTTTTAGTTTATCCACGTGGAACTCTCGAGTTATTTCCCCGAGCATCGGTTGTCCATTCTTTAATGACTCCACCGGAGAAATCCATTATTAAGTCGCCCACTATCCCAAGTAAAAATAGAATATCATGAACGAATACTATACAGCTAATGTTCCTCGACCAAGCTTAAAATTTTACGAGCTGCAGTCCACCCCAATTTCATCCAGCATGCAAGTCATTTCTACTCAGCGAGTTTGAGTTTTCTATTATGTTCCCATGGTACCTAACCTGTTGTCTAGAAGTCTGAATAGAACGGAGTGACATCACACTGATGAAAACAAAGGTCCATGATAGTCTAGTTCCGCTGATGTTGGCTTTGGAGGGATTTAGTTAGGCAACCCCTTCTCAAGGTCACACTAAATTCCAGTTGAGTAGATGTACAAGATTGTGTAAGGATGATGTTACCAGAATTTTTTTGTTGAAGGAAAGTTGTCAGTTCCTTCCTATGAACAAATTTCCTTCAATAAATTTCCTTTTCCATGGGAAACAAAATCCTCCTTCCTTTCAATTTTGAACTTGTCTTCAGAAAGAGACCTTGTATTTCTTGGGAAATTTACTTGGGAGTTTTTGCTATTGGGAGGAAGACTTAAATTTTATCTATCCAATGAAAACACATTTAGAAGGAATGGAAGACCGCCGACTTCCAGCACATATGGAAAGACACAATTTTCACATAAGAGGAACTTGTCAAGTCTTCCATAAATTGTCGTCTTCAATTTAAAATTCTAGTCGAACTTTAGTTTAAAAGACTGCCATAAAAACTAAACATTTCAAATGAATGTATCTCAATTTTCATTTAGTTCTTGAGAAAAACAACTTAACAATTTAAGACCCTAAAACATAATTAAAATCATTAAAGTTAACGTCAATTACATGTTGACGCATCACAATTTGAATGTGAACTTTGGATATAGTTTCAACCATTACTGCCAATAGATCACTTCAAATTTGGTAAAGTATTCACTAAGGTTGGAATTTCGATCCTTTCCATGCGTATCAATGGAAAATGGAACTTTTGAGTAGTGTATCAATAGAGAAGATAATCAATATTATTTTATTTTAATATTATATTGAAATTTTTTACTTTATATATTTATAGAAATTTTAATATTCTATTTTTGACATGCATATACTTTGGCTATCTATTTAATGTGAATCTTTGATTGACTCTTTAATGGAGTGATTACTATAATGTTTCTAATAATTCATGTAAATAGTTTATTTATACGAAATTATCATTTAGTCAAACTATCTATTCTTATAATAATATCCTAATATAAAAATATTTAAAATGAGGTTCATTTTTTTTTCATGTTCGTTAACCCATTTTCCTATAACATTGTATTTCCTAATATGCTCATGTATAATATACGATGAAGTGGATTATACAAATTTTATAATATTTAGACATTACTCGTATACAAATTTGATACCTATATGAAAGTATATAAAATTAATATTGTGACAATAATAGTTAAATGTCTTATATATATATAATTTTAACAAAAAATAATGTTATATTTGATAAATGAATTAGTTTTGTCTACATAAATATTATAGTAGATTTCAAAATAATTAAAACTATCCTTAAATAAATAGATTATTAATTATATTGTTTTTTTTGTTTAAATCAAATAATATTTCTACTCCAAGAAGAGTGCCATCCTGTCGCTCCTCTCTTCCACTGTCCTCTTCCCCTGCCTCTCTATATATATCTCTATCTCTCTCCCTCTCTTTGTTTCTTCGTGTATGGGTGCGTGGCTTTCTTAGTTGTGCCTATTATTGCTATACTTAATAATGCCATTAGAGAGCTCTCTGTCCTGTCTCCAAATCCGACCTTCTCTTTTTTCTCTCACACCATAAACTCTATCTCTCTTCATTCTATCTATTACATCTCGTCCCTTCTGCTCCAGTTACATGTCTGAAACTGGAAAATATGCAATCTTTGTATTTGACTGGAGGTGCTCTTTTAAATTTGTGCAAGGTGGATGAAAAGTCCCAGTTTGGGATATGGGTGCGCTGTTTCTTTGAATAAGTTTTGCGTCCAATCGCGTTTGTTTGCATAATCTCCTCGTTGATTCCATGAGTTTGAATTAATACCGTCCCAACATTTCAGGACTACTGAAACAACTGGTTCCTCGCAATAATAAAAGATTTGGTACTGGGAATGTTGTCATTATGGATGGATTTGTTCCTCATGTTTTCATGGTACTGCCATTAATAGGAGTTGCAAGGTTCAGATAGATAAGCAGCGGCCAAGCTGCAAGTGGAAGCGTGGAGATCTTTCTAGTGAGAAGGCTCATGTTTCTCTATGATTCTTGGGGTCTGTTGAATCTTATTTTGTTTTTCAGTCCGAATTCCAAAATTTCCAGCTCAAACCATAAGCTAGATCTAGTCATGACTATGAATTGGATTCCATGAATTTCTTTTGCAATGGGATCAATCAACATGGAGAAGAGATGGCTATTTTCACTGATACTGAACTCCCTTGTGTGCTTATTGCTTCTGGCCTCTTCCCTCCACATGGGTCTTATATCTTCACTTTATTCAATCAACGCGATATTCTGGAGAATCCCATCTCATCTCCCATCCAACCAATCAGTATCAAACCCAGAGTTTGCTAAGACAAATGCTTCACAATCTCTCCCTCCCAGTGTACAGATTCCCCGCTTTGCATATTTGGTTTCTGGATCCAAAGGAGATTTGGATCAGCTGTGGAGAACTCTCCGGGCACTTTATCATCCGATGAATCAGTATATTGTGCATTTGGACTTGGAGTCCCCGGAAGAGGAAAGAACGGAGCTAGCATCCAGGGTGGAGAATGATCCAATGTTTTCAAAAGTTGGGAATGTTCATATGGTCACTAAAGCAAACATGGTGACATACAGAGGGCCCACAATGGTTGCCAATACTCTTCACGCATGTGCCATTCTCCTAAAGAAGAGTGAAGAGTGGGATTGGTTCATCAACCTCAGTGCATCTGATTATCCTCTCGTGACCCAAGATGGTTAGTCCAAGTCCAAGTCCTCTATACCGATATTCTATAGTTTCTTTCATTTTTATAGTATTTAAAGAGATATTGTTTTTTTCCGTAATTATTAGATCTGATGTCTGTATTCTCGGATGTCGATCGGAACCTTAACTTCATCGAGCATACGAGCCAGCTTGGGTGGAAAGAGTAAGCCAGTCAACCCTCTCTTTGCAGTTGATATGTTCATCTTACCAAGAACTGAACATTTTTTTTGTCGTTTCTTGTATTTCCTCACCAAGGAAAAATAGACCAGAATTAAATGAAACATAACTTTTGGTTGGAAAGTTTGACTTTCATGAAAGAAATTACAGTACAATTCTGTTGTCTTTGACAGGGATAAGCGAGCCAAACCTTTGGTTGTGGATCCTGGTTTGTACTCAACAAAAAAATCAGATATATTCTGGGTCTCTCCCAAGAGAGCTTTGCCCACTGCATTTACACTGTTCACAGGTCAGTTTTACTTATAAATACACATTTTTTACTCTGATTACTGGGCAACTTTTTTCCTCTATAGGACGAAACAAGTGGTTCAAGAGAGGTGTAATGTTTAGACAGCAACTTGGAAAGCATTGTCTCTAGCTTCCATGCATGGATACTTGAGATTGGATTCTTTCTTCATCTAACCATGAAACTGAAGATGTGCTCCTCTTTTGCAGGTTCAGCATGGATGGTCCTCACTCGCTCGTTTGTGGAGTACTGTATCTGGGGCTGGGACAACCTACCTCGCACCCTCCTCATGTACTATACAAACTTCGTCTCATCTCCTGAAGGCTACTTCCAAACCGTCATATGCAATGCCCCTGAGTTTGCTAAGACATCAGTGAACCATGACTTGCACTACATTTCTTGGGGCATTCCTGCAGGGCAGCACCCACGCACCATTACCATTAATGACACTGATATGATGATAGACAGCGGAGCTGCTTTTGCCCGGAAGTTTAAGAGGGATGATGCGGTGCTCGATAGGATCGACAAGGAACTGCTGAGGCGAAAGAAAGGAGGCTTTACTCCAGGAGGCTGGTGTACAGGGAAGCTCGAGTGCTCAGAGGTGGTGAATCCCGAGAAGCTGATATCTGGACCAGGGGCTAAGAGGCTCCATAAGCTAGTAGATGACCTAGTTTTGGCAGCTAGTCATAATCAGTGTAAATAGACTAGTTGAGACATGATATAAGACAAAATTAGCTGTTGCTATAGAATAGATCATTGGTCAGGGAATTGAATATCCCCTTCTAGATAATGATGAAGAGTATGGGCATAATTTTGTAGGACTCTCATTTATGCACTATATTGACTTGTCTTAATACATTCATAATATGCTAGTAAGTTAGATCCAAACATGGGAGACATTCAAGCAAAATTTCCATGGTGTCAGAATGGAGGGGAGATTGTAAAGGTAAAATTTCATCTAGTAAGTATGAAAAGAATTTCTACTTCTTCCAATGTGATTGTAGTACAGAGGACCAAGATCTGTTATCTTGTTGAAACCTAAAAACAGCCTACTTCAAGTGCAAAGCTTGCCAGTAGATTTCACCTCAAAAAAATCTATATCTAGAAGTTTTTTCAGCTCCAGACTTTTTTCATTTCACAAGATAAAGCCAAGCTGAGGTAAAAATCAGACCATCTCCAATATTTTTATATTACCAGAAGAATTAGCTGCAACCAAGGTGGATGACTGTCCTCTCCAACAGACAGAAGAAACAAATTGTGCTGTCTTGTCCTTGTTATGGCCAGAATGAAAATCCAAAGCATCAAATTTCAAGGACAGTGCAGGCATAGGAAAAGCTTTGTGATAGACAAAAACCTGCAATAAGAAAAGAAGATTGTAGGTGAAAGAGTTGATGCACCAATTGGTCATCTTTTGCCTCACATGAAAATGGAAACAATGAATGTCATCAATCCCCAAATACCTATATGACCATTTGCCACATCTTCTGTGAATCAAATGTTCTACAATCCTTATATATGAAGCAATAATGCAAATAGATAATTGATTCCAGAATCATAATTTACAGGTAATTACCTGGTTAGTTTCTGATCCTGTCGCAATGTAACCATTTGAAATAGATAACCCAACGAAATTCTGAAAATAAAAGAAGACAAAAAGGAAGTATCGACCGCTCAATAAAGAGATATGTTGAAATCGATACCAAATGAATTAGAACAAGGCAAGTAAAAGTAAGAACTGTTTGTCTAGTGATTGCATAAAAAGGTTTATTATTTCCTACTTCCATGTGGGAAGACATGATTGAATTACTTATTTACTGGAATTCTGTCAGAAAATCCTACCTTCATATTCAGGTGTCCTGAAAATGTCAGGAGAGGAGAATTGTGCACACGAGATTGAGAAATGGACATGTCCCACAGCTTGAGTGTGTTATCAGTTGAAGAAGATACCAGATTCATTGAATCCAAGAACTCCACATAACTAACAGTTTTATTGTGTCCAATTAAAGTGCACAGCGGAAATTTAGAGTTTCGGAGATCATAGTAGTAAATCTTGTGATCAGCTGAGCCAAATGCTATCGTCCGACCTGAATCAGGGGCAAACTTAACAGAGCAGATATTGGCCTTTGTTTTGATGGTAGCAATACTAGGAGCCTGAATAACAAACCAAGACAGACAAATAAAGGACTTGGTTACATGTCCAAAATTGAATACTTGTAATGACATAAGCGAACAAGTAAAGGTAAAATTGCCTGATTGATGCTCCACAACTTAATAGAACCATCATCGCTCCCACTAGCTAGCATCATTGGATCTGCAGTTGAAATGTCAATCGACCAGACACGCTTCTCATGCTCCATCATTTCCATTAGGACTTCATTTCTTCTAACGTCCCACACCTGAAAATCAAAGCTCATTAAGAAGTGTATGAAGTATGATAAAATAGCTTTCCTTGTTTTCATTTCCTTTTTCTGGAAAAAATATGTATATTTTATAGGTTGGTTTCACTGAAAGTGTAATTGCCTGATCGATTTATCTAGACTATTACACATTTTATCTCATGAAAGCATGCAACTCTGTTTGCTCCAAAAGAAACTGAAAAAAATGAAGAGTAGTCTTATTCTGCAAGAGAGAGATATCTTTCTTCTATGAAAAAGAAAAGCCAAATAAATACATTGCCAGAACCAAACTAAGCCAGTGTTCATGCATCTCTTGAGAGCATTTCAAAGAAGACTAAGCAGTTTAACATCTTCTCATTCATGTAAACTAACATAAACCTGACCAATAAAAGAAAAGAAAAACTACCATAATAATATGGCTATTGGGAGAGAGCAAAACCAACCTGCACCACACCTTCAAAGTTACTAGATGCAATCTGGTGCTTTATATAAGGGTTCCACCGTACACAACATATCTTTGACCTACTTGAAATTTCAACAACTGGGTAATGAATATCCCGGTCTTCCTCTAGAACCGTATTGCACTCAAAAACTTTTATCCATTTATTTACACCAGCTGCAGCAAAAAACTCCCCATCCCGATCGAAACTGAGTGAGCACACTAGATTGGTGATATTTAGCAAGTCCCCTTGATGTAATTCAGCTCGGACTTCCAACTTACTGAAGGCAACATATTTACATAATCCTTCAAGAAATGGTTCTATCCACCCACTTTGTCTTCCCTCACCACACTTTCCTTTCATCAATGCATCATTCACAATGTTTGTCTCGGTTATTACAGTAGAGGTGCTACTCTCTAACAGTTGTTCATTATCTTGTCTTTCTAATTGCTTCTTATGCCCATACCTGGTCATAAAGTAGGCTGACTCCAATTTCTCGATGTTCATCAACATATGTGAACCTTCTGAAAACATACCATCTTCACCACCATCGGTGTCATCAAGAGATTCCTTGATATGATCATGTGGAGATCCTATTCGGAATTGCTTTCTCAACCCCATTTTAGTAAAATGACCCTCACCGTTTATATTTTCAGCTGAAGGAAAATCTGTGCATAATTCTCTGTTTTCCCTCTGGAGTGTCTGATGTTTTTTCACTTCTTCAATGTCAGAAGACAAGAGTGAGACTACATCCTGCAACTTATATTCTGCTTCACGTTTTCTACCATGAACCTGTGAAAGGAATTCCAGCAAGAATTCTTGTTCCTCGATCCGCTCCCTAAATTCTCCTCCAACATCTAGGCCTTCATTTCTTCTCAATTGATTGAGGAATTCACTCTGTAATAACTCGCTGTCACATATGGCACATGAGGAAAACAATTTGGAAATTCATGCTTACATTGAAGTTCGTAAATTGATTCATGAACACTTCAATTTTAAAGGTAAAGCAAAGCATAAGGAACTTATTTTCTCAGGCTTCAGATTCAATGCATCTGATGGACTTCTTAACGACATCTTTTTATGACCATCAGCACCTAATCCACAAGATTATATAGTAACCTTTTTACACATTTCAATTTCATGGCGAAAACTACAACAATAAAAAACCGAGATTTGAAATGAAATATCAAGGGAAAAATTTAACAAAGAAGGCTGAACTAACATTATGAACAAATGATAAGAACCTGGAACATAAATACCTGCCATGATATGAAAAAAGTATCAGCACCAACTAGGCCCAAAATATTAAATTCATAGGGAGAGAAATATTTCTGGCTCCAAAGATAGAAAAAGGAAAACAAATAGATTATATCAAGAACAAAAGATAGAAAAAAATCGACCAAAAAATGTTACAAAAACAGCTTCCCTCTTACCCTTCTCTCAGATTCCAGTTCTCTTGTAGAATATAAATAAAAAAGATGCAAGAAGGAATCACCTGATTATTGGGCGTATATTTGGATCTGGATGGACTAGCAATAAGCAGAGTGAAGCTTCTTTAGGCCACTCCATGAGCAGCTGTGGAGGAAGAACCAGATGCCTCAGATTAGCCATAGTTCGTCTTTTCTCTTCTCTTGAGCTAGGAGGGCAGAATAACTGCACCAAGATAAACAAAAATATTTGTTCAACTTTGCCTCCTCAAGCATAGCATTTTTTGTCTATAAAAACCTCAAAAATAGCTTTACAGTACTTGGCACCGGATTTGTTCTCATGTACTAACCTCAAAGAGGATTACTCCTAGGCAGTAAATATCTGAAGCCAGTGAAGGGGGAGCACCAGCAACCTGTTCAGGACTAGTATACCAACTTGCTTCCAGAAGAAATATATCTTCCACAGGATATGGATATTTCATTCCCATCAACTTCTCCAAGTAACACCAATTTTTCACTGCAACACTTTCATCCTCTACTATATCAAGCCCTGGAAGATCATTCTTTGGATGCTTACTCCTTAAAAAATCTCCACTTAATAATCCATCTTCCAAAATATCAGATCTCATATGTGAGTAAGAAGCAGGCTCAATGAAAGAGACATGGTTTAGGGGAGACAGTGAGAAACAAGATGGCTGCATATTATTCACTACGATTCCTCGAGAATGGGCTGCATTGACGATTTTGGCTATTTGACTAAAAATGTACAAGCACTCAGATTTGTCTATTTTCCGCTCAGGTTTGTCCAACCACATCCTCAAACTAGTATTACTCCCATGCATCCTAATTTTGATGGAAGGCAAAAAAGCACTTTCCCTTGACGTTCAGACCCCAAATCAAATTTTGTATTCCACAGTCCAAACACTGATGCTATAATCAGAATGATGAAACCTTAGCTTCAGGATGGATCCATGACAAGAGTATGATAAGGCCGTGAACATTTTCAGTTCCTTCACTCCATCAAGCAGAGCCAGGAGATCAATCTATAATATATATTCTCAGAAGAACCAGTTGAACACTAGAACCAACACAAAATTCTCTCCAATTTTCGAAAGCAATAAAACAATTCCATGCCAGCCACCAAAAATTGCAGACGATCGCTAGATGTTCAACCTAAATAACTCAGCACCAAGAGGTACATTTCACCTAACCAAAGTAGAAGAGTCTCACTATCCAATGACTAGTGATTGATCATTCTAAAACGGAAAAACCATATACGAAATAAAATCATGCCCTTTCAAATGAAGGGTCTCTACGGAAACATCAGATGATAGAATATTTTCCAGTGAAAACTGCATCAAAGAACACCCCGGAAGAAACGAATTAACTGAGGAACTGAAAAATGAAACCTTTGAGTCAGAGAAAAAAATCTCATTATTTGAGCTGCATCCGACCAAAATGATTGTTTGCATGTGTATTCGAAGCAAGGGTCTCAAACTAAACCGAAGGAAGAACCATGGAAGAAAACGACCCATCAACAAAACACTGGAAAAAGATAAGAAATGGAAACCTTTGAACAAACAAAACTTACTCTTTCAGCTAATCCATGCATCAAACAGAAAAGTGCCTCCAGCTATCTGAAACATTCCTAGCACATGGAGTCAATAAACAGTTTAACATTGAGCATAAAAAAAAACATTGAACTGATGAATGCTTCCTACCCTCACCCGTTCTGATCTTCCTGGGAGCAAGCAAGCAGATACCCAAACTCCTTACCTATATCATTGTGCAGCTCATGAATAAAGATCACCGCATTCACTGTACATTGATCTCTCAGACCGATATTTTTTCCTGTAGTTCGTTATTTTATTTGTAGTTTAATTTAACAAAGGGGCGGGTATACGTGGCGGGACGGTTGCCTCAAGCCCGACCCTCCAAGCTGGAAAGAGAAACTTTAAAGAATTAGTGGTGGGAGCTAATAAGAAATTAAAGTCAGGTTTACCAGCTCCACCATTTGAGGGCATAAGTGTTTCATCATTTTCTATTCCCTCTATAACAAACATTTTATCTTATTTACTTTATTTCTACCATTGTATATACATAAAGAATATGTGAATAAAATGGTGAGCATAAATTTCATACTTCGCATTTGTTGCTTATTTATTGTGCTACCTTTATCTACCTTTCCCAAATTCACATGATATAAAGAGTTGTGACACTTCAACTATGGTTCTTCCTGTCATCATCTTCTTCACTTGGCCGAGTGGTCATCTCTTATATTCATCACTTTCAAAATAATAAGAAAACACAATGAAGTTGTAACTAGTTCACAATTTCTATTCTATTCTTATTTTTCACATATTTAAATTGTATAACTCAAACTATTAAAAATAATATAAATTATATTTTACAAAATATCTCTTTTCATTTATATTCATTGAACCTTATTTCCTATCCATCAATTTATTATTTATAATAATATATGAGTAGATGATCTAGATATATTTAATTTAGAATTTGAAATAGAGTACATAAACCTTTTTTTTTTTAAATATAAGAAAATCGAGAAAAAAAATCGGTCAATTTAAAATAAAAAAAATAAGTCGGTTAACTAATACAAACCAGTAAATAAATGATAAAATGAGAAATAGGAAAATTTAAAATTACTTAAAAAGTCATAAAAATCATCCAAAATAACCTTTTAACAAATGAGAAAAAAAAATCATATCGGTTTAGGGTAAAACGAACATGAACTAAATTAAACCATACATAAACCATATTATAAATTTATTTTTCGTGATGGCTTAAAGTGATCAAATTGAGAAATTGAAGTTACTATTGGATAGAAAATAAATTTAGATAAATTTAGAAATTTCTAAATTTGAGAAAACTGATCAAATCGGGCCTGAACCGGCCGATTTTCTCCATTAACCTGGTCAGACCGAACCGGTCCGGTTCAGAACAGTGTCGTCTTCTTCCTTAGGATGACAACACTATTCATCAATGCAGAAACTTTCATTCTCCGGCAAAGGAATATTCACTCCAATCAGTGCATTTTTGGGTGAGAATAAGCTCGACAAAAATGGAAAGTGGTCGGGTAGAGGGTTCCTGAGCTACTCTCCATTTATCCTCCACACACCTCGAATCGTCATTCTCTCTCAACTGCTCCATTTTCCGGTGAACCTTGAACCAGAGGTCTGACTTAGGCATTTTTCTTAGCCTAAGAAGGCAAGGTCGGGTTCTACAGGACATCAATCTCCTTTCGACCTGAAGACCGTCGAAGAAGTGTCGGCGGAATCAAACAGTGAAGTAGCTCCGATGGACCGAAGCTGCCCTATTTTGGCCGAGCTGAATTCGGCCAAATTCAGACCTCCTCCAGCAAAACTAAGTCTCCCAAACACCCCCACGGCCCTCACACGGCCTCAACAGAGCTGAAAGGTAAGCCAATTCGGCCCTCCTCCATCATTGCATATCGGGGTTAGAGAGAGAAAGTGTTGAATTTCACTGATTAAATTCACCCTCATTTGGACTTCAATTATAGCAATTCTTGATCCTAGAAGTAACCTCATGACGAGAGCTACCTCCCTAGATCGAGAGCTCAGATCGCCGCATCTCCGACGGTAAGCTTTCGAAGCTTTCTCTCTCTACGAATAGTTTTCCAGCAAAGCTCTATTTGAGCTTGTTTCAGAATCAAATCATGCAATTCAAAGCTCAATTGAATCCTATTGAAGGTAGGAACTAATCCATACCATCAATTGGAGTAATTAACCCCGATTGAATGGCTAATTTGAAGAAATCAAATTCGGTCAGTATAAAGGGGAGAAATTGGGGAAAATTGAGAATTTCAAAAAATTGAGGGACCTCCATGCAATTTCTCAAAATGGAAGGCCAATTGGCAATGAGAAAGATAATGGGGGACCAATTGTCAATTTTTGAAACATTTGGGGCAAAATTACTATGGAAAGTATGGGAAAAAATGTAATTTTTGGCAAATTGGGGACCAAATTAGAAATTTGGAAAATTTAAGCCCCTTACACAATTTTGAGTAAATTGAGGATTCAAAGGAGATATTGGAAACCTTAGGACTCAATTTGGGGAAAAGTTAGCATTAGGGACCTAAAGTTAAGAAAAATGAACTTGGACCTAAGTGCAATACACCAAGATTTGAGCCTAGTAGCCCATATGTGAGAAAAAGAAGGGTTGTCATGCCGAACCTTTCCTGATAATGATACACAAATCGTGTAGGGATACTTGAGACCGGAATGCAAGCAAGAGAGCTAGCTGGACTTGGAAAACCGATTAGGGACGAACACGACACAGTTATTGGGTGAGTGAGCTTAATTGTACATCATACCCAGTTGGGATGGTGAGCACTTTAGAATTGAAAAACCACTTGTGAGTGGAAATTTTATACATCATGTAGGTTAGGATGATGAGCTCACTTTTATGAAAAGAAAACCTATTTACCGATTGCAAGTAGAAATAAATGGACATCATACCCAGTTGGTATGATGAGTTTCCTTGAGGAAAGGAGAAACCCGCCTACCGATTGTAAGCGGAGATATCATTACATCCGGTTGGTGTAATGAGTTAAAAATTGAAATTTTGTCAGAAGTGTTCTCCCATGACTATATGCCAATGCTTAAAACATTTGGGAGACCTTATTGATGGGAGCTAGAACAGCTCAGATAGGCCAGGGCCTCATTTTTTGAACTCATGGGGCTAAATGCCAGCTTTGAAAAAAACACGTGCAGTGGGCCCAAGGCTAGTAGGCACGAGAAGAAGCTCATAAACAAATTTGATTAAGAAGAGCCATGAAAATTTCTAATGAAATTGGTTGTGTGATTTCGCCACGATACCATGTCAAGACTGATAGTGCTTGATGGACTAGCGACAAAGCGTGAGGGTCAGGTTGACGGACCAGCCTAGACAAACAGTTGCAGGTCGGGTTGAGCATCGGGGCTGTTGGACCGTTGGCACCAAAGATGATGGCTATATTGTGAAAAACTCTTGTTTGTGCATGCACTTATGGTACAGGATCATCAAGACACTCTGAGGGGGGTAGTGATGGGTCCTAAGGGCTATTGGACAACATGATAGAGATAAAGGCAGTTAGTCGTGCCAATCAGTCTTGAAGCTTTGTAAGCTTCTTGCGCATGAGACTGGGGTGGGATCGGGATGAGCTCTCCGTTCTCATACGGACACGAATTATGTTGGGTCTGAGGGTCGGACGTCTAGGACGTTCACTTAGACTCCAAATAGAAGTCGGGGACTTCTATTAGGGTGGTTGATAAAGATGCTCCAATCCACAAGTGGGTGCAGTCGGTGTAACTGCATCTCGTGAATGTGTATACCCTTATTGATGAAGGGCGTGTGTTGTTTACTAAACGCCTCCCGAGGCAAGGGGATGAGCTAAGAAAGCTAAACACACCCAATATGTAAATGAGAAAAAGGTTTCGAGATTTGAGAATACTTGGAAAAATGAATGGTAAACCTTGGAAAAAGGTTTTGGAAAATAAATTAAATTTGAGGAAATCTTTTTTAAAGGAAATGATAACCTTGACATGGTTTTGATAAATGAACTAAACGCATTTTTGAAAACTCACTCCCGACACCCGCTGATTGAGTTGTAGAACTCACCCACTCCTTTTTACCCCTTCAAGTAACCAAGGAAAAACTAAACTTAAAGACTCTCCTGTATTAGAACTGTAAGACAGGTATGTCTTTTTTTAAATATTTAGTTTTGTATAATGTTATTCCAGGAAATACCGGAAAAATCGCGCTTTACTACTCGCGATTTAAAAAGGGGTGAAACCCTTCATGGACCAAAGGGAGTGGCGGGTTGCTCACGGGAATCCGACCAAACTGAGTCGGGGCGTGACAACTTAAGTGGTACCAGAGCATGTTTTCTCGAATGCATTATCAAGACTATATAATGTAGTAACTAAGAGAAATAAGTTTTAAAATTTACAAATGGCTTCCAAGAGAATAACCAAGAGAACTAGAGCCAAAGTCACTAACACTACCCAAAATCCCATCCCTGTTGAAACTTCTAGAAAAGCCTAGACAGGTCCACTTAGACTAAGCTCAGAACATCAAAGGCTGTATGAATACTTCACCCGAGTGTTTGGAAGGCCCAACCTCACTCCCAAGGTGGACACCAACTCCCAAGCTAAGCTTGAGGAAGTATAGTCCCATCCCACTTCTATCAACATCCCTCCTCTAATTGATATCCCCGGATACCTCAAGACCCTTTGTCAATTAGGATGTAAGCCGTTCTAGGGGAGAAGGAAATTGGAGCCGCTATGGATTGGCTGGCCAACATTAAGAAACTTATGGGAATATTCAAGATCCCACCATAAGAGATGGTAATCCTAATAGAATTTTTCCTAGAAGTTAGCGCGAAAAGGTGGTGGGACAACGTCACGAGTCTACATACCACCACACCCACCTGGGAGCAATTTGAGGAGAGGTATTTAGAGGAATACTTAGCTCTGCATCTGATAAATGAGAATAAGCAAGAATTCTTCTAACTCAGACAAGGATCCAACACCATCTTGGAGTACGAGACTAGATTTAATAAGCCAAGGCCTTTTGCTACAAATTTAGCAAGACCGGTAGATATCTGCCAATGGTTTGTGGATAGTCTTAACATGGATATACGAGATTGGATGGGAGTACTAGGACGCCCCATGGATTTGGCTACCATCATAGGCATGGCCCGTGAATGTGAGAGTATGGTATAGACGAGACACTGCCAGATAGAACATGCCAACCGAAAGGAGGAATGAGGCTAGAACAGCCGGAGAGGTTAAAAGGAGCCAGGTGGGCAGAGATTGGGGACAAGAATGGGGTTCCTTATGAGAAATTAAGGTTATCATGCCTAAAGGGAGGCAATTACAACCCCACAAAGGAGAGGCCCCTATTGTCCCAGGTGCTAAAAAAGCCATGAAGGGTCATGTCGAGCATGCTTCGAATGCGGACAACTTGGACACTTTGCAAAGAGCTGCCTAGCCCTTCAAGGCAATACCCAATGAAGTACCCATCAACCAACTCAAGGGAACCCAAAGGCACTAGACGGGGGGTGGGCAAGACATAGCCACTACGTCGAGGGTACTAACCAGAGTATACAACCTCACCCAGGAGGAAGCACTGAAGGATCCTAGTACCGTAGCTAGTACTTACCAAAATTCCCTTGGACAAATATAGCCAAAACCCTGTAATTTGTTATCGTTAAAATAAATGAAAGTTCTATTCCCTACAAAAATAAACTTGTGATGAGATACAAGTAGGAGAAAATCCAAATGATGTATCCACCAAATTTCCAAAGAAAGGGAAACGGGAAGGATGGCATCCAAGAATGTCATGAAGTAGATTTAAGGTTAGATTCCCTCAAGGATGGATGAAAAGGGAATTCTGGGAGAGAAGGGGAAGAATCATCCCAAGGAAGGAAACCCTGGGGAGGCATACATGTCCCAACTAAGAGGTAATAAAACCAAGTGACGAAGGATGAGGAGATGAACTTGCAAATAAAGTGCATGCTGAGGTGAAAGAACCAAGGGAAGTAGACTAGGAGGACCCAAGGAGTAAGTTAAACCCAAGGAATGGGTAAGTAAGAAGATAGCATCAAAAGATGTCATAAGGGTGGAAAGATGTCATAAGAATGGGTGGAAAGATGTCATAAGAATGAGTGGAAAGATGTCATAAGAATGGGTGGACTACCCATAATAAGGAAATAAAGGAAAGAACGTCCGAGAAACCTTGGAGAAGTATGCCCTCCAATTAAGAAGTGGTTAAGGGGAACAACCATTGACATCAAGACTAGTTGTGGTTCACACTCGCTTAATGAAGTCTAAAGAGTGGACGGTTGGGCATAGTATGGAGTACATGAAATAAGACCTGGTGATCGGAAGTTTCTTGAATTGGAAGTAAAGGGATGAACTGGGAAAATTAAGGTAAGTGAAGGATTAAAGGTGGTCGAAAGCTCAAATTCAAAAGGGAGTAAGAATGTGAAGGAAGAAAACCTTCAAGAAATGGTAAGAATATCGAAGGTATAACATCTAAGATGGAAGTCTCTACTTTGAAGGACATAGTAGAGAATGGAAACAGTAAAAAGGAGAATTCTCCAAATAAAGAAATCAAAACATAGACCGAAAGGGGTCAACTCAGGATAAGGAATGGTGAAATGGTCACGAGCGAGTAAGAGTGGATGGAAGAAAGGAAAGTCCTTGAGTAAAGGACGCCGTTGGAAATGAGGAAGAACATAAGAGAGGAAGAATCCCAACATGTCGGTAAGTCATCGGGAAACCCAATGGTTGGAATCGGGGAAAACCAATAAGGAAGTTTGTGAGGAATGAATAGAGATAAGGAAAAATCTACACGATCATGATGTCAAAAATTTAAGGGACAATTAGATAACACTGAAGGTAGTTGGGGAACACTACCGGGTAATAAGAAGGAACGAAGCCACACGACTTCTAAATGGTTGGAAAGGCATGAATCGTTACCGAGGAAAAATGTTCTAAAATCATAATGGACAAATACATTTCTAGAACATGTCATGCTGTAAGGGAAATGTAGGAAAGGTGACTCAAATAAGGCAGAATCTGTTGGTCAAACCTAAGAACTAGAACCAGAGTCGTAATAAACAAAAGATGGAGAAAGGACCAAAATAATATAAGGTGGAGATCGTATAACTTAAAATGCAATAGGGTATTACAAGGTAATTCAACCCAAAAATTAAAATATTGATTGTGGAACCGGTCCCCTCGGACCAAGGAAACCGAAAGGGAGGACCGACAACATTGTTGAAAATCCAGGCCAATTTAATAAATAGAAAATAGGAAAGAAGGGTTAACATGGTAAATTGGGAAATCCCAAGTGACAAAAAATTCACAAAAATTATAAGGAAGAACCGGGAAGTGGAATTGGGGAGAGAACCGGATAGGTTCGGGGTGAACTAGAACCGAACTAGACTTAACCGAGATGAACCATAGTGAACCGGTTCAATAATTCATTTTTCTAGGTGGCTTAAAAATGTCAATTTGGGAAATTGGGGCCACCATTAGATTGAAAATGAATTTAGATAAATTTATAAAATTTAGAAAACCGGTCGAATCAGGTTCGAACCAACCAATATTCGAACTCAAGATAGTGAACCCAATAAGACCGGACCGATCAACGAATTGGACCTCCGTTGGTAAGATACACAAGCTTTCTCTCTCTATTGTAAATTTTCCAACGAGGCTTAAAGCTCAATCAAATTTGGAAATTCGAACTGTAGGATGATCGGGGAGAGTTGAAGGAGACGAATTGACGCAAGAATCGAAGAAATTAAGGACTTACAGGCCGCCTATTGGACAAGGTAAGAGCAAAAGGTTCATATGCTTGAATTGGGGGAAGAAGATGAAGTTCAATTTGGCGATTTGGGGGACTTTTATGCAATTTTCAAAATATTGAAGGATCGAACGACAAATTTTTGAAATTGAAGGTGCTTTCATGAAATTCACTCCAATTGAGGACCAATTTGGCAATTTTGGCAAAATAAAGGGAAATCGAAAATTTTGAAAAGTTGGGGACCAAATTGTAATTTTTTGAAAATAAAGGACTAAAGGGTAAATTTTATAAATTAAGTGTCGATTGGTGAAATTAAAAGAGTTAAGGATACGAGAAGAATGATTGGAAACCCCAAGGGCTTAATAGAGATTAAAGGGAAATCAGGGACCTAGATGTAATTAAGGCAAAGTACGGGGCCCTATGCAAGAGCGAACTACTTCAGCGCCAATCCCTAGAAGCATACCAAGGAGCTATATTCCACTGGCACGACCCCGTCAAAATCACCGGGTAAGTGAGAATCTTTATAACGTCTATTTCAGTTGGAAGTTCAGTTCTTTTGAAAACGATTTTCTTGGAATTAGCCTCCCCTAACTAGGTGACTCTACTTAAAATGTTTGGGAGCTAATTTTGGGGCTTAGGCTCTGTAAACCCCGCACATTTGAGTTAAGGAAAACCGGGAAAAGAACCGGTCAAACTAAATAAGAAAATCAAACCGGTATACATTTGGGAATAAGCAATATGAAAATTTATAACTTTCGGTTGATATAAAGTATTTATTAAACATTGTAAAAGAAACTTAAGATAAACTAGAAAACAAAAATAAAATTGTTTCAGGTGAACTAAATTCCATAAGAACTTCAAAGTTAAGTGTGCTTACCATGTGAGAATGGGTGACCTCCTAGGAAGTATGATTTTTTGTAACCCGAAATTTCAGTCAAAAATTTTTATGCGTACGACTTATCATAAATAGCTATCAATTAATATATATTTAATTATTAAAATTAATACCTAAATTAAATTATTGGAATTAATACAAATAATTTAATACTGAAATTAAATTATTAGAATTAATACCGAAATTAAATTATTGTAATTAATACCAATAATTTATGGCAATATTAATACTAGTAATAAATCTTGACCATTTAATATACGGGTTTTACGACTATATAAAGAGGTCATCCCCATTTCATTCTACTCACACCTGAACACTTCTCTCTCTCTGTACTGCTCCATTTCCTGGTAAAGCTCGAACTAGAGCTTCGACTTGAACAAAGGTCGGGCTCTTTAGAAACGGGGAGAAGACAGCTATTTGATAGCAAACTCTAGTCAATCCGAGAATCGTTGGAGAAGCGCCGACATGATGGAATAGTGAAGCAACTCCGGCGGACCGAAGCT
The DNA here is from genome assembly GCA_030064435.1 of Trapa incisa. Lineage (NCBI taxonomy): Eukaryota > Viridiplantae > Streptophyta > Magnoliopsida > Myrtales > Lythraceae > Trapa > Trapa incisa. Next base: position 8,922,083 of record CM057772.1, on the reverse strand, counting down.
GCCCTATTTCGGCCAAGCTGAAATTGGCCATTTCAAGCCCTCCTCAGGCCAAACCAAGCCCTCCTCAGGCCAAACCAAGCCCTCCCAACACTTCCTCAGCCTTTCCACGGCCGAATTAGGACCGAAAGATAAGCCAATTCGGCTCCCCTTTATAATTTTTGATCGGTGCTAGAGAGAGAGTCGACCAAATTTCAATTACGAAATTCTAATCCAATTCCGCATCAATTGATACAATACTTGATTTTAGGATGAACCTCAGGACGAGACCTATCTGCCCAGATTGAAAGCTCAGACTGTCGTGCCTTCCCTGGTGAGTAATCGAAGCTTTCTCTCTCTATAGTCTGTTTTCCGGCAAAGCTCCGTTTGAGCTCGTTCCGACGTTAAAATCTGCGATTCAAAGTTTCTTAGAATCGTATGAACATACACGAACTCAATTTCAACTCCAATTTCAATAATTAGAAGTGTTTGATAGGTTAATTTGATGAAATCAAATTCGGTAGTGTTGAAGACTTGAAATTGGGGGAAAATTTGGGGATTTTTGAAATTCAAAGGGGCCAAAATACAATTTTATGAAATTGAGGGTCAATTGGGCATGAAAATAATGTTGGAGGACCAATTGAGGAATTTTGGAGAAAAACTTACCATTTTTGTGAAAGAAGGGCAAAATGGTAATTTTGGAAAAATTGGGGAACCAAATTGGAAATTTGGAAAATTAAACCCCTTTTTGGTGAAATTGAATAAATTGAGGTCCCACGATAAATTTTAAAAGTTACGGGACTCAATTTGAGGAAAAACCGACATTAGGGACTTAAAGTTAAAGAGAAATAACTTTAGGGACCTAATTGCAAATAACTAAAAGTTTGGGTTTTCTCATTCATTAATGAATGAAGGCTGTTATGCCGAGTAATAATGAATAAGGGTTTTCATATCGTGTAGGAACGTTAAATACCGGGAACGCCAGCATGGACAAGCTCGCGTGAATACAAAGAACCAGTCTAGTAGAATTCACGGCATTAACGGGTGAGTGGGTTATTCACATCATACCCAGTTGGGATGATGAGCACAGTTTAAAGTTAAAAACCACTTACCGGTTGTGAGTGAGTTTACTAACATCATACCCGGTTGGGATGATGAGCACAACTTAAAGATAAAAACCACTTACCGGTTGTGAGTGGAAATTTTATATCATACCCGATAGGGGATGATAATACCTCGGTATAAAAACCCACTGTTTAGTGGTATTTTAATCATCACCACTTAGAGAAAGTGATGTGAAAATTATGCGAAAAAAAAACTACTTACCGGTTGTAAGTTGATCATACCCGGTTGGTATGATAAGACTTCCTCAAAGGAAGTTGAAAACCCATTCATCGGTTATGAATGGAGATGTACTTATACCGGTTGGTATAATGGACAGTGAAAACCTATTTTGTCGGAAGTGTTCTCCCTTGACTGTGTGCCAATGCTTAAACTATTTGGGAGACCTTCTCGACGGGAGCTTGAATAGCTCTAATAGGCTAGGGGCCTCGGTTTTGGAACTTGGGGGCTAAATGCCCGATTTTGAAAATCTCGTACAGTGGGCCCAAGGCCAGTTGGCACGAGCAGGGGCTCATAAACGAACATGATATATGTGCCATAAAACTTAATAAGTGAATTGTTTGGCCATGGTACCAAGATAGGACCGACATGCTCAACCAACTAGTGGCAGTGCGACATGACAGGTTGACGGACTAGTCAAGACAAACAGCTGCGGGTTGAGTTGAGAGTCGGGGCCGTTGGACTAGTGGCACCATAGATTACATGGCAATATAAGAAAACATTGTTTGTGCATGCACTGTGAGTACGGGATCATCAAGACGCCCATGAGGGGTAGTGATGCGTCCTAAGGGCAATGGACAACCTGGTGGCTATAAGGGCAATTCGTCGTTCCAGGTGTCTGTGCGAAATCTAGAGTAGCACGAAGCGCATGAGATCGGGGTGGGGACAGGATGAGGTCTCTGTCCTCATACGGACATGAAGAAGTGATTTCGGGATTGTGGGTAGGATGTCACGTACATCCACTCATTCCTAGGGTAGAAGTGGTCGTACTTCTATCCGGGTGGCAGGAAAAGTCGCTCCGAAGCCACTAGCGGGTTCAGTAGTGATACTGACTTGCGAATGTGTGTAACCTTCATGATGAAGGATGTGTGTTGGGTGATAACACACCGTGGTAACTAAGAAATAATGGAAAAATCCAAATTTTTAAATGATGGGATTTTCGAAAACAAAGGAGTTTGGCACACTCCATATAAATGTTTTTCTTTAAAGTTAAAAGCTTTTAAAAACCCATTCACTGAGTAGTCGTACTCACCCCCTCCTTTATATCCCTTTTAGGAAATTCCGGAAAGCCTCCCCTTAAAGACCGTCAACTAAGATGCCTGTAAGACAGGTATGTAAAGTTTTAAATTTCATACAGTTTTGATTATGCTATTCCAGGAAAAAGGTGCAAGTTAAAGGACACCTTACTCTTTACGGTTTACGATAAGGGGGAAACCCTTTAATAAATTGGGAGAGTGTCGGGTTGATCACGGGGATCCGACCAAACCGGGTCGGGGCGTGACAGGCTCGGTATGTCAGTGGGCCCAAGGTCGATAGATGCAAGTATGGACCTGTCCAGAACTAGTATATGAGGATTGATGCCAAAAGACCCAAATAATGAGAAATTGTGTGTGACAATACCCATCGAGCCAAGTTTGAGTTGTCGAGCTTGTTGGGCCAAATCGCTGCTCTACCAAAACTAGGTTGCCGAACCTGTTTGGCCAATATGCGTGGGTCGAAACCAAGCCAATAGACTGTTGCACTAGAAGGCCAAAGATAAAGGCTATAATTAAAAAGACTATTGATTGTGCATACACTGTGATGTTTGAACCATCAGTACAGTTGGCATGAGGTAGTGATTGAGTCCAAGGACTACTGGACGACCAAGAGTCCATAAGGGCGGTATGTTGTTCAGTAAGTTGTGAAGCTCGAGAAGCTTTATACACACGGAGACCAAGGTAGTAGGGGAAATGAGGTATCATCCCACTACGCACACATGGTGAAGTGATCAGGGTTTGAGGGTCGAACTATTGATGTCCACTCAAACTCCGGGTATAAGCAGTGCACCTCTATCAGGGTGGATGATAAAGGTGCTCTGGTCCACAAGTGGAATGGTTGGGGACCGTTCTGCGAACATGTGATCCCTCCTATGATAGGAGGGTGGTTGTTGATCATGTGAAACGTGTGAATAATGAAAAATGAATAATTTAAAGGATAGAGGAATGAAATTAAGTAAATGTTATAGTAGTTTCCCTCACTGAGTATTTCATACTCATTCCCCTGTTTCCCCCTTTTGAGGCTAGCACCTAGATGGAAAGTTCTCGGATGCACTTGGACCCTCAAGGTATGTTTCCTATCCCCAACATAAAGTAAGGGTTTGAACGTAAACATGCCTTTACCTTCCCTATCTCATTCGGGTAGGAATACCTATATAATGCGGGAAAGGGTGGTGGGTTGATCACGGACCCCGATTAAACCGAGTCGGGGTGTGACAATTTGAGTGGTATCAAAGCATAACTTTTCTGATAAGTTTTCCCCCAACCCATCCTAATCCTTGACTCCCAACAACCCTTGTAGAAAAGCATGAATGGGAATGCCCCCAAAGAGTATATTCCCAAGATACATGCCATGAAACAAATGGTAGAGGCACTAGAAGAGCCCATCCCATGGGATGCACCCCGAGATAGGACCTCTCCCTACTCGATAGAGGATGAAGTATCCCCACCTAGGGAACCATACTTGGCCTAGATTCAAGAGGAAGTTGAGAGGAATTTTTGGGTGGCATACGCTAATTATGTGAGCATTTTTCACCGACTCCCCCCGATCCACAGCAATGAGTGTATTGCGAGCCCCATGTAACATGCCCACAACGTTGCTGTCTTACGGCGATATGAGATAGATATAGCACCACCAGTATTAGCTAGGAGGGACCCTAGGTTATCAGCATCCACGGAGTTCAAGGAACCAAGCATGAACCCGTGCCCTCGCTGTTGAAGGTACCATAGAGGTGAATGCCCACCTAGGAGGAGGAGGTGCATCCAGACGCCCGATGCAGAATCTCGCAACCCGCCTAAGTATAACTCTTGGTTGATGAACTGGAGGAGATAGGAAAGAAGAAATAAATTCTAGAAATTTGTGATTGTAATAAACCCTGACCGAGGTTTTCCGATCTAATAAATAAAAGATTTTAAGTATTCTCAAATCTCTTGGCTGACACTCGACACCCTAAGCGAAATACAAAGGAAACTCGGAGTATCGAGGAACCCTAAGGTAGTAGGCAAGACCCGAAGCCAACTTTAGGTAGACTAGCTATCCCCGTCCGACATTTGTACACCACACAACGAGACTAGGATGACAAGAGACCCCAAGGAGAACCTCAAAAGACAAAGGAAAACTGGACCTAATGGGGTAGACCATAGTAAGCCCCGAAGGGCAAAGTGGGGAACCATACGGAATAGGTTAGGGTAAGGCTCCATAAGTGAGCCGCGATATATTAATAGACAAGGACCCTGTGAAAGGCTCGATGAACCAAAGAGAGATTGAGGAACTGTGTCGAGGACTAAGAAGGCAACCCCCGAGAGGATGTCAAGATAGAAAGGAAGGACACACACCAGGAATGGCATTATTTATGAAAAAGAAAGTTTGGGGCCGGAAACACGAACAAAAGAAAGGTATGTCAATGATAAATTGAGAAGACCTACCCGCCCTATAGCCCTATAGAACCTTAGTGAGAAATAGCCATGATAATCGAGGGATAACGATAAATCATTCCAGCAATGGAAGACAAAATCTATCATCATAAGATTCATTCCAAACTTCAATAAGGAGGGAGGTTGCAGTCCAATATTTAGAATATACGGCCATGACCCACAACTTATGAAAAGATAGCTGCCACAAAGCCTATTGGGAGGTGTATTATGATGTTAGATGCATGGGAGCATGCGTTTTCATCCCCACTTTATAATGTACTCTCCTCGTACACACATACAAGCAAACAACATCCAAAATCTGAATTTAAGAACTCTATGGCACGTGCGTCGTTAGATTGAGGCAAACCCTTTTCATCATTTGAAGGGGCTTTTGCTGTGACCAAGCTTGACTAGGAGAAATTCGATAGAGAGCACTGCCAGGAGGACATTAAGTTCATGATCCAGGTGATTGTGTCTTGCTTCGAGCCGAAAGATTTTTTCGAGGAAAGGTTGTTGGCTGGATACGAGATCATGCTTCCTAGAGTATTAGTTTCTAGGGTCCTCATGACTGATAGAGGGAGGAATCGAAGATGGTGATTGAGCAATGTAGATCTTTGTGGGCTATAAGCATTGAAGGTGAAGGCAGGATTTAAATGGTAAATTAGAATACCGAAATTTGCAAAACAAATGTCCCTTAAGGCAAATTTGGAGTATGGTGAAATTGGGGGCAATTTGGGGTTTTTCAAAAATATGAGGGCTTTTGTGAAATTTTCTAAAATATGAGGGTCAGTTGGCAAAAGCGAGGAATTGAAGGTCAATTGGTGTTTTTAAGGAACTATGAGGGCCAACTTGACAACTTTCGTGAAATAGGGGCATTTTGGTAATTTTGGAAAAATTGAGGCAATTCGGTAATTATTGGAAAATTGGGGCCAATTGGGGAGTTTCAAAAAGTTAGGGCTATATTTCGATTTGAGAATAATTGAAAGATTAGATCATGTAGGAAGGGCCACACGAGAGCCTCTGCCTGGAAGCATGCCACGGATCGGAACCCAATCGAGCAAACACGTCGCGACTACTAGGTGAGTGGGATTTTTTACATCGGTACTGATTGGACCAATGATGCAATAGTACTCGCAGTCTTCTATCATTTAATAATTAAAACATTTTGATAATATATTTCCCCTTACTATGCGAACCAAGCTAAAAAAATTATTTTTGGGGTTGAGACATAGCCACTATGTCGTGACGCGGGATGAGGGTACCAACCGACGTAGGATGAGGGCCAGTGGCAAGACATAACCACTACGTCGAGGGTACCAACCAGAGTATACAACCTCACCCAGGAGGAAATACTGAATGATCCTACTACTGTAGCTAGTACTTACCAAAATTTCATTGGACAAATTTAGTCAAAACCCTATAATTCATTATCATTAAAATAAATGAAAGTTCTATTCCCTACGAAAATAAACTTATGATGCGATATAAGTAGGAGAAAATCCAAAGGACGTACCCACCAAATTTCCAAAGAAAGGGAAACGAGAAGGATGACATCCAAGAATGTTATGAAGTAGATTTAAGGTTAGATTCCCTTAAGGGTGGATGAAAAGGGAATTCTGGGAGAGAAGGGGAAGAATCCTCCCAAGGAAGGAAACCTTAGGCCCAAGGCCGATGGACACGGGTGTGGACCCATCCAAAACTAGCATGTGATGAGTAACGCTAAAAGATCCAAATAATAGGAAATTGTGTGTGTGATACCCACCGAGCCAAGTCTTAGTTGTTGAGCTTGTTGTGCCAAACCGCTGCTCTGCCAAAGCCAGGTCGTTGAACCTGTTGGGCCAATACACATGGGCCGAAGCCAAGCCAACAGGTCGTTGCGCCAAATGGCTAAAGATAATGCCTATAACTTTTGATTGTGCATGCACTTTGAGATTCGGTCCATCAGGGCACTTGTCATGAGGTAATGATGGAGCCTAAGGACTACTGGATGACCCATGGAGCATAAGTGCAGTCTATTGTCCAGTATGTCGAGAAGCTTTGGGAGTTTCCCGTGCATTAAGACTGAGGCAGTAGCGGAAAGGAGGTCTCATCCTACAAAGTGGACATGATGAATTGATCAGAGTTTGAGGGTCGGACTATTGATGTCCACTCAACCTCAGGGTAGAGGCAGTGCACCTCTATCAGGGAGGACGATAAAAGCGTTCTGGTCCACAAGTGGAACGGTCGGAGACCGTTCGACAAAAGTGTAATCCCTTTGATGATAAAGGGCATATGATTGTGTGTGCTAACCTTACAAAGTAAAGTGAAATGATAACTTAAGATCATGTGAAATGATTTTCAATAACAAACAAGTAGTGACTTGTTAAGTGTAATCCCATCTAATAGCGATTTATGGAAAGGTGATATGTATGAACATACGGGTGTGTGAGTTGTTGCTCATTTTAAGTACAATTAAACCTTCGAGATCGTATGTTGGACCCAAGGATAACTTTCTTATGATGAAAGGAATGTGTTTCAAACTTGTCAAATACAATTCAATTCTTTAATATCTTCACAAGCTTACCTATGGTGACCCCTATTTTGCCTAAATCTTCCTGAAACCATATTTAGAGTATTTGCTGAATTGTGGACATGAAGTCACGATATTAGCAAAGTCCTCTCACCGAGTTGTCAAACTCATTCCCCTCTGATTACCCCTATCGGGTAAAAATGGTGAAGAAGGACATGCGTTGATGGGGAAAGCTAAACCAAAACCAAAGATATGTCTTACATTCAGTATATAGTCATAGTATATGGTTTTTGAATTTGAGTTTCCAAAAGTCAATTTACAAAATTGGAAAATAATTTGAGATATTTTGTTTTAAGCCTTGCACCCTGTCAATTTTACATGGATGAGGCGCCCATCATTGTAAAGTTTGGAGGATGCGGTGGTTATCTACAGGTCTAACCAGGGAAACCAGGTCTGGGTATGACAGAGAAAACTTTGATTACTCACATGTGAGGATCTGGCAGTTGAAGCTTTTACTTCCACTGAGTTGCTCTCTTCATGGGGATCCTTCCTGGATCAAACCGTGCCTCAATTTGTGTCCTCAGCAGTGCAAATAGCTTCAATTAGTTTTCGGGCAAAATGCACTGTGAATGAATTTAGGGTGGAGGGGACTTACCACTACAGTTCAAGGGAAGGTCTGGACTGCTCTAGGGAAGATCTAGAGGGCTTGGTTTGGTCGGGGTTGGCTCAAGGGTGGCATGAATTGAGCTCGGCAAACTCGTTTCATGGACTGCCGAGGGAGCGAATGTACTATGCGAGCTTGCCAACACTTCCACGATGATCCTTAATCTAAATGGAGTATGCAGTCATGTATGACTTCCTTAGGATTCCAGGGAACCTGAATTCGCCTTTGGAGGTTGAGGAAAATGCCCAAGTTGGAGCTCTAGTTTGTGCCTCACTAGGAAATGAAACAGTTCTTCTTTAGTCTTTTGATGGATGGGAAGGATGAATGGGGAGGAGTTTTTTATATAAGGAGCTCGGTAACTAATCGGGCTATCTGTTGTCCATCACTTGACCCAAATCCCTCCCATTTACGGTCATATCAGGAGGATTTTTTGGCCACTGGAGTAGATGCAGTCAGCCTATCATCCTTATCCGCCTAGTTCAGAGGTTGAAGATGACACTGTGTGCATGCGTGCGAGCTGCCACATGCCACACTGTGATTGGCTATCTTCACTGACATGGCTTCCCACTCAACGTCTGAGCCATCCTTTGACTTGTTGATCGACCACATGGTGACCTCCCATTGGTCGCTCATTTCAACGTAGTCATTGAGCATATTTAACCAGCCATTGATTGTGACATGTGGCATCTTCTGATTGGCTGATTTAAATAAGCCAGGTTTCCCTCTTGATGCACTGTGCCACTACCACGTGTTAGGCTCTGATTGGCTAGTACCATTCGACTTGGCTCTACCACGTGTCGATCTTTGATTGGTCGACCGTTTCTTCAATATCCTAGTCAGTTGCTTATGTGGCATATTTTCCATGTGTTAGCTCCTCATTGGCCAACCCAGCTAATGAGACTTCTCCTTAGTTGACCGTTAACTAAGGACACATGTCACTCTTGTAAACCTCATTTCCAATAATAAGAAAACCAAAATTTTGAAACTAGACCATTTCGAGAGAAAACCAAGGTTCAAAGCGAACTAGAAATTGGAATAAGTAAACCAAAGTGAGAATTTGGAAAGTGTAAAGTAGTCAATAAGGATCCAAAAGCCATGGAAAGGAACCATAAAGTGAATGGGATGTGAAAATAGGACTAGTTCAGGGTAAACTGGATTAAACCAGATTGAACCGTGAAGAACCAGTTCAAAGATTCATTTTTCTAGGTGACTTAAAAATATCAATTTGGAAAATTGAAGTTGGATAGAAAATGAATTTAGAAATTTTTAAATTTTAGAAAACCGTTAGAATTGGGTCAAAACCAGTCGATTTTTTTTCATGTCACCAAACTCGAACTTATCGAACCGGTCAATAGTCTAATTGATCAATGGACCGCCTACAAGGTCAACGCCCAGTCAGCGCATGCGACCAATCAATGTGCAACACGTGACGAAGCACACCAAATCAGCCTCTTGGGCAATGCCTAGAAGTGCTGACTAATCAGAGTGTGATGCGTGTTCTCGGTTAATAGTCAAAGAAAGAAAATTCACGTCACCAACGATCGACCAATAGGAGAGCGATACGTGTCCTCAGCCAACAGTCAACTAAGGAGAAGCCTCATCAACCAGGCTGGCCAATGAGGAGTTGACACATGGAAAAATGCCACGTTAGTGACCGACTAGGGTATTGGAGAAACGGTCGATCAATTAGAGGTCGACATGTGGTAGGGTCACGTTGGGTGATCCCAACCAATTAGAGGCTGACACATGGCAGTGGCATGGTGTGTTAGGAGGGAAACGTGACTTATTTAAATCAACCAATCAAAGGACGCAACGTGTCATAGTCCAATGGCTAGTCAAATATAGTTGGCGGCCACGTTGGAATGAGCGACCGATGGGAGGTCGCCACGTGGATGGTCAAAGAGTCAAAAGATGAATCGAATGCTGAGTGGGAAGCCATTGTCAACAAAGCCAACCAATCACAGTGCGCTATGTGGTAGCTCGCACAGACACACACGATGTCATCTTCAACCTCTGAATTGGGCATGATAAGGATGATGGGTTGACTACATCTACTATAGTGGCCAAAAACTCCTCTCAATATGACTGTAAATAGGAGAGATTAGGGTCAAGTAATGGACGAATGGATATCTTTGTCAATTACTGAGCTACTCCCCATTCGTCCTCTTCATCACTCAAATGACTAAAGAAGAAGAATAGCTCCATTTTCTAATGAGGCACAAAAGAGAGCTCCAACTTGAGCATTTTCCTCAACCTCCAAAGGTGAATTTGAGTTTTCTGTAATCCTGAGGAAGTTAGCTATATGACTGCATACTCCATTCAGCTCAAGGATCATAGGTGTAGCACCGACAAGCTCGCACGGTACCTTCGCCCCCTCGGTAATCTACGAACAGAGTTGGTCGAGCTCAATTCGAGCCATTCTTGGGCTAACCCTAGCTAAACCAAGCTCCCTAGACCTACCCTAAAGACGTCCAGACCTTCTGTGAATTGTAATGCTAAGTCCCCTCTGCCACCCTTCGCTTGAAAAGACTATTCACAGTACATTTTGCCCTAAAAATAAATTAAGCAATTTGCACTACTTAGGCCACCGATTATGGCATCGTTTAACCCATGAAGGATACCTAGGAAGAGAGCAATTCAGTGGAAATAAAAGCTTCGATCGTTGGATTATCACCAGTGAGTCATCGAAGCTTTCTCTCTCTAGGACGATTTTTCAGTGAAGCTCTGTTTTAGCTCATTTCTATGCTAAATCTAGTATTTTAAAACTAGAAATGAATCAGGGGACATAGAGAAGAAAATTAGTACCATGTTAGGTCTCAATTTAGAACAATTAAGGTCGAGTTGATGAAATTCAAGTTGGCTAACTAAATTGTAAATTTTGGAAAGTTTGGAGACTTAATTGCAATTTTTGAAAATTTGGGAATTTTCTTTAATTAAAAGAAATTACTTGCTCAATTGGAAATTTGAGGCAATTAGGGAACCAAATGGAAAAAATTGACAATCTTAGGAACCTAATTGGAATTATGGTACAACTTAAGGGTCAAAACATAATTTTGGAAAGTTACGAGCCATAAGTGTAATTACCTTATTGCTTGGAACCTAATTGCCCAAAATATTATAGATATGAATTACCTATAAGTCCGTGCAAGAGAAGGACACTACAAGCTTGGAAATCCCTCGGATGACCAAGTCACAAATATCTTAGGGACCCAAATGGAAAAAATTGACAATCTTAGGAACCTAGTCAGAATTAAGGTACAACTTAAGGACCAAAACATAATTTTAAAAAGTTAGGAGCCATAAGTGTAGTTACTTTATTTCTTGGAACCTAATTGCCCAAAATATTGTAGGTAGGATTCACCTACAAGTCCATGCAAGATAAGGACACTACTAGCTTGGAAATCCCCGAGATGACCAAGTCACGAATATCGAATGAGTGAGATTTCTAACATCGGTACCAATTGGACCGATTATAAGATCATGCTCTCTTTTTGAAACCCAATTTTCTAGAGATATAACCCTTTGACTATGTGAATATGCTTAAACTATTTGGGGTTATATTTTTTAGGATAGCATAAAGCATGATGTTAGGACAACCCATGAACCGTGTACGAATACACCTCTAGGGTTATGGTCTAGTCGGACCATCGATGCGGGATATGGGTGAGACCCTTGATCAACAATGGTGGGCTAGATCTAGTACTGTGCGAGTGGGCCCAAGGCCATGATTTTCTAAAAATAAAGTGGGCCTAAGGCCATGTTTTGAAAATCTCGCACAAGTGGGCCCAAGGCTAATGGAAACAGTTCTAGCCCAGTAAATAAGTTTGATTTAAAAGCTTTGTAAAAAATTATCACAATTGGATAATACTTGTTGAAGCTACTATGCAAAAGCTAGGTTGCAGCCAGTTGGGCTAGTGGTACAAAGATAAAGGTCTTAAATCAAGATATATTTGTATGTGATTGCAATCATAAGAAACCAAAAAGACACCCAATACAGGGTTATGTTGGTTCTATGGGCTACTGGACAGCAAAAGTGTTACAAGGGCAGAAAATATTGTTCCAGTATGTCTTGAAGCTCTCAGAGCTTCTTTTGCATTGAGACCGAGGGGTGGAAGGGTGAGGTCTCGCCCCCACAAATCTGGGGATCGAAGTATCAATAAGTCTGTGCGATGAGTAATGGTGCTCATGCAGACGATGTGGTGAAAGGTTGTAGCCTCTCACTAAGGTGGATGGTAAAGTCGCTTTGGGCCACTAGTGGAACAGATCGAGGTTGTTAGCCTCTGAGGGTCTGTTATGTGATTGTTTAATCCATTTATGGATAAAGGGTGTCTATATGTTTGTCAGTGAAACAAACACGAGTAAGTTTATTAAATTAAATCACTCTAAATAGAAAGGATCTTACTCTAAATAGATGAAATGAGAAAAAAAACTTTATGAAAATATTTTGTAAAAGATAAGACAAGTAGTTGTTTGCTTATCATATGTAAATTTTTCAAAAAGAAACTTATACTTAAGTGCATACTAAACTATGGACAGAATATTATGATGTCCTGTAAATCTTATTCACTGAGTTGTCGAACTCACCCCCTTTCATGAACACTTTCAGGAAAGCTTCCACGTCAAGGAAGGTGAAAACCAAGTAGCAAGTGAGAAGCACCACAACAAGGTAATCTCTATTAAGTCATTTTGTTAATTTTGTTATGAAAAGCATATAAGCTTATAATCCTTTACCTTTCATGGTCTAACTTGGTAGAAATGTCACTTTAGTATAGGAAGTGGCGGCGGGTTGTTCACGAGGTTCCAACTAAATCTGATTGGGGCGTGACAAATCTCCTATTGGTCGGTCGTCAATGATGTGGATTTTCTTTATTTGACCATTGACCGAGGACACCTCTCATGCTCTAATTGGTCAGCGCTGACTAAGCGGCTAAATGGGCGCACTTCGCCCCGCATCGCATGCGTTGACTGGGCACTGACCTGGTAGATGGTCCATTGACCAGTTGGATCGTTGACTAGTTCGGTCACACCGGGTTTGGTGACCCAAAATTAAAAATTGGTTGGTTAAAGCCCAATTCTACTGGTTTTCTAAAATTTAAAATTTTCTAAATTTGTCTAAAGACATTTTTTATCTAATGGTGACTTCAATTTTCTAAATTTATATTTTTAAATCACCTAGAAAAATAAATATTTGAACTAGTTATTCACGATTTAATCTAGTTTTAGGTACAAATTTTTTTTTCTTAGTAGATGTGATCCTTTGAACATAAATCCAATTTTTCAATTTTTTTTATTCCTTAGAATATGTTTTTCCTGTTCCGGGTGGTATCAAGATGCCACTGTGTCGGGATATCTTATCTGTTTCTCTAGGAAAATTGATATCTCCCAAAAAAAATTGAGTTCAATCCCCCCAATTCACTTCATGGTTCTTTTTCATTGCTTTTTTATCTTTATTGCCCAATTGAAATTTTCCAAATTCTCATTTTAACCATTATTTACAAATTTTTAATCACTTTGGTACTCGATTTTCTCTCAAAATTTTTTGTTTCCTCCTTCTCGTCTTCTTATTGTGAGAGAACGAGTTTATACACACTATCTTGATAAAAGAAAAGTTTAAATTTCCATTGAAATTTCAAGCGTTTTATTTTGAAACTTAGTTCTATTAGCACTATTTTAATAAATGTACTCACAATTGTAGTATGAAGGATACAACAAAATGTTATTGAACCCCGACCCTAGAAATCAAATTGGGCTTTACATACCACATACTACTTGTTACAAGAAAATTGGTCCAATTGCTGTGACTCTGTAAGTCAAAGTAACTAAAACTCAAATAAATATACCCTTATTAACCCCACAGTTTAAGTAAGTCCTCAATAACACACTATCTATGACACTAAAGTGTCTATGGTCTCGTATATAACTTTAAAATTATATTAATTCAATTTGTATTTTTTTTATGGTGAATCCATTTAATTCATGTCATATTTCTACAAATAAGCTATACCAAATTTAAGCTAGTTAATAAATGTGGGGACTAAAAACCTTAGTGATCTTAGGATCAATTCTCAACATTACACTAATCCTCTACAATGCTATTTCTTCATTGAAATCTTCCTGCTCCAATTTCTTCTAACCCTCGACCAAAGCTCCTGATTGGACTACTAAAAATCCTCTCTTTGGTGTCTTGAATTCGGTAGACTTTCACTTTCTCTACCTTTCTAATAACTTTCTCTACCTTTCTAATAACCAGAGATTGATTAGAGGAAAAATTATACTTTATAGTTTATTATAATAAAAAATATACTGTTTAATTCCTATAAACTTTTATTTTCTAAGATTTTTTTACTATGTATTTTTACTGATTCGTAAATAATTTATTATAATAAAAAATTATTTTAACACCTAGGAAATAATGAAATTTTCCTAAATATAAGATCTTTTTCATTATTGTTTTAAAATTTGTAAACATATTATTATCATTTATTGTAATTATTAAATTATTCGCGTAAAAACTAATTATAATAAATTTCTTGTTTATATCTCTTCTCATGAATATACTTTGCTCAAATACACATCTTTTAAAATTATATTTAACAAAAAAAAATTTCATTCTTACTTTACCAAGCTCTCTACGAACTTATTTTAATTAATATAATGTCTTTTTAAGTATATAAACTATATATTTTTCTCCTTGTATCTTGTATCCTTCACTTGATCTATAAATACTATTTCAGTTAATTCCCCACATAAAAATACATTTTTTTATGTCAAAATGATACAGATTTCAACCATTTTAAACAATTAAAACAATCTAAATAATATCACATCTTGCTAAATAGAGCAAAAATCTCATCATAATGAATTCTTTATGTGTTACCATATTTCTTAACAATCAATCTAGTTTTATATTTATCAACCTCCCTTTTTCATTAAATTTAGTTTTATAAACCCATTTTACACCTAAACTTTTACAAACAATAGGTAAAAGTGTTAATTCACACGTACCATTATTTTCTATTAATTGTATTTTTGTATTCATTGCTTGATTCTAGTGTGCATATCTTTTTACTTCTTCATAGTGCCTAAAATCTTCGGAGTTAGTAAAAAGAACATAATCTTCCATCAAGTCGGGTGTTTTCTTATCATCCCCTGAACTGTATTGTCTTTTTCTTCTAAATTTATTTCTTCTTGGATTTATGTAGTGTCTGATATTTCTTCATTCCTTTTTATTGGTTCAGTAGTTTCTTCCACTATAATATTTGCACCTTCAATTCATTCTTAATTTTCCATTCAAGAATCATCATTATTACTAATCATAACCTCTTTTATTAGTTGATTGTTTTTATTTTTTTCCGGGTTCCATCATTTGTCTTCGTTAAAAACCACATCTCTACTTGCTATAATTCTTTTTGTTTTTGGATCATAGAGTTTAAATGCTTTGAATTCATCATTAATTCTTAGAAAATACATTTATGACTCTTAGACCTATGAATATCATTAATGTAAACATGAGCAAGACACCAAAAAAATATGAAAAAACTTGACTGTGGACTTTTTATCGCTCCATGCATCTTGAGGTTTCATATTTTTTACCCATGCATCTTCACGTTTCATATTTTTTAACATAAATGTTGGGCTTGGATTTAGGATATACAGTGGTGCTTTCGGTTAAAAAGATTTAGGCACATTTCTTCCTAACATTATACACTAAATTATTTTTATAATATTTCGATATTTCCTCTGTACGACTCTATTTTGTCAATAAATATATATGATTGTCATTTGTTACTTTATATTTTAATTTCTACCCAAACTCAATAAATTATATAGAGATGTACTATCCTCCCATATCAATTCTAAGATATGCAATTTTATTACCGGTTTTAGTATCAAATTGTATTTTAAATGTTTTAAATATATGGAAGGATTCAGATTTTTCTTTTAAAAAAATATATCCATGTTTTCCAACTAAAATTATGTATGAATGTTATAAAATATCACTTACCACCATTTGATTCATGTCTTAAAGGTTCATATATATGAACTGCAATATTTTTGTTACCCTCTAGGTAAATTGCCGTGGAAAAACTTCTCGACTAGGTTTTCCTGCCAGACTTGGAGCATACCTCAAAAAATACACATGAATGAAAGGTACATCCCTTACCATGTTTTTCTTTTTGCAAAAGTGTTTGAAGTTCCTTGTAGTGTAGATGTTCATATCTTTTTTGTCTACTAGTTAAAAAGGTATAAAAACAAGTAGAATCTTGTAGGAATTTGCATAGAAATAGATATAAAAAATACCCTATTAGTGGTCATGTGTTGTGATAATTATTCACTCTAGATGAACAATCTTACATATTCCATGTTGAATCACTTTACTCAAATTTCATTGTTGAAATTGACCTTTTCAATTATAGAATAAAAAATATATTTGAGATAACTTTTATTATTACATTTGAAATAAACTTTAGATTAACTGGTTGATAACCAATATTTTAAAATTATTTTATAATATAATCATTTATTTAAAACTTTAATCCAATTCAAAAAACTAATACTTATTACGTGGTTACTACAACATAAATGTATAAACCATTCATTTTCATCTATTTTAGGTCTTATTTTTAGGTGGTAAGTAACATTTCTT
Source organism: Trapa incisa (assembly GCA_030064435.1). Lineage (NCBI taxonomy): Eukaryota > Viridiplantae > Streptophyta > Magnoliopsida > Myrtales > Lythraceae > Trapa > Trapa incisa. The sequence goes on along the minus strand of CM057772.1, from coordinate 8,905,497 downwards.
CTTTATTTTCTTGTTTATCAAATTCTAAAAAATTGAATGTAAATTGGGATATTCATATTGTAAATGTCATATTTTATGATAATTAAAAGATTAAACAAAAGATTTATTTGCAAATGACTTTACTGGTAAATTACATTTCTTGGGTAGGTTTCCTCCGTTAGGTGGTCTGAAATTATTCATTCCTTCATATTGAGAATAAGATTTTATATTCGATAAAATAGATAAGTGTTGTGGGTTTATAAGGTTAGAAAAATTCAACTACTTACAAGTTATGACTTTTAAGTAGATATGGACCCGACTCGTTATCGGTCTACAATACCTTTTCAAATGATATCAGATTCAATAGGCTCGTACTCGTACTTGACCCGATACTAGAAATTCGGCTCGTGGTCGAATTTTTCTCCTCTTATCTATTATCTTCCATCATACAGACTTTTTTTATTTTTCTCCCCTTACAAGTCTACTCAACGAGAGTATGAGATTTTACTCTACTTTCCCACTTGTTCGAAACCGGAAGAATAATACTCGACTCATAAATTGTTGTTGAGAGCGGGCACATGACAAGTGTATCTATGTTACAAGTGAATGCAGGTGTTGAGAATAATATCTCATATTTAATAAAATAGAGAAGAATTGTGAATTTATAAGATTAAAAATATTCCACTAATTACAACTTATTACTTTTAAGTAAAAATGAATCTGACCACTTATCCGTCCATGATACCTTCTCACACTTTAAAATGATTCATTTTTTTATATTTTATATATTTAGAACATATTTATCACTTTCGTAATATTTTAACATTGTTCTATTTTTCAATCTAACATACAACATAATTGAATTTTGGCTTTAAAGCTCCTAAAATTTTTTCAACTAAAATTTTTTGTTCACATAACTCGTTGTACACATCCATTTGATTAATCATAACAACAATTGTAGAAAAATATTATTCCACTTTTTCTTTCGATTTCATTGTAAATAGTTCAAAATTTGTTCGTAGAGATTGAAGTTGAGCTCATATTACCTTATAGTAACCTTTATATATATGTATTATTGCATCTTATATGTATTTAGTTGTTTTCTCATTTATAATTATTTCCATTATACTTTTATCAATACATGCAAAAATATAGTTCTTTTACCTTTAAAGTCGTTTAATTATAGTTTTTCAAGTTCTTTTGTGTCAATTTATTTTTGATGAAGTGGGTAAGTCATTCTCAATAATATTCCAAATCTTTTTTCAAATGAATATAATTTTACATCATCATTCTCAGTTATAATGCCCATCAAATTTAGGTATTCATTAAGTAAGTACATGCCTCGGATAGGTTGGGGAGAGTTCAACTTGCCTACGTCTCTATTCATAAAACATTTGACTAAAAATTAGCTTTTTTCAGAGAAAAACTTTCATACGTGTAAGCAGGGGATGTAGCTGGTCTTGATGCAGAAGCAGCAAGGGATGATGAAAATATTGCAGAATGTTGTCCGGGATCTGGGGCGAATGTGATTTTGAGTTGAGAATCTTGCCGGAATGGTAAGTATTCTTTTATTTCTCTTTCTCTGAATGTGTAACTACTTTTCACTACTAAGTGACCATTTAGATTCTTCTAGGACTGATCACTGCAATGAAGCCTTTGAAAAGCTGGACACCAAGTATGATATAGTGGTTAACATCCAAGATGATGAGCCACTTATTGAGCGACTGAAATAACATGGAAGTTCAGCTCTATAATTCAGCTGAATTTAAACCTGAATAGCCATTCTTTTCATCATCCAAGTGTTTGAAAATTGTACTTTACAATGTTTGCCTACATTTCGTGTAGGTGAAGAATATGTGAATGTATTACTATTAGATGTTGATTGATTAACTTGGATTCCATTAAATTGAGTTGGGGTTTATTCAATAAAATAATAATTAAAATAAGGAATTATTAATTTGTGGTATTAAGGTAATCGAACCTTCTAAGGGACCCAATTCATGTTGGATGATCGACCCACGAATGCGTTCTCTGCAATATTTTCCTAACACATGAAACCCCCCCCCCCCCCCCCTACAATATATACACAATTATTCGAATATTACATATAACAAGCATGTATATATATATATGTATAGTGTATAAGAGCGGGAAAGGGAAACCCACAGAATGTCATTCACTGGCTGCGAAGAGAGGAGATGGACCCACCAATGAAAGCTCCACCTATCTGTGGTGGGCCCCACCGACAGGATGTGCAACACCTCATGCTTGGATAGATTGGACCCGGGATGGATTTTGGACGCCAAATTAAATTCATCCCGGAATTTAATTACATATTCTTATATTGATTTGAGTGAACAATTTTTTCATTCTAATCTTGGAGCTTTATAGGTAATCTGATTGGTACTTCCTCCTAGTAGCCCCCACTGCCACTCTCAGCTCGCAGTGTTCTTCCTTCCCTTCTATCAATCGGTGGATGACTCTAATGTTGGGTGCTTGACCTTTTCAGCAGTGGAAAATATTATAATAGAAAAGGAAGGAAAGAGTTACAAAGAACTTTTACCGTTGATTCAGTTCCAGATTTTAGCTCTATGTTGGATTTCACTAATGATAACTCTTTATAATTATGTAAGTGGAATATATATAGTTTATGATGATTAGTCCAGTTGGGTATGATTAAAACTCCTGAATAGTTGGTTACTATATAGCTCCTCTCGTTCATATCTAGAAGATATGTGATTAACATTTTTGTTCCATTTATTAAATATGTCATATTGAAATGGTGGCAAAACCACGGTGATTTTGAGAGAAGATGGGCGGGAGGTGGTGGCTGGATATTAGCTTCTCCCACAGAAACGTTTATTCTTGGAAAAAAGAAAAAGAGAAAGGAAAACAGGCGAAGCCTCGGCGTCTGACTCAGCACCCAGTCAGCATCACCATTAACATCTCCTCCCTCTGTCCCTTTTGGATAAGGTAAAATAAAGAAAATTAATTACCCTTTTTTACCTCATTTCAATTCCTCTGCATGAATTGTGCAAAAAAAAAAAACAATTCTCTGCATACAAAAAACAATTTCTTGCCCTTCTATGCAAAATAAATAAATAAATAAAATCCTCACCCCCACCACGGCTACCATACTACAATATATATATTATACATATCCTGACTGTGGAGTCCTTTCTTCACCTGAACGTTTTAATTATAATAAGTGCTTTTCAATTCTACACCCTAACCCAATATGCAATCAGTGATAATAATAAAGTTAAATAATTTTTAATTCTACAAAAAATAATATAAAACTCATTTTTATATAGAAATAATTTGTATATAATCATATCAATTTTCTATATTAATTTTTTATTCAATTAAAACGAGCATCATATTTTTGTTGTTACATTTGCACAAATATGTTTTCCTGTCAGTTGGAACATGTTTCTTTTTTTCCTCAATTGGAGCATGTTTCATATATGAGAGAAACATTGGACTAGGCGAAATTATATAATGTTTTTAATAATTTAATTTATATTATAAGATTTAATATACCAATTAATTCTCTATTAACTTTGATGCATATTCTGGTGGAGATAGATTGATGGTTAAACCTAAGTGCGGTTTAGAAATAACTTTTGGCCATAATTGTGGTTTAGAATTGACATGAAACTATTAAATTCATGGGATTGACGCTTTGGATATAAATGCTACGTAGAATGGTACCAATGATGCCACTAAATAATTAGATGGAATGATGTTGGGATGACAAGTGGAGACAAAAGTAATTCATGTGGGACAAATATCTAAAAAATCTACGGTAGATTTTTTTTATTTTATTAAAAAAAAGACAAAAGAAGGAAGAGGATAAGAACGCTCAAATACATGATAATCCTTATCTCTACCAACACACGCCTCGAAAAAATGATTACTGCTGCAATGTTCTAAATAAATAAAATATTAAAAAATATATTTTGTCAAAATTTGTCAGACTTTACCCATTTAAACGTCTTATTGGGGAAAAAAAGTGTAGTCCAATTTAAATGCATAGAATAATTTTGTGATTATAATATAAAACTAATTTTGTAAGTAGTTCCAAAAATAATTAAAACAAAAAAAACATCTTTTATTCATGAAACAATAGTGGTTCGTGTATTTTCATGGATTAGTTGAAGTTAGAGTGGATATATAAAATATAACAAAGGTACGTTAAAGAAAATTCAGATTTAGGGAAAATTATGCTATTTGTAAAAAAAATTATATCCATAATATTTTAGTATAAAAAATTATATGACAATATTTTAAAATTATTATTTTATTATACAAATGGTCAAAATTGAGTTAATTTTGTTAGACTAAATTAAGGCGGTAATGTTAATATGATATAAAAAATTAAAATTACAATATATATATATATATATATATATAAAGCTTGGTTGGAAGGATGGCTTGAGGGCACTTTTTCAGCCTGCCTACCTATCGGACGTTGATCCACATGATCACCCTCCCCTGCGGAGTGGTCAGCCCAAGAGGAAATGTGAGCCTTTCCACCTAGTCAAGCTTTTATTTCTCAGCACAAAAAAACTTGTTATTATTATTATTATATTATATTATTTATTTATTCTAGTTAACAATGTACAACTTCTTTTGAGGATGTGAGTAAAATTTTAAATGGAGTAATTGTTTTTGAAATATGGTGTAATATATTATTATATTTAAAAATATATATTATAATATTATGAATTTCAAATTTGTGTACAATAATATAATTTTCCTAAAATTTACCATTTTAGGATGAAAATAATTTTTGAACCACTTCTACAATTAAAAAAAAGAATAGATCACTGGAGCAACACTTTCCCTGGTTAAATGATTAGAATAAGTGAACTGATTTGCATGTTCTACAACTTTTTATATTAATCAATATAAGTTTTTGCACAAAATTTGAAAATAACATGGAAAAAATATCACTTGAAATATCACACATTCATGGAATTTTGGCTATGGTTTGATATTGGCAAACGTATAATTTTTTATTATTTAAAATGAAAAAGGGTAAATACGGAAAAAAGAAAATAAATTTGTCGCTTCCTCGGAGGGGTTGGAGGGGCCGCCTATAACTACCCGACAGATCCCTTCCTTAACATCTCTCTGCTTTCTATCCACTTTTTCACTATTATCAGATACTTTTAGCAAGCCATGCTGGCCATCTTCCACAAGGCCTTTGCCCACCCGCCGGAGGAGCTCAACAGCCCGGCCTCCCAGAGTGGCCCGAGGCGGCCGAAGCTCCCGGACGAGACCCTCAAGGAGTTCCTCTCCCACCACCCTCACAATACCTTTTCCATGAGCTTTGGCGATGCCGCCGTGCTCGCCTACGTTCGACCGGAGAGCCAATTCTCCCACCACCCGAGGTACTGATAAATAATATGTGACTTGAGGTGCAGTTGAAAATTAGCCGCATATGCTGTGAGAAAAAAAAATGAGCCTTTTAATTTATGCTTGGTCAGTCTAGTCAGAGATCTTAGCTCCCAATTATAGACTACAAGAGTGGAAATTTGAGTTTCTGGGTGACAGAGATGTTGGGGCTTTATTATAGTCGGGAATTGATTTTTGCAGGCTGTTCTGTGGGTTCGATGACATATACTGCCTGTTCATGGGAAGCTTGAACAACCTCTGCTCCCTCAACCGACAGTACGGCCTCTGCAAGGGTAGCAACGAGGCCATGTTCGTGATCGAGGCCTACCGGACCCTCCGTGACCGCGGCCCTTACCCGGCCGATCAGGTGGTCAAGGATCTAGAAGGCAGCTTCGCTTTTGTTGTCTATGATAGCAAAGCCGGCAGCGTCTTTGCTGCTTTGGTAATCTTCCAAACTCGCCTTCTCTATTTGAATGGATATGTTCCAATCAGCACATTATTGCTTCACAATCGTATCAATTATTGCTTCAGGGCTCTGATGGTGGAGTGAAGCTCTATTGGGGGATTGCAGCAGATGGCTCGGTGGTCATATGCGATGATAAAGAAGTCATCAAGGCAGGATGTGCTAAATCCTATGCACCTTTCCCAACAGGTATAGTATTAGTATAGCTGTTCGGGTTGAACGTCGAGCTTGATAAAAGATCTGAAACATCCTGACATATTTAGACTGGCTGATGATGTTTGGATGGTCTGCGATGATGTGTGTCCGTGCACAGGGTGTATGTTTCACAGCGATGCAGGGCTGATGAGTTTCGAGCACCCTATGAACAAGATGAAAGCCATGCCTCGGGTGGACAGCGAGGGTGTGATGTGCGGTGCTAACTTTAAGGTCGACGTCTATACCCGAGTCAATAGCATCCCGCGCCGGGGGAGCGGGGCCAACTGGATAGACTGGGATGAGCACTAATGGAGCTTTAGAGGATTGGATTCTGAAGCTCTTCTGGCTACCATGTTAACTTTCTGGCTTACAATAAACTTGTGAATAAGTAGTCCGTCTGTGGTCCCCTGTTGATCTTGTTATACTGTTTTCTTTGGCAGTGAGAGTTTCTCCTGAAATATAAAGATGTGGGTGAGTTTCTCTGAAATCTCTTTAATGACTTAATTAGGGATTCTTGCACAGGAAAAGAGCAATCAGTAGGGATTATGTATAGGACCCAATTATTTCCTAACTTGTTTGTACCAGAAGAAGCATCAGGGGGAATGCTTGCACATGAAAAGAGCAATCAATGGGCTGTTCTGTTATCCATCTGTATAAGCTTGATAGTAAGGTAGCTGTATGAAGAAGAGATAAGTTCAGATGAAAAGGGCACAAATTTACCCATGAAAATACAATTGGGAGTATCATGATCTAGCTATTCCCTTTAAGCGTAGTTCTGATTATGAACATTAGATTTCAACTATTTTTTCTTCTTGGCTATATATTGTACTAGATAAAATTAAGAATGATTGGACCACGTCTGGGATATTTTGGGGAAAGAGTCGTGTCGTTGAGCTACTTCTGCCTTGCATGTATGAGATTTGCAGCTTTATTGCATTTTTTTTCTTCCCTCACGTGGCTTGGTGAAACGAGCACGTCATAATGAAGGATCTCTTCATCGTTGGAAAATGTAGGCAATATACTAAAAGAAGAAAATTTTATATACTCACAACATATTCCTTATATAAAAATATAATTATAAATGAAAAGTTAATTAATTAATATATTAAATTTAATATTCATAAATTAATGGGAATAATTAATCATTAGATATAAACTTTTGACTAACTCTAAAATTAATTGATAATTATGTAAACCAAATAAGATGTTTTCACGTACCATAAAAAATAGATTATTAGTGAAAATATTTATGAGTTGAGTTTTATTGAGTAATAAGTTTTTCGGGTAGCCACCATTTATGGAATAAAATTATAGTTTACGCGCTTAGTAAGAAAATGTAAAAAAAATATTATTAATAATATAGATTAAAGAAATATTATCACATCATACACTATAAGAATTTAAGCGTCAAAAACCAAGTTTTAGAATAGCATTTTTCAAAAAAAATTTTCATCTATAGTGCTAAATTATTTAACCTTATCTTACTTTTTAACCTTATATAAAATTAAATTATTACTAAAAAAATTAAGAAATCACTCATATAATATCAATTATTAAGATGGTAAGATATAAAAAATAATAATAATAATACTGAAAATTTCTCTTGAATTAATAACTATCACTTAATTTTTATTTAAAATATCATAAAATTTACTTAACTGTCACTTAATTAGATATATGTTATTGGTGTATAAATTGATAAACTGTCACACTAGGATCTAGTTCACTGGAACGATAGACAACACGTCATATTTTCCTGATATTATAATAATTGAAGTGTTATCATTATAATCCAGACAAGACTTAATATTTAAAATAAGGAAAACATATTAGAATAATTTTTAAATAATATTTACTTGAAAAATAAGTTTAATAAAAAATACCGGGACTAAGTAATAAATAAAAAACAAACTTTTCGTTATTATGGTTTTTTAGGACTTCGTTATACCAATTTTACTCTTTAGTCATCTCAAATGGGAATTGGTGGGGTGAGCTATAAATCTAATGAATAGGATTAGATCACAATGCCACAACATTTTCATTAGTCCGTGCATGCTTAAAACATAGAATAATTTCATAAATATTTACCAGGTTTATTTCAAAGGAAACTAAGGTTTACATATAATTTTTGTATTAGGCAAGCATACATAATATGTTCGCTCCATCATGGAGTTATCATACGATCACATAATAGGACTCCCTTTTGTTCTACTTGTGGTATGAATTAACTTTACCAACCATCCGTCTAACAGACCTAGAGTTCATTGAGTTTGTCCGCTATTGAGTGATAAGATATTTTCCCTTTCGCCAAAGTCTAGTGCACATAGAACTCCCATAGCCTTAGACCATCACTTACTTCACTTGATATCAATCTTTCCGTCCAATAACTTTTGTAAACACTACTACCCTACGTCTAATGTTCCCGCTTAATAATCACATTCATATATATTCATTATAATATAATTATTTTTGTTCTATCAACTTTTACAAGACGAGACATGTCTCTAGATTGATAGAAATTACCGGGCATGTCCCATTGCACACACTAACAAATCATTAAATTTTTTATGGCTTGACTCATAATCTATCACTAAGATTATTTACGGGATAAGTCCCATTTCCATTGGTTTTATGCCCACACAACAAAGTGTTTTAAAAAATATGACCTTGTTCACATTTCTCAACACACAAGTTTCAATAATCATCAATAATATATTCCCAAAAAAAGTTTTCACTAGGGTTTCATGCTATAATAGAAATATATTCCTTAAAATATTTTTTAATGGTTAATGCTATCAAATTTACAAGCAATAATACATTATCGGTTCAATCCTACTAGATGACACAGAAATTACACTCACCATTATCTAGGGTCATGTTCATCTCGCATGGATTTCCCAAGCCTTCCTGCTACTATTGCACCCCTAAGTATGATATGTTCCCTACACATTATACATGAGCTTGATAATTACTCTCCAAATCGATCTTTATGACATTTAATGCACCGTTTTGTAATTGTTAAGAATAAGAACTCACATTGGATAAAATAGAGAAGTGTTGTGGGTTATAAGGTTGAAAATGTTCCACTACTTAGAAGTCATGACTTTTAAGTAGACATGGGCCCGACCCCTTATCGATTCACAATACTGTCTCACATGGTATCCGAGCTAGTGGGCTTGCACCCGTACCCGACCCGAGACTGGAAACCCGGCTCGTGGTCTGATTCTTCTCCCCTTATCTATCATCTTCCACCATACAGTCTATTTGATTCTTTTCCCCTTCTAAGTCTCTCCAATGAAAGCACGTGACCTTCTTCTACTTTCCTCATCGTCCGAGACTGAAAGAATAATACCTGACCCATAGATAGTTGTTGAGAGCGAATTTGAAAATTGCACATGACAAGTGTATCCACATTGCACGTGAGGGTGGGTGTTGAGAATAAGATCTCATATTGGATAAAATAGAGAAGTGTTGTGAGTTTATAAGGTTGAAAATGTTCCACTACTTAAAAGTCATGACTTTTAAGTTGACATGAGCTCGATCTCTTATCGATCCACAATACTGACTCACAATAATTTTATCGAAATTACGGTTTCACCCCTTGGGACCAATTTTCGTAATTAAATCTATGTAAGTATTCCTTGGGTCCATTGTTCGAGGTTTTGAGGAGATTTGGCTCGTGCTTTATTCCTCTTAATACATCACTCAATGTTTGGTTCCCTATGATTTTAAGATTTGTAATATGGATCATTTTGTTCACCATATCCCTTTTTGTGCCCTTTTGAAATATAGGGCATCTTTGACACTTCTCACACGTTATACCTTTTATATATAATTCATCGTCTCGACTTGAGTGTCATGTGATACCTGATGACATTGGAATATGCCTTATACACCTTTGAGGTTCTAAACCTTTATTTTCTCAAATTTCCTTGCTCCGTTCACTTGTCTAAACCTTTATTTTCTCAAACCATTATACTAACCCTTGAAAAGTTCACCGCTTGTCTTAATTTCATCCCTATAAAGTCTCATTCTATTACTTGTCAGGTGGTCAAATCCCATATTTATCCCCACACATATTTCAATGCCTTCTTTTTCATGACATGTTATGCCAACATATGGGGTCCTCCTCTCCTTTTAGAGAAAATCATTTCGAAACATTAATCCTAGCAATTGTAACTTGGGCCTCAAACTTTCTAATATCTCATGAGACTTATCCCTACTTCTTGGCCAATAATTGGTGCGGTGCTTCAAAGGCCAATTCCTTCCTAGGATGTCATCTTTATTTAAGACAATGTCCGTGCGAGACCAGTCTTAGGCACTTCTAATATAACTTGAGTAATTAACTCATCGGTGATCTTCCAACTTTTAGTAGAGTTCTTATCATTTTTCGACTTAAGAATGACATTTTTGTCATATTCTTATCACCCTTGGATTCACTTCAAGGTACCAAATGCATTTTTGAACTATCCCCCTTACCATGATGAAAAATTATGATTTATCTTGTCATACCACAATTTGCTCTTCACTAAGTGGTACAAATCCCTTCTACCATCGTTGTCACTCCCCAACCCAGTTTGGTCGGATCCCCGTGATCAACCCACCACTCTCCCGATTTATTAAAGAGTTTCCCCTTATTGTAAACCGTAAAGAGTAAGGTGTCCTTTAACCTGCACCTTTTTCCTGTCTTTACATACATGTCTTACAAACATCTTAGTTGACGGTTTTTAAGAGTAGGCTTTCTAGGATTTCCTGAAAGGGATATAAGGTGAGTACGACTACTCAGTGAATGGGTTTTTAAAAAAATTTGACTTTTAAGAAAATAATTATTATTGGAGTGTGTCAGACTCATTTCTTTTTCAAAAATCCCTTCGTTTAAAAATTTGGGTTTTTCCACCATTTCTTAGTTACCGATGTGTCATCACCCAACACACATCCTTCATCATAAAGGTTACACATATTCGCAAGTTATTATCACTACTGAACCCGCTAGTGGCTTCGGAGCAACTTTTCCTGCCACCCAGATAGAAGTACGATCGCTTCTACCCTGGGAATTAGTGGATGTATGCGACATCCGACCCACAATCCCGGAATCACTTCTTCGTGTCCGTATGAGGATAGAGACCTCATCCTGTCCCCACCCTGGTCTTATACGCTTGGTGCTACTCCAGATTTCGCACAGACACCTGGAACGATGAACTGCCCTTATAGCCACTAGGTTGTCCAGTGCCCTTAGGACACATCACTGCCCCTCATGGGCGTCTTGATGATCTCGTACTCACAGTGCATGCACAAACAATGTTTTCTTATATTGCCATGTACTCTGTGGTGCCACTGGTCCAACGGCCCCGATTCTCAACTCAACCCGCGGTTGTTTGTCTTGACTGGTCCGTCGACTTGTCATGTCACATTGCCGCTAGTTGACTGAGCATGTCGGTCTTATCTTGGTACCATGGCCAAACAATTCACTTATTAAGTTTTATGACACATATATCATGTTCGTTTACGAGCTCTTGCTCGTGCCCCGGCCTATTAGAGCTATTCGAGCTCCTGTCGAGAAGGTCTCCCAAATTGTTTAAGAATTGGCACATAGTTATGGGAGAGCACTTCTGACAAAACATATGTTTTCTCTATCCATTATACTACTCGGCTATAAAAACACCTCCGTTCATAACCGATAAACGAGTTTTCAACTTCCTTCGAGTAAGTCTTATCATACCAACCGGGTATGATCTACTTACATTCGGTAAGTAGTTTTTCCGCATGATTTTCACATCACTTCCTCTAAGTAGTGATGTTTAAAATACCACTTAATAGTGAGTTTTCATATCGAGGTACTTATCATTCCCAACCGGGTATGATATAAAATTTCCACTCACAACCGATAAGTGGTTTTTAATTTTGAGTTGTGCTCATCATCCCAACCGGGTATGATATTAGTAAACCCACTCACCCGTTAATTTAGTGAATTCCAATAGACCTATTCTTTGTATTCATGCGAGCTCGTCCATGTTGGCGTTCCTGGTACTTTATGTTCCGGTGAGGGCACGACAGTTCGAGCTTTCGATCTAGGCAGATAGCTTTCATCTTGAGGTTCATTCTTTCAGTCCTAATTCGGTTGTGGGAGGGGGGCTGAGGAAGTGTTGGGAAGACTTGGTTTTGCCTCAGGAGGGCTCGAAATGGCCAATTTCAACTCGGCCGAAACAGGGCAGCTTCGATCCATCGGAGCTGCTTCACTGTTCCATCATGTCGATGATTCTCCAGTGATTCTTAGATTGACTAGAGTTTGCTATTAAATAGCTGACTCCCCCCCAGTTCTAAAGAGCCCGACCTCTCCTTCCAAGGTTAAGAAAAATGTTCAAGTCGAAGCTCTAGTTTAAGCTTCACCGGGAAATGGAGCAGTATAGAGAGAGAGAGAAGTGTTCAGGTGTGAGAAGAATGAATGGGGATGACCTCTTTATATAGGTGTAAAATCATGTATTAAATGAGAGAGATTTATTACTAGTATTAATATTGACATAAATTATTGGTATTAATTTCAATAATTTAATTTTGATATTAAATTATTAGTATTAATTTTAATAATTTAATTTAGATATTAAATTATTGGTATTAATTAAAATAATTAAATATATATTAATTTATAGCTATTTATGATAAGGCATACGTTCGTATAAAAATTTTTGACCGAAATTTCGGGTTACAAAAAAATCATACTACTCTCGAGCAAGCACGCTTAACTTCAAAGTTCTTATAAAATCTCATTCACTTGAACCAATTTAGTTTTTATCTTTTAATTTATATTAAGTTTTTTTTTCAAGGTTTAATGAAATTTTTGGATCACTTGTGAGTTGTAATTTCCTAAATTGCTCATTCACAATTGATCAGGTTTGTGGCACTACACTTTCCTCAGTTCAATTTTTGTGATACTAGAGTTCCTATTATATAGTTTTGATGTATTATCGCCTATATTACCCTCCTTCATAGTGGTCTCCTTCTATTTAGATACATTTAAAATTTATTTTGAATGTATAACGCCTAAAATTACATTCTCTCACCTAGCTATTTTAGCACTTGTTTACAAATACTTCACTAATTTATCATAATGGTGTAATTATACATATTTGGCATACCATTTCTAAAATAGTTTCATGATCTTCACTAACTTATTGTTTTAATTTCTCCTTTGCTCCATTAGTTAATTTTATTCATGACTTTCAAAAGTCTTGAATTTAAGTTCGTTGGCTTTTATGTTTTCGAAAAAAAACTCATATTCATGTTTTTTTTCAGCTTAGTTAAACCTTAATTCTTTTATTTAAGCTCATGTCTTTATAACTTTTAAGATATAAAGATCTAAAATTTTTACATAAAAATCTTCTAAAATTTTGGCAAACATTAACATAATTTTGTTATGGATATTAATTTACTATCCACTTGTAGTTGGTAGTTACTTTTATCAACCACAATTGATTTATAGTTATTTTACTGATTAATCATCTCTATGGTATATAAAGATCATGTCAACCATCATAATCAAATTCATTCTATTATCAAATTCATTCGACTGTGTATGGATTAGACCTATCCTAATTCACCTATTGCACATTCGATCCTCACTATTACTCTCTTAATTCTAAAAACTCTAATTATTCTCACAAAAATTCTAGTAACACTCATAAACTATTATTATGTTTTAATAAATGACTTCATAAATACAAACAATTTAATAAATAATTTTATAATTGAGACTTGATTGATTATATGATCAATCTCATTTATTAATATTATTACCAATTATGTTTTACAGGTAATACTCTCTGTACTTGATTTATTAATATGAAGTTTGATATGTTTTTCAAATACAAATAAGTCAATTAATAGTTTTACAATGAAAATTCGTTTTATTATATAATTAATTTTATCTATTAATATTATTTTTAACTCAAGTTTTAGGGAATAATTCATCTCTAAATTTTAATCAATAGGAGGTAATATTTGTTTTTCAATAGTGTTGAAATCCCCTCTTAGTTACTCGTATTTATAATCTATACCTCAAAAAATACGGGAAACATGACAAAATTTTTTTAAACAATAAATTTTGACTCATTTTTTAATAAATATTAGATTTTAGTCAATTTTCATAAAATAGTAATACTTAGTTACATATTTTTAAAATATGGGACTAGCCCATCTTCATACTTGGTCGTGTTACACGAAATAGATGTATTTTTAAAATAAAAAATTGTGGTATAAAGTTAGTAACGTTTTAAATATGTTTAAATAATGAATGATACCGAGCCAAGGAATTAACATACCTATTCCATATTCACTCTTGTGAGCTCCAAGAAAACAATATCCACCACATAATAATATATAGTTATTCGATCACTAGTCTGCAGCATCGAGCACTATAAAAATACAAACACATAAAAGAAGGATTCGACTACTGTTACAACAAAAAAAGTCTCAGGAAAATTCAGCACCAGATCATGATTCAATCAAGAAATCAATGTGAATTCAAAAGGTATCTTCCATCCATGCCCAACCAAGCTTTATGCTACATGCCGACACCGAATGCAATGTGATGTGATGTCTCTAGAAGTTGCTGTCGCGGGCCCTACAATAGGAGATGTAGTAGAACTCGGAGACGATGGCGGTGAGGAAGGTGAAGCCGGCACCTGCGGCGAAGACTCCCTTCCGGATGGTCTGGCAAGAGGGAGGGTTCTCGTTGAAGTTCCTCATGTACTTGGTGTGGTACGCGTTCCTCACCGACGCCGCCAGCAGGCATATCTCGGCGATTATGAAGAACACCCTCAGGAAGAAGGAGAAGAAGAGAAAAGCAGTTCCATTATGCATAATACATCATCCAAACACATATCTATGAGATTCGAAGGAAGAAAATGGGCAATGGATGGTGCGAACCAGCAGGTCAAGAATAGGATGATGGCGCAAGCTCGGGAGCCGCTAGGGCTCATGGGCTTCCCGCAGCAGAAGCAGCGACTGGCCGCCATTATGATGATCAGGCTCAGCATCAGGAACAGGAAAGCGCCCACACCGTATCCGGTCGCTATGTCCGTGTCGTACACGCAGTAATTGTAATTATGTTCCATGTCCAGCTGAACTCTGCCCTGAAAGATGACAATATTCCTCACTAGCAGAATGAGTAAGGCTGAAAGTGTTTCAGATCAGAGCCACCAAAAAAAGAGGGAAGATATTTTGTTGGCTCAAAAACAAGCTCATATCTCTCAGATTAGCTATTCCGTGTTGTTATTCCGACGCCATTGTTCATCATATCTGAGTATCTGAGTTGAGAACCGGAGGGGTTTCAGCTACTACTTACAGTGCTTCTCCTCTGCTCGGCCGCGACAGCCAATCCGAAGGCGATGAGGTCGAGGACGAATACCGTGATCAACAGGAGTTTGTTGGCCATGGCTATGGGTTCTCGAGCTCCACCGACAGGGGGAATACCTCTGGTCTAGTCCTGTCTCTAAAATGTGGATGAGAAAGAGCATGTAATGAAGAAGATGCAAACTCCCACTGAGTATGAAAATGGAGAAAAATGAGAAAATTTAATATTTTGCTATGAGTGTGGAAAAATTGGGAGGATCTCTTTATGTAAAGTAGATGAATTTTGTAGGTAAGATAGAAAAATAGTATTTTTATGGTTTGAAAAGTAATGATTTGCATGAAAATAAATATTTTTGAATTATTAGCTAAACATATATTTTCTGAAAAAAATCTATATATATATATATATATATATATATGAAACATTGGGATGTTTTGATTAGCCAGAAATAGTTATAAAATATATTTTGTAGGTGATAAATTATTAATATAAAATGTTAAATTGTGTTTTGGAATGTTTGCAATATATATATATATATATATATATATATATATATCTGTTTACAAATTATAACATGTTTTAATTTGGATTAAAATTAATTATATAAGTATTTATCACCCACAACAATAAACATTTTTCATGAAAATTATGTGGTTGACAAAAAAGTAAATTTTATGAAATTAGCCTAATATATATTGGTGTATGCTATCTACTCCGAATCAAGATAGACTTTCTTGTAATGAGAAACATATTATACTAAAATGGTGAATGCATTGTCCGTTTAACATTTTGTTTTTTCTTTTGTATTTTGTTGTTTGGAAAGTAAATAAAAATACATATTTTATTTTCTAAATTGTGATCATTTGTTGTTGCTAAATTATGTATAGACGGTTTGGTTAAATTCTTGTATATTCTATATATTAAATACATTAAGTCTAATATTAACATCTTATTGTCACAATTCCCTTTAAAAGGTTAATGATCGAACTAGTATTGCCCAAAAAATTATCTGCTTATCTTGAAATCGATAATCTTTATATATCATCATCTACTTAAATCAATAAGAAGAGACCTAAAATAGATTCATATTATTTGTATAATTAAAAGATTTGTTATTAAATACAACTTTTCATACGAATTTATTAAATAATATTAATTAAATATAATAATAGTATTTTTTTGCATAAATAAATAATAAAATGATAATGTTGATAAAATTATAAAATATTATTTTAAATTGATTATTATATAAAAATAAAAAAATATCATAAACACATTATGTAAATATTTTATGTGAATATATATAATATTCGCTACAAATATAATAAAAGTGATGTACACTTCTTCTCATATAAAAAAATAGGAAAATATATAAGTAAGATTTATCGAATTAAAAATTATTTAAAATTTTCCCGAACCTGCAAAATATGTGTTAAACAACAAATTATGTAAAAAAAAATACATAATCTAACAAATCTATACAAAATAGGAGATTAATCAAACTTTCATTGCACCAATGTTGTCTTTAAAAACCTAAAATTATTTACGATTATTTTTTAATAAGCAAAAAAATGTATCCTCAGGCTCTCACTAATAACACATATATCACATCAAATCATGTTCGTGCGAATATTAATGCCAATTCGTCTCGACCTTATTTATTATTTTAGCAATAATGGACTTTAGTACAAGGAAAATTAAATAATTTATTTTATTATAATAAACTTTATACAGAGAGTGTACTTAAAACATCTAAATCACTAACTCGATTATCATAAGCATAAATCATGTCTATAGGTCATCTACTCCCAATTCTACGAAAACATCGACGAGGCATTCTGGTATTGAGCTTTTTATGTTCCTCGATAGAGTGTTGACACGCTAGCTCTTGCATAATGATCGAGAGATAACCAAAGATAAATTGGTTGAATATATGTATTAGTTGTCAGTGAACACAACCATCACATTTGCATGTGACGTTCTCTAATTGGCTGATTTAAATTCGTTAATTTTTCTACCTGAAGCATTGTGTCATTGCCATGTGTCAACCTCTGATTGGTTGTGGCCATCCAATGTTGCTTGGCCACGAGTCAACCTCTGATTGGTCGACCGTTCTTCGACATCATATTTGATCGTTGACTTGGCACCTTTGCTACGTGTTAGCTCCTCATTGATCAGTCCTGCTGATGAGCTTTCTCCTCGATTGAATATTGACTAAGGATACATGTCCTTCTCCCTTTAGTCAGTCTCTGGTGACGTTGTCACACCTCGACCCGATTTCCCCTGTCGTACCTATAAACAACTACTGCATCCTCCCGGTTTTACAATAATGGATGCATGATCATTGTAAACCCAAAAGGGTGCAAGAATCAAAACAAAATATCTCAAATTATTTTCCAAATTAATAAATTAAACTTTTGAAAAATAAATTTCGGAAACCATATACATGTACTATATATTGAATGTAAGACATACCTTTGGTTTAGATTTGACTTTTCCCATCAACACATGTCCTTCTTCACCATTATAACTTGAAAGAGGTAATTAGAGGGGAATGAGTTCAACAACTAGTAAGAGGGCTTAGCTGATATTATGATTCCATGTACATGATTCAACACATACTCCAAATAGGATTTAAAAAAGGTTTGGGTAAAACAAGGGTCACCATAGGTAAGCTTATAGAGATTTAAAGAATTGACTTGTATTTAAAAAGTTTAAAATCCATTCTTTTCATCAGAAGAAAGTTATACTCGGGTCCATCATAACGAGTCTTAAAGGTTTACTTGTATTAAAAATGAGAAACAACTCACACACTCTTAAATCCCTAAGAGTTGGGATTCCACTTAACAAGTCACCACTTATTTATTATTAAAAATTATTTAACATAATCTTCAGTTATTATTTTACCTTACATTTTAAGTTTAACACACACACAACCATACACCATTTATAATAAAAGGGATTATATTTTCACAGAACAACCCCTGATTGTTCCACTTGTGGACCGGAGTGACTTTTCCATCACACTCTATTAGAAGATCACAACTTCTACCAAAAGTCTATGTGAGCATCATTGCCCAACCCCATCTCAATATTCCATGTTCGCTATTGTGGGATGAGACCTTTCCTCCTTTTTCCTTGGTCTCAATGCGCACAAAGCTCCCCGAGCTTCTTGATATACTGGACCAATAATACTTCCCTTATGCTCCCTAGGTTGTCTAGTAGCCCTTAGAACCAACACTATAACATGATGGGAGCCTTAATGGTTTTGTATCATGAAATGCACACTCAACAAACCTTTTTGTTTAGACCTTTATCTTTGGTGCTACAAGCCTAATGAGTCCGATGACTCGGCTTCAGCTCGGTAACTACTAACCCAATGAGGTCAACAACCCGACTTTGGTTGAGTAGCTACCAGCTCAACGAGTTCGACGGCCCAACTTTAGCTTAGTAGTTATATCACACAATTTAGCCATTTATGAAAGTTTTTCATATACTCATAGATCTTAACTTATTTATGAGACTTGACCTATTTCTGTTGATATTGGGCCCACTTGTATGAGATTTCAAAATATGGCATTGGACCCACTTCACTTTTAGAAAATCGTGGCCTTAGGCCCACTTTACACAAGACTAGGTCTAACCCTCCATTGTTGATCATGGGCCACACCCATATCCTACACGACGGTCAGACTAGACCATACCCCTGAGGTGTATCCATACACTGTCCCTAGGGTGTCCTAATAACATGCTTCATGCTTTCATTAGAAGTATAATCCCAAAATGTTTAAGCAGTTTCACACAGTCACGAGATTATATTTTTAGAAATTCATTTTAAAAATAAAGTATGATCCTACTTGTGTGCATGATCGGTCCAATCAGTCCTCATGTTAGAAATCCCACTCACCTTATTTGTAAAACTCGTCCTTTGGGACTAAAGAAAACCTGGAAAAGAATCATTATAGGTTTATACATGAAGTAACAAGTCGTTTACTAAATGGAAAATAGATAATGTGGGAAATTGGAAAACTCCAAGTGACAAAAAAGTCACAAAAATTACAAGGAATAACCGGGAAATGGAATTGAGGAGAGAACCGAACCAGTTCGGGGTGAACCGGACCCAAACCGACATGAAACATAGTGAATCGATTCACAAATTCATTTTTCTAGGTAGCTTAAAAATATCAATTTGGGAAATTGAGACCACCATTAGATAGAAAATGAATTTAGATAAAATTAGAAAATTTTAAATTTTAGAAAAACGGTCTAACTGAGTCCGAATCAGTCGATTTACGAATTTTGAGCAACGAACCCGGTCTGACCAGACTGGTCAACGGATCAACCGGACTGGTCAATAGAACGGTCAGTGCACAATAGACCACGATCAACAGACAGCTGGCGCCCTGTCAGCTGCCACGTAGACACGGACAGCCAATGAAAAGCTGCCACATGTCTAGTCAATGGTCATCTAGCTCCCCGTTAGCCCGCCATGCAGACACGAGCATCCATTGAGAGATTGTCACATGTCCGGTCAACAATTCAATGGCTAACGCGACAACCAAGTAGACACTCCATGTCAGAAAAACTGACCAATCACAGTGCGCCATATGGCACAACCGGCATGTCATCGTCTTAACTTTCAAATGCTGACAGAGAAGAGGGAGCAGAGTGTAAAACCTGCATTTTTTTTAGTTTTTTTTAGTTAAGGAAAATCGGGAAAAGAACCGGTCAAACCGAATAAGAAAAACCAAGCCAGTTTACATTTGGGAATAAGCAATATGGAAATTTACAACTTTCGGGTGATCCAAAGGGTTAATTAAACCTTGGAAAAGAAACTTAAGATAAACTAGAAAAAAGAAACCAAATTGGTTCAGGTGAACCAGATCTCATAAGAACTTTAAAGTTAAGCGTGCTTACCTTAGAGTAGTGTGAGGATGGGTGACCTCTTAGGAAGTATGACTTTTTTGTAACCGGTCGAAAATTTTTATGCGAACGGCTTATCATAAATAGCCATAAATTAATATATATTTAATTATTATAATTAATACCAATAATTTAATACCTAAATTAAATTATTGGAATTAATACAAATAATTTAATACCAAAATTAAATTATTGAAATTAATACAAAATTTAATTATTAGAATTAATACCAATAATTTATGGCAATATTAATACTAGTAATAAATCTCGCCCATTTAATACACGGGTTTTACACCTATATAAAGAGGTCATCCCCATTTCATTCTCCTCACACCTTAACACTTCTCTCTCTCTCCCTACTACTCCATTTCCCGGTGAAGCTCGAACTAGAGTTTTGACTTGAACAAAGGTCGGGCTCTTTAGAAACAGGGAGAAGACAGCTATCTGGTAGCAAACTCCAGTCAATCCGAGAATCGTTGGAAAAGCGCCGGCATGATGGAATAGTGAAGTAGCTCCAGCAGACTGAAGCTACCCTATTTTGGTCAAGCTGAAATCAGCCATTTCAAGCCCTCCTCAGGCCGAACCAAGCCTTCTCAACACTTCCCCAGTCCTTCCTCGACCGAATTAGGACCAAAAGGTAAGCCAATTCGGTTTCCCTTTACAATTTTAGATCGTTGTTAGAGAGAGAGTTGACTGAATCTCAATGAAGAAATTCTAATCCAATTCGACATCAATTGATGTCATCCTTGATCCTAGGAAGAACCTCTGGAGAAGAGCTATCTGCCTAGATTTGAAAGCTCCACCACCACGCCCTCACCGGAGAACGAAACATCGGGAAAGCTAGTCGAGGTCTAGCTTGCTAAGGACAGAACCCGACTAAGTGGAATTTCACTGCACTATCGGGTGAGTGGGTTTACTAACATCATACCCGGTTGGGATGATGAGCACAACTTAAAATTTAAAACCACTTACCGGTTGTGAGTGGGTTATTCAGATCATACCCGGTTAGTATGATGAGACTTCCTCGAAGGAAGTTGAAAACCCGTTCATCGGTTATGAACGGAGATGTCCTTATACCGATTGGTATAATGGACAGTGAAAACCTATTTTGTCGAAAGTGTTCTCCCCTGACTGTGTGCCAATGCTTAAACTATTTGGGAGACCTTCTCGACGGGAGCTCGAATAGCTCTGATAGGCCAAGGGCCTCGGTTTTGGAACTTGGGGGCGAAATGCCCGATTTTGAAAATCTCGTACAGTGGGCCCAAGGCCAGTTGGCACGAGCAGGAGCTCGTAAACGAACGTGATATATGTGCCATAAAACTTAATAAGTGAATTGTTTGGCCATGGTACCAAGATAGGACCGACATGCTCAGTTAACTAGCGGCAGTGCGACATGACAGGTCGACGGACTAGTCAAGACAAACAGCTGCGGGTTGAGTTGAGAGTCGGGGCCGTTGGACTAATGGCACCACATATTACATGGCAATATAAGAAAACATTGTTTGTGCATGCACTATGAGTACGGGATCATCAAGACGCCCATGAGGGGTAGTGATGCATCCTAAGGGCACTGGACGACCTGGTGGCTATAAGGGCAGTTCGTCGTTCCAGGTGTCTGTGCGAAATCTGAAGTAGCACTAAGCGCATGAGATCGGGGTGGGGACAGGATGAGGTCTCTGTCCTCATACGGACACGAAGAAGTGATTTCGGGATTGTGGGTCGGATGTTTCGTACATCCAATCATTCCCAGGGTAGAAGTGGTCGTACTTCTATCCGGGTGGCAGGAAAAGTCGCTCTGAAGCCACTAGCGGGTTCAATAGTGATACTGACTTGCGAATGTGTGTAACCTTCATTATGAAGGATGTGTGTTGGGTGATGACACATCGATAACTAAGAAATAATGGAAAAAGATGAATTTTTAAATGAAATGATTTTTTTTGAAAACAAAGGAGTTTGGCACACTCCATATAAATGTTTTTCTTGAAAGTTAAAAGATTTGAATCCCACTCACTGAGTAGTTGTACTCACCCCCTCCCTTATACCTCTTTCAGGAAGTCCCGGAAAGCTGAACCTTAAAGGACTTGCGCAATTAAACGCCTGCAAGATTGGTACAACTAATTTAAATTACTATGCAGTTTTGATTTATGATATTCCTGGAAAAAGGTGCAGGTTAACGCCTTACTCTTTACGATTTATAATATAAGGGAAAACCCTTTAGTAAATTGGGAGAGTGGCGGGTTGATCACGGGGATCCGACCAAACCGGGTCGGGGCGTGACACAGAGTGTAAACCCCGCACTTTTGAGTTAAGGAAAACCAGGAAAAGAATCGGTCAAACCGAGTATAAAAACCGAGCCGGTTTACAAACCCGATCATTTTGGAACACAAATTGGAAATTTACAACTTCTGGGTGATCCAAAGGGTTGATTAAACCTTTGAAAAAAAAACCAAATTGGTTTAGGTGAACGAGAATTTATAAGAAGTCTGAAGTTAAGCGTGCTTGCTTGAGAGTAGTGTGAGAATAGGTCACCTCCTAGGAGGTATGATTTTTTTTGTAACTCAAAATTTTGGTCAAAAATTTTTATGAGAATGTAAGCCTATCATAAATAGCCATAAATTAATATATATTTTATTATTCTAATTAATACCAATAATTTAATACTTAAATTAAATTATTGGATTAATACAAAAAATTTAATACCGAAATTAAATTATTGGAATTAATAATAATAAATTATGGTAATATTAATACTATTAATAAATCTCTCCTATTTAATACACGATTTTTACACCTATATAAAGATGTTATCCCCATTCATTCTCCTCACACCTGAACACTTCTCCCTCTCTCTCTACTGCTCCATTTCCAGGTGAAGCTCAAATCAGAGTTTCGACTTGAACAAAGGTCGGGCTCTTTAGAACCGGAGAGAAGACAACTATCTGATAGTAAACTCCAGTTAATCCGATAATCGCTGGAGAAGCGCCGACATGATGGAACAATGAAGTAGCTTCGGCGGACCGAAGCTACCCTATTTCGGCCAAGCTGAAATCAGCCATTTCAAGCCCTCCTCAGGCCAAACCAAGCCCTCCCAACACTTCTTCAGCCCTTCCACGGCCGAATTAGGACTGAAAGGTAAGCCAATTCGGCTCCCCTTTACAATTTTCAATCCGTGTTAGAGAGAGAGTCGACCGAATTTCAATGACGAAATTCTAATCCAATTCGGCATCAATTGATGTGATTCTTGATTCTAGGATGAACCTCAAGACGAGAGCTATATGCCTAGATCGAAAGCTCGGACCGACGTGCCTTCACCGGTGAGTAATCGAAGCTTTCTCTCTCTATAGTTCATTTTCTTGCAAAGCTCTGTTTGAGCTCATCCTAGCATTAAAACTTGCTATTCACATTACTAAAAAATCATATGAACATGTAGAAACTCAATTTCAACAATTGGAAACATGGTCAATTTGATAAAATCAAATTCAGCTATGTTAAGAAGTTGGAATTGGGGAAAAATTGGGGATTTTCGAAATTCAAAGGACCAAAATGCAATTTTATGAAAATGAGGGTCAATTGGGTATGAATATAATGTTGGAGGACCAATTGAGGAATTTTGGAATTTTTGGGGCAAAACTTACCATTTTTGTAAAGGAAGGGCAAAATGGTAATTTTGGAAAAGTTGGGGGACCAAATTGAAAATTTGGGAAATTAAACCCCTTTATGTGAAATTGAATAAATTGAGGTCCCAGGATAAATTTTAAAAGTTTCGGGACTCGATTTGAGGAAAAATTGGTATTTGGAGACTTAAAGTTAAAGAGAAATAACTTTAGAGACCTAATTGCAAATAATTAAAAAGTTTGGGTTTTCTCATTCATTGGAAATGAATGAAGGTTGTTAAGTCGAGTAATAGTGAATAAGAATGTTCATATCGTGTAGGAACACGAAGTACCAGGAACGCCAGCATGGACGAGCTCGCGTGAATACAAAGAACCGATCTAGTGGAATTCACTGCAATAATGGGTGAGTGGTTTTAGTAACATCATACCCGGTTGGGATGATGAGCACAACTTAAAAATTTAAAACCACTTAACGGTTGTGAGTGGGGATTATATATCATACCCGGTTGGGAATGATAAGTGTCTCGATATAAAAACTCACTATTTAGTGGTATTTTAATTATCACCACTTAGAGAAAGTGATGTGAAAATTATGCAAAAAAACTACTTACCGATTGTAAGTAGATCATACCTAGTTGGTATGATGAGACTTCCTCGAAGGAAGTTGAAAACCCGTTCATCGATTATGAACGGAGATATCCTTATACCGGTTGGTATAATAGACAGTGAAAACCTATTTTGTTAGAAGTGTTCTCCCCTTATTATGTGCCAATGCTTAATCTATTTGGGAGACCTTCTTGACGGGAGCTTGAATAACTCTTATAGGTCGGGGGCCTCGGCTTTGGAACTTGGGGGCTAAATGCCCGATTTTGAAAATCCCTTACAGTGGGCTCAAGGCCTATTGGCACGAGCAAGAGCTCGTAAACGAACATGATATATGTGCCATAAAACTTAATAACTGAATTGTTTGGCTATGGTACCAAGATAGGACCGACATGCTTAGTCAACTAGCGGTAGTGCGACATAACAGGTCGACGGACCAGCGGTAGTACGAGTTGAGTTGAGAGTCGAGGCCGTTGGACCTGTGGCACCACAGATTACATGGCAATATGAGAAAACATTGTTTGTGCATGCACCATGAGTACGAGATCATCAAGACACCCATGAGGGGTAGTGATGTGTCCTAAGGGCCTTGGACGACCTAGTGAGTATAAGGGTAGATTGTCGTTCTAGGTGTATGTGCGAAATTTGGAGTAGCACCAAGTGCATGAGACCAGGGTGGGGACAGGATGAGGTCTCTGTCCTCATTTGGACACGAAGAAGTGATTTCGGGATTGAGGGTCGGATGTCACGTACATCCACTCGATCTTAGGGTAGAAGTGGTCGTACTTCTATTCGGGTGGCAGGAAAAGTCGCTTTGAAGCCACTTGCGGGTTCAGTAGTGATACTGACTTGCGAATGTGTGTAACCTTCATGATGAACGATGTGTGTTGGGTGATGACACAACGATAACTAAGAAATAATGGAAAACCCCGAATTTTTAAATGAAGGGATTTTTGAAAAGAAAGGAGTCTGGCACACTCCATATAAATGTTTTTCTTAAAAGTGAAAAGATTTGAATCCCATTCACTGAGTAGTTGTACTCACCCCTCCCTTATACCCTTTTAGAAGATTTCGAAAAGCCTACCCTTAAAGACCATCGACTAAGACACCTGTGATACAGCTATGATAAATCTAAATTATTATGCAGTTTTGTTTATGTTATTCCTAGAAAAGGTGCAGGTTTAAAGGATGCCTTACTCTTGACGGTCTATAATAAGGGGAAACCCTTTAATAAATTGGGAGAGTGGCGGGTTGATCACGGGGATCCGACCAAACCGACTTGGGGTGTGATAGAGAGAGAGTCACCGAAAAAGTTGGAGTCTTCGGCGACTCGAAAAACTCTCCGGTTAGGTTGTCAGCGGCCTTGGCGGAGGTTGAGTCTTATGCTAGCAGGTAGCCTGAACAGTTGTCGAGCTCACTATATAAAGAACACTCCCTCTTTCATTCTGATCATCCCACAATTGAGCAAGAAAAAGAAGATTACACTTTCTGATGAGTTGCGAACCAGAGCTCCGGTGACGGGATTTTTCTCAACCTCCGAAGCCACATTATGTGTCTTTGGAACTAAGAGGAAGTCTTCTATCTGACCCTACCTTCCATTCTGCTTAAGAGCCACCGAGGAGGAACGAGGAAGCTCAAACAATGCTGCCACTCCTCAGCCAGAAAACAGCCAGCCTCCTACTACCTACTTCGAGCCCTCCCCCGACCAATTGTGGCCAAGACAGACCCCCTACACCCCACCTAGAGTTGTCCCAAACTTCCCCCGAGCTAAGAAGGTAACCCCCTTCTATCGCCCTTTGCCGGAAAAACACCGTGCACGACTGAATTCTGCAAAAACTTTAACACTAAAATTCGCACTGCTCAGGTCATTAATTGAAGCGTGGTTTGATCCAAGGAGGATCTCCGCGATGAGAGCAACATGGTGGTAATCAAAGCTCCGATCATCAGACCCTCACCAATAAGATATCGAAACTTTTTTTTTCTCTAGACTGTATTTTCTAGTGAAGCTCTGCTTGAGCTCATTTCCTAGCCAAATTGAGCGATTCAAAGCTAGAAATGATGAGAAAAACATAGAAGAGATGATTTAAATCAAGAATGAGGCAATTAATCAAATTTCGGGGGTCAATTGAACGAAAATGTGCTTCAGGGGCCAAAATGTAAATTTTGAAATGTTTGTGCAAATTGGGGATTTTTCAAAAATCGGGGGTCGATTGGCAAATTGATAAAATTAAAGGTCTTTTTATGCAATTATCTCCCAATTGAGGGTCAATTGGGAAAATTAGATCAAATGGAGGACCAGTTTGCCAAAATTTTGAGAACTTGGGGGCCAAATTATAATTTTAGGAAAGTTTGGGACTAAATGACAATTTTTTAAAATTGAGGGACCCAAGGGTAATGGTGATAAAATTGAGGACCGAAAAAGATACTTATAAAACTGGGGACCGAATTAAAGAAAAAGGAGAAATTAAGGACTTAAAGATAAATGCACAAACCTTGGGAACCAAAGTACAATTAAAGTAAAGTATGAAGACCTATATGCAAATACGCAAAGAAATGTGGTTCCTTAGTTCAATACCCTAACGAGGACATCCGTGCCATGTAGGAGTATATTGCTCAAGTGCCGGCTTCCGAAAAAGAGACCGCGAGGCCATAATCCACCGACACGACCACACTGAAATCTCCGGGTGAGTGAAAACTGCTATAACATCTATTCTGGTTGGAATGACGGTTCAACTTTGAAAACCATTTTCTCAGAATTAGTATCCCGTGACTGGGTGACTTTGCTTAAAACATTTGGGAGCTAATTTCAAGCTTAGGCTCGAGATGCTAGTGGGTCCAAGGCTGATGGATACGGGCATGAACCCGTTCAGAATAGATATGTGATATATGATTCTAAAAGACCTGAATAATGAGAACCTTGCGTGATACCCATCGAGCCAACATGAGTTGTCAAGATTGTTGGGTCGAACCGCTGCTTTTCCAAAACCAAGTCGTCAAACCTATTGTGCTAGAGGGACAAAGATAAAGGCTATGATTCAAAAAAAATTGTTGATTGTGCATACACTGTGATGTTCAGGCCATTTGGACCCCTAGTTTGAGGTAGTGATGGAGCCCAAGGACTGTAGGGTGACCATGGAGCATAAGGGCGGTTTCATCGTTCTATAGGTCGTGAATAAGAGGTTTCCTACGCATGGAGACCGAGGCAGTAGGGGAAATGAGGTATCATCCTACTAAGCGGACATGGTGAAGTAATTGGGTGTTTAATGTGTTAGACTATTGATGTCCACTCAAACCCCAGATAGAGGCAGTAAGCCTCTATCAGGGTGGATGGTAAAGGCACTCTAGTCCACAAGTGACATGGTCGAGGATCGTTCTACGAATGTGTGATCACTCCTATGATAGGAGGGCAGTTGTTGATTTGAGAAACCCAAGAAGAAACTATTAAATTATCAAATAATTGAAATTGCTAAAATGAGCTTTCATAAAAGAGTTTTCTGTCACTCATTGAGTTGTCAAACTCACCCCTCTCTAAACATTTTCAGAAGGAACACAACTATACTAGCCTTTCCTCCCAGATCTCAATCCAGGTACACAAATTTAAAAGTTTCAGTTTTGTTTAATGTTGTCCAGGGAAAACATGATAGGTAATACACCTGACTCTCTTGATCTCCCTGAGGAGCTCCTCTTTGAGACTCGAGAGAGTGGTGGGTTTTTCACCGAACCCCGGTCAAACCGGGTTGGGGTGTACCAACTTTAGTGGTATCAGAGCTTGTATTTTCTCGGATACATTATCAAGACTTTATAACAAAAATACTAATTGAATAAAATTTTAAACCAGTTATAGCACCCAAGAGAGGAGTAAAAAGAACAAGGGTGAAGAGTTCCATAGGGCATCAGTTTTGAACACCAAAGTCTATATGAAGAGTTCACCAAGGTGTTCGGAGAACCCCACCTTAGTGATAAACCCCATTTGGACTCCAAGTCCCAGACACACTAGGAGGAGGTCTAGTCCCAATCCTCTTCCACACCCCTTCCACCTCTTTTTGACATCCCTAGATACTTGAAGATGCTCCGATAATTGGGGTGCAATCCCTTCTATGGGGAGAAGAAGGCCGGGGCCACCATGGATTGGTTGGCGAGCCTCAAGAAGTGTATGGGTATCATCCTAATACCCCCAAAGGAGATGGTTACTCTGGCCGAATTCATTCTAGAGTTTAGCACGAAGAAATGATGAAACAATGCCAGGAGCCTCTTTCCGACCCCACCTACCTGGGAAGAATTTGAAAGAAGGTACTTGGAAGAATACCTAGCTCCCCACCTCATCAATGAGAAGAAGGTGGAATTCTTCCAACTCTACCAAGGGGCTTGCACAGTCTCAAAATATGAGACCAAGTTCAACGAGCTACGACCCTTCACCCCCGACCTGACGGGACTAGCTGACCTCTGCCAGAAGTTTATCGATGGTCTCAATATGGATATAAGAGACTAAATGGCAGTTTTGGGATGCCGCACTGACTTAGCTGCCATAGTGGGCATGATGCATGAATGTGAATGGCTGGTCCAAACGAGGCATCGACGGATGGAGATGGGTGGATGTAGGGAGGACAAGGGTCAGGGCAAGAGAGCCTGAGGGAGCAGGGCTAGCCCCGATGGAGGAACCCACCAAGGCTTCCCCGAAGGGAAGAAGGCCACCGTGGCCGTAGAGAGATGGACGAACACCCTCCAAAGAGAGGCCCATATTGCCCCCGGTGCCAAAGAAACCATGAGGGAGCATGTATAACATGCTACAAGTGTGGGCAGTTCAGGCATTACATTAAGAGTTGTCCGAGGGCATGGGAAAATGCCTTGCGAAATGCTTCGCCACCACCACCCAGAAATCAGAGGGCACCCAATGGGGGATGTGTCACGCCCCGACCTGGTTTGGTCAGATCTTCGTGATCAACCCGCCACTCTCCCAGTTTATTAAAGGGTTTCCCCTTATTGTAAACCGTAAAGAATAAGGCATCTTTTAACCTGCACCTTTTCCTGGAATAACATCAATAAAAACAGTATAATAATTTAGGTTTATCATACCTGTCTCATAGGCGTCTTAGTTGATGGTCTTTAAGGGTAGGCTTTCCGAAATCTCATGAAAGGGATATAAGGGAGGGGGTGAGTACAATTACTCAGTGAATGAGTTTTCAAAAGTTTGACTTTTAAGAAAACAATTATTATTGGAGTGTGCCAGACTCCTTTCTTTCAAAAATCCCTTTATTAAAAAATTTCGATTTTTCCACCATTTCCATATTTAACCACGGTGTGTTATCACCCAACTCACATCCTTCATCATGAAAGTTACACACATTCACAGGTTAGCACGATCACTGAACCCACTAGTGGTTTCGGAGCAACTTTACCAGCCACCCGGATAGAAGCACGACCAATTCTACCCTAGGAATAAATAGATGTACGTGACATCTGACCCTCAATCCTGAAATCAATTCTTCGTGTCCGTATGAAGACAGAGACCTCATCCTGTCCCCACCTCGGCCTCATGCGCTTAGTGCTACTGCAAATTTTGCACAGACACCTGGAACGACGATCTGCCCTTATACTCACCGGGTCATCCAAGGCCCTTAGGATGCATCACTACCCCTCATGGGCGTCTTGATGATCCTGTACTCATAGTGCATGCACAAACAAAGTTTTCTTAAATTGTCATGTAATATGTGGTGCCATTAGTCCCAACGGTCCTGACCTTCAACTCAACTTGTAGCTATTTGTTTTGACTGGTCCGGAGACTAGTCATGTCGCACTACTACTAGTTGACTGAGTATGTCGAACCATCCTTGGTACCATGACCAAACAATTAACTTATTAAGGTTTAATGGCACATATATATCATGTTTGTTTACGAGCTCCTGCTCATGTCCATTGGCCTATGGCCTACTGTTTGAGTTTTTTTTAAAAATAGGGCATATTAGCCCTCAAGTTCAAAAACTGAGGCCCCCGACCTATAAGAGCTATTTGAGCTCCCGTCAAGAAAGTCTCCCAAATAGTTTAAGCATTGGTACACAGTCAGTGGAGAACACTTCCGACAAAATAGGTTTTCATTGTCCATTATACCGACCGGTATAAGGACATCTCCGTTCATGACCGATGAACGGGTTTTCAACTTCCTTCGAGGAAGTCTCATCATACCAACCGAGTATGATCTACTTACAACTGGTAAGTAGTTTTTCCGCATGGTTTTCACATCACTTTCTCTAAGTTGTGATAATTAAAATTCCACTAAACAGTAGATTTTTATACCGATGTACTTATCATCCCCAATCGGGTATGATATATAATCTCACTCACAACCGGTAAGTAATTTTTAACTTTAAGTTGTGCTCATCATCCCAACTGGGTATGACGTCAGTAAATCCACTCACCCGTTAACACAACGAATTCCACTAGACTGGTTCTTTGTATTCACACAATCTCGTCCATGTTGGCGTTCCCGGTACTTCGTGTTCCTACACGATATGAACATCCTTATTCATTATTACTCGGCTTAACAACCTTCATTCATTTCAAATGAATGAGATAACCCAAACTTTTTAATTATTTGCAATTAGATCCCTAAAGTTATTTCTCTTTAACTTTAAGTCCCTAATGTCAATTTTTCCTCAAATTGAGTCCCGAAACTTTTAAAATTTATCTTGGTACCTCAATTTACTCAATTTCACAAAAGGGGTTTTAATTTCCCAAATTTCCAATTCGGTCCCCCAACTTTTCCAAAATTACCATTTTGCCCTTCCTTTACAAAAATGGTAAGTTTTACCCCAAAAATTCCAAAATTCCTCAATTGGTCCTCCAATATTATTTTCATGCCCAATTGACCCTCAATTTCATAAAACTGCATTTTGGTCCTTCGAATTTAAAAAATCCCCAATTTCCCTCAATTTTCCCCCAATTTCAACTTTTTAACACAACTGAATTTGATTTTATCAAACTGACCAATCAAACACCTCTCATTGTTAAAATTGAAGTTAAAATTGAGTTACTCCATCTTCTTACGATTCAATAGCACTTTGAATCGCAAGTTTTGATGTCGGAATGAGCTCAAACGGAGCTTCGCCAGAAAATGAACTATAGAGAGAAAGCTTCGATTTCTCACTGGTGAGGGATCGGCGATTTGAGCTTTCTATTTGGGTAGGTAGCTTTCGTCCTGAGGTTCATCCTAGGATCAAGAATCGCATCAATTGATGTCGAATTGAGTTAGAATTTCATCATTGAAATTCTGTCGGTTCTCTCTCTAGCACCGGTCAAAAATTGAAGAGGGGAGCCGAATTGGCTTACCTTTTAGTCCTAATTCGACCGTGGAAGGGTTGAGGAACTGTTGGAAGGACTTGGTTTTCCTGAGGAGGGCTCGAAATGGCCAATTTTAGCTCAACCGAAACAGAGGAGCTTTGGTCTCCCCAGTTCTAAAGAACACCCTCAGAAAAGACCCCATGTCAGAGCTCTGGTTCGAGCTTCACCAGAAAATGGAGCAGTTGAGAGAGAATTGAGTTTTCAGGTGTGGAGAGGATGAATGGGGAGGGACTCTTTATATAGGGAGCTCGGGGACCCGTTGGCCGTCCGTTTGGCACCATTATGATTGGCATTAAAGACCTAAAATGCCCCAAATAGAAGCGTTTCTTCTTTGTTGGCGTTTCTTCAGTTTCCTAGCGAGTGAACAATGTTGTCATCTTGAGAAAGAAGATGACACTATTGTGAATCGGACCGAACCGAGTTCAAGCTTAAACCGGCTAGTTCACCTCTCATTCGACCGAGTTTTTCAAATCTAAAATTTTTTGAATTCATCTAAATTCATTCTCTATCCAATGGTCATCTCAAATCTCAAATATGAAATTTTTAAGCCACCTAGAAAAATAAATTTAGGATCCGATTCAATAGTGGTTCAAACTAGTTCGAATCCGATTCACCTAAACCGGTTTAATTTTCATCCCCAATACTTTCACAAGTCCATTTCCATGACTTTTGTGACTTCATAGGTGACTTAGGGTCCATAAGATTCCCAGTTTATCATGTCTTATTCAATTTCGGTTCATAAACCGGCTCGATTCTTAAACTAATTTAATCCAGTTCAGGTCCGTTCACCCGAACCGATCTAGTTTTTCTCTCCCACTTTGTTCTAAGGTTCCTTCCCAAGGTTTATGAATTTCTTGGGAGTACAATGGAGTTGAATTTCTCTGATTTTCCCTATCTCCATCGGTTCCGGTTCATGAACCATCTCGGTTCATAAACCGGTTCAATCCAGTTGGATCCGGTTCATCCAAACCGGTCTAGTTTTTCTCCTCTAATTTGTCCTAAAGTTCTTTTCCATAGTATTATGAACCCTTTGGATCACCTGGAAGTTGTAAATTCCTAAATTGCCCATTCACAATTGATCGGGTTTTTGAACTGGTTCGGTTTTCTCACTCGGTTTGACCAGTTCTCTTCCCAATTTTTCCTTAGCTCAAAAGGGCGGGGTTTACAGGATGGGAAGCACCCACGAGTGTTCCATCCAGGGTCTACAATCTGACCTAGGAAGAAGGCCGAAAGGACCCCAACATGGTGGCTGGTACATCCCAACCCTCCTCCTCATAAGTTGAGTATGTAGTCAGAATCGTGTAATTCCCTTTTTGGAATTAATAAAATGCATTCCCTGAAAAGTTTTGTTAATTCCCACTTAGGCTTCGTCCAAGTATTCAGAAAGGAAAGATACACCCTCTTCGACTTAGGGGTTGAACGATTTTTCATCAAGGAAGCCCTAGTCTCGAAACTTCCAAAGGAAACCTCCCTTCTTTGACCACCCCTTCACATCCTCACCCCACTAGGTAAAACACTAGAAAGGCACACATACTTTAAGGCTTGCAAATTACGAGTAGGAAGGACAACCCTAGAAGCTGACCTAATTCCTCTTCTGCTACGAGAAGTAGAAGTAATTTTGGGGATGGACTAGCTAAGCACTCATCAAGCCCAAGTAGACTGTGGGAATAAGAGGATAACCTTCTAGGCCCCTGGAAAGGAAGAGGCTGTATTTGAAAGAGACAGAGGAAGAACCAGAATACACCTGGTGTCTTGTATGGAAGCCTAGGACTTACTATGAAAAGGATATAAGGTATTTCTCGCGTAGGTTACTTGTAAGGACTCGCTGGTTGAAACCCTTAGCTCGGTGTGAGATTTTAACATCACACCAAGTTGGAGTGATGTGTGAATTAAGCTAAAAATTACTTACCAGTTGTAAGTAGAGGAAATCATACCCGGTTGGTATGATGGACTTTATGGAAGGAAGGAGAAAATCGCTTACTAGTTGTAAGCGGAGATATCATCACACCCGATTGGTGTGATGAAGTGAAAATATGTTTTGTTAAAAGTGTTCTCCCCTAACTTGTGTGCCAATGCTTAAACCTTTTGGGAGACCTTCTTGACGGGAGCTAGAACAACTCAAATAGGCTAGAGGCCTTGGTTTTGAACTTGTGAGGGCTAAAATGCCCGATTTTGGAAAATCATGTACACTGGGCCCAATGCCAATGGGCACGAGTAGGAGCTCATAAACAAACATGATATATGAAATCCATCAAAACTCTTAATGAAATGGATATGTGATTTCGCCATGGTACCAAGATAGGACCGACATACTCGATGGACTGGCGGCAGTGCGTCAGGGTCTGGTCGACGAACTGGTCTAGACAAACAACTGTAGGTTGGGTTGAGGGTTGGGGCCATTGGATTAGTGGCACCAAAGATAAATAGCTTTGTGGAAAAACTATTGATTGTGCATGCACTTGAGGTTTAGGACCATCAAGACACCCAAGAGGAGTAGTGATGCGTTTTAAGGGCTACTAGACGACATGATGGAGATAAGGGAAATTTGTTGTGCCAGCGGTAAGGGAAGCTCAACGTAACTTCATGCGCATGAGACCGGGGTGGGGTCGGGATGAGGTCTCTGTCCTCATACGAACAAAAAGTTGTTTTTGGGTTTGAGGGTCAGATGTCACGAATATCCACTCAGACCTAGGGTAGAAGTGGACATGTTTCTATCTTGGTGGCCGGTAGAGTCGCTACAAGCCACAAGTGGGTGTAGTGGATGGACTGCCCTGCGAATGTGTAATCCCTTCCTGATAAAGGGCGTGTATTGACTGTTAAATACACCTAATGTGGAAAATGAGGAAAAAGGGTTTTGAAAACCAGAATTTGAGGAAAGAATATTCTTAAAGGAAATAAGGAGTTTGGTACACTCCGATTAAAACTATTTTGAAAAACTTAATACCAACGATTCACTAAATTGTAGAAACTCACCTCTTTTTTATATCATTTTTCAGAAGTAGGGGAAATGACTAAAGATAACACTAGGATCTACCCTCTATTAAGTATGCTTAAAAGTTATTTTAATCTTGTATTTTTATTGATTTATGCTATTCCAGGGAAAAATTTTTAAGTTACGTCTGGCTACTCTTGATTAAAAAAAGAGGAAAATCACTCTTGAACTAAGAGAGCGGCAGGTTGATCACGGGTATCCGACCAAACCAAGTTAGGGCGTGACATTAGTCATCCCATATATAATATTTACAATTCAGCCCCTATTTCCCCAAAATTCTTAATGTGACCCATTTTTACTCATTCTCAAAATCATCACAAACTTTCTAAAATATACACTAGTCCCCAAACTTTCCAAAAATTATAATTTGGTGCGTAGACTTTTCCTAATTACATTCCATCTCTAAGAGCCATATAACCTAAACATTCAATATTCTAAATGTCTCTATTTTGAAATAAAATACTCATATTTCCTATTTTTACAAAACAATCCCCAAAATTTCTAAAATTAAATTTTAATCCATGAACCTTCAAATTATTTTCCCATTGGTCTTTAACCTTAGAGAATCACCCATATCACTCCATTCCACTCTTTCCAAGCATCTTATAAGGACCTTGAATTTTTTATTTAATCCATTTGTGAACATTATTTCATTTTCGCTAAAAAAATAGAGCATTCACGAAGCAAGGCTATAAACTCACTGGTAATTGAGAGATTAACGACTCTAGGGGCGGAACGAGATTTATGGATTCATGTGGGTGCTCCCTAGTTTAGAAATCATAGGTGGAAGGGTCGAATTTACGTGAAGGAGCTTAATAAGTTGGCAAAAAAATGCATAAAAATAAAGCATTTGAAATTAGGGCTAGTAAAGCTTACTATCGAGGTGTGAAGGCCAAAAGAGAGGTTGAGGGTGTCATGTTAGAGCTTCACATATCATTTTTTCACTAGTACACATGATGGTGTTTCCAGAGGAATACTCTCTACTTCTCAGTGCAAAGGCACTAACTCAATGAGGATACTGGTGCAACTCCAACCACAATCGAGCTCGAGTGAGGTCCATCGGCAGTGGAAGATTTTGAGGATGGTTTCTCGAAGTGAGTTAAAGCCAACTCATGATCAGTGGAGAATTGTCTTCATTTTGCAAAAAATAGAACTTCTAGATTTTTATCCAATTTGTAAATAGAATTTCGGCATATTGCACGAGAATTCATGAAAATAGCCTTAAGGAAAGCTCAGATTGTGCCTTAAGGAAAGCACAAGAACAGCCTTAAGGAAAGCACAAGAACAGCCTTAAGCTCACGAGTTGGTAGCTCGCATATGTCATTTGTTGTGTGAAAATGATCAAGATTGGGATTTTTGTAGTGATTTTTGTGTGGTGTGTTCGATTAGAGAAATCGTGGCATGCATAAGGGATGGGCATCTCTTTGCGTGAGGAAGAAAGAAGACTCATTGATTCAGGTTGAGTTGATTCTAATTATAATTTTTTTTCAAAATTTTATTTATTTACACTTTGACATAAAAATTTAATATTTACCTAATTTGAGTCCTTCAAGTAAAAATATTGATTTGAACTTATATTTTAGTTATTAGTGTTACAAGAAAAAACTTTGAAGGATGTTCAATTGATAAAAGTAATGGGGATGAGTTCCATATGATAAAGAAGAATGAGATTTGGATATTGTTTAATAAATCAATAGAGATGAAAGTCATTATAGAGAAATAAATGTTCATAACTAAACTAAATGTAAATAGCTCCACGAACAATCACAATGTTGGACTTGAAGTGAATAATCATGCTTAGATGTTTGGAATGGATTGCTAAGATATTTATGCTCTAGTTGCAAGTATGAACATAGTTAAACTTCTCCTTGTTGTCACTGTATAAACAGGCTAAAAAATCTTTCAGCTCAATGTAAAATCTACATTTTATTTTAGCTCAATTTAAAATTTACATTTTATTAATGGTATTTTGTAGGAGGAGATCTATTTGGATCAACCATACATATTTGAAGTGAAGGGAGAGTAAAATAAAGTTATCTCCTTAAGAAAACTCTTCATAGATTGAGGCAAGTATCATCTATAATTATTTACTAAGATTGGACTCCAAACTATACTTTATGTTAAATTGAAAGGCATGGATTTAATGATAGCATCACTATATGTTAATAATTTATTAGTGATAAGTAAAGATGTGAGATGATTGAAAACTACATGAAGGAAATGAACAAGTTTTTGAGATGATTGATATTGGAATCATGACATACTTCATTGGAATGAAGGTTAGTCAATTTGAAGATTAAGTTTTCATAAGTTAGAAGAATTATTCATAAGCTAGAATAAGTATTCATAAGTTAGAATAAGTATGAGAAATAAATCTTGAACAAATTTAAAATGGAAAAATGTAAGTTCATGAAAACACTAATGTAAGAAAATAGAAAGTTGTGCAAAAAGTATGGATTTCAAAAGTTGATAAAAATTTCTTTAGAAGTCATAATAGTTGTTTGATGTATTTATGGATAATAATTTCAAACATTCAATATAATTCTTCCTCTTCAGTAATGATTTATGCATTATGCTAGTAAAATATATTTGATCTAGTAGATTTGGTAAGAGAGTGTTAAGATATATCAAAGATACCATTAATTATGATGGTAAATTTTGATGGAATCATTAATAATTTTGGAAAAGTTGTGTTTGTTGCATTAATCCCTACTCCATACCACCAATCAAGTATTATGGTTAAAAAGATTTTGGTTAATTTGGATATAAGGAATACTTACTATATGAAGCAACTATTTTTTTTTTTTTGCTCAAAGAGCAACTATTCTCATTGTTAAAAAAAAATAACTATTGCCATCTCTAAAAATTCAATGTAGTATGACAAAATAAAGCAATTTAATATCAAATTATTCTTAATAAGAGATGCTCAACCAAATGAGGAGATTTCATTAGTTTATGGCAAATGAAAAGAACATCTACCCTGTAAAACCCGCCCTTTTGAGCTAAGGAAAACCAGGAAAAAAACTGGTCAAACCAAGTGAGGATTTAGAACCGGTTCACAAACCCAATTATTTCTGAACGGGCAAGTTGGGAATTTACAACTCTCGGGTGATGCAAAGGGTTCATTAAACCTTGGAAAAGAAACTTAAGACAAATTAGAAAATAAAAATCAAAGTGGTTCAAGTGAACTAGATTCCATAAGAACTTTAAAGTTAAGCGTGCTTACTTGAGAGTAATGTGAGGATGGGTGACCTTTTGGGAAGTATGAATTTTTTTGTAACCCGAAATTTCGGTCAAAAATTTGTATGTACGCCCTATTATAAATTAATATATAATTAATAGCAATAATTTAATACCTAAATTAAATTATTGGAATTAATACAATAATTTAATACCGAAATTAAATTATTAGAATTAATACTGAAATTTAATTTATTAGAATTAATACCGAAATTTAATTTATTAGAATTAATACCGAAATTAAATTATTGAAATTAATACCAATAATTTATGGCAATATTAATACCAGTAATAAATCTCGCCCATTTAATACACGGGTTTTACAACTATATAAAGAGTTCATCCCCATTTCATTCTCTTCACACCTGAACACTTCTCTCTCTCTCTACTGCTCCATTTCCCGGTAAATCTCGAACGAGAGCTTCGACTTGAACAAAGGTCGGGCTCTTTAGAACCGGGGGGAAGACAGCTATCTGATAGCAAACTCCAATCAATCCGAGTATCGTTGGAGAAACGCCGACATGATGGAATAGTGAAGCAACTCCGGCGGACCGAAGCTGCCCTATTTCGGCCAAGCTGAAATCGGCCATTTCAAGCCCTCCCAACACTTTCTCAGCCTTTCCACGACCGAATTAGGACCGAAAGGATGAACCTCAGGATGAGACCTATCTGCCCAGATCGAAAGCTCGGACCGCCGTGCCTTCACCGGAACACGAAGTACCGGGAACGCCAGCAAGGACAAGCTCGCGTGAATACCAAGAACCGGTCTAGTGGAATTCACGGCATTAACGGGTGAGTGGGTTTACAAACATCATACCTGATTGGGATGATGAGCACACCTTATAAAGTTAAAAACCACTTACCGGTTGTGAGTGGGTTTACTAACATCATACTCGGTTGGGGATGATAAGTACCTCGATATAAAAACCCACTGTTTAGTGGTATTTTAATCATCACTACTTAAAGAAAGTGATGTGAAAATTATGCGGAAAAAGTACTTACAGGTTGTAAGTAGATCATACCCGGTTGGTATGATGAGACTTCCTGGAAGGAAGTTGAAAACCCGTTCATCGGTTATGAACGGAGATGTCCTTATACCGGTCGGTATGATGGATAGTAAAAACCTATTTTTGTCGGAAGTGTTCTCCCCTGACTGTGTGCCAATGCTTAAACTATTTGGGAGACCTTCTCGACGGGAGCTCGAATAGCTCTGATAGGCCAAGGGCCTCGGTTTTGGAACTTGGGGGCGAAATGCCCGATTTTGAAAATCTCGTACAGTGGGCCCAAGGCCAGTTGGCACGAGCAGGAGCTCGTAAACAAACATGATATATGTGCCATAAAACTTAATAAGTGATTTGTTTGGCCATGGTACCAAGATAGGACTGACATGCTCAGTCAACTAGCGGCAGTGCGACATGACAGGTCGACGGACTAGTCAAGACAAACAGCTGCGGGTTGAGTTGAGAGTCGGGGCCGTTGGACTAATGGCACCACATATTACATGGCAATATAAGAAAACATTGTTTGTGCATGCACTATGAGTACGGGATCATCAAGACGCCCATGAGGGGTAGTGATGCATCCTAAGGGCACTGGACGACCTGGTGGCTATAAGGGCAGTTCGTCGTTCCAGGTGTCTGTGCGAAATCTGGAGTAGCACTAAGCGCATGAGACCGGGGTGGGGACAGGATGAGGTCTCTGTCCTCATACGGACACGAAGAAGTGATTTCGGGATTGTGGGTCGGATGTTTCGTACATCCACTCATTCTCAGGGTAGAAGTGGTCGTACTTCTATTCGGGTGGCAGGAAAAGTCGCTCCGAAGCCACTAGCGGGTTCAGTAGTGATACTGACTTGCGAATGTGTGTAGCCTTCATTATGAAGGATGTGTGTTGGGTGATGACACATCGATAACTAAGAAATAATGGAAAAAGATGAATTTTTAAATGAAATGATTTTTTTTGAAAACAAAGGAGTTTGGCACACTCCATATAAATATTTTTCTTGAAAGTTAAAAGATTTGAATCCCACTCACTGAGTAGTTGTACTCACCCCCTCCCTTATACCTCTTTCAGGAAGTCCCGGAAAGTCGAACCTTAAAGGACTTGCGCAATTAAACGCCTGCAAGATTGGTACAACTAATTTAAATTACTATGCAGTTTTGATTTATGATATTCCTGGAAAAAGGTGCAGGTTAACGCCTTACTCTTTACGATTTATAATATAAGGGAAAACCCTTTAGTAAATCGGGAGAGTGGCGGGTTGATCACGGGGATCCGACCAAACCGGGTCGGGGCGTGACAACTAGAGTGGTATCAGAGCCTGTTTCCTCGAATACATAATCAAGACTATAAAATATTGTAATTAATAGGATTTATCCTAAAAATTTTCAGATGGCTCCCAGGAGAGGAACCAAGAAAACTAGGAATGGCTCTACTCAACACCTTATCTTCGTTGGAATACAACCCTAGAAGCTTCCCAAATGCCTAAAGCATGGCCGGAATCTCAAAAGAGCAAAAGAGAAAGTATCCTAGAGAATGGTGACAGGACCTATTGAGGTTACAACTCTAAGTATAAAGGAAGCCAAGCGTGAAGCCATAAAATGAGGCATATAACCTTACATAGGAGGATGCTAATCAAGAATCTCGTAGCTCCCTAGTTATTTGGTGACCATTTTCAGTAATAGGGACAAAATCCCCAACATACTGTACTACTCTATTAATGAAGTACTCCAAATTCCTAAAAACCCTGTCCCTCAAATGATGTGATCTTCAAGACTCAAAAAAAAAAAAAAACTCTTGCGGTATCCAGACTTAAGGATGAAGGAGCACTAAAATTAACAATTTCTAAGAAAACGCCAAGAGGAACCACTTATGTTCATGTAATTACAAGCATGAATGATAGGGACACTGCATGGAGAAGTGCCCAACCCTACAAAGGACAGGAATCAAGTTAACCTAGAGGGGAATAGAACACGAAGTGAAAAATTGTCCCACATCGCTAGGAGTCAGGACAATATTTTCCAAGAATAAATACCCCACAACTATAGGAAATTCGAGAGGATACCATCCCAAGAAACGTGACTCCATTTGCAACCACAAATGAGAGGAAACTCTTCAAAATCTTAGCAAAGTGGTAAGAAGGAAAAAGGGGTAAAGGTAGGACCTCAATAAAACCACAAACAGAACAAAGGATAGTTGAAGAGAATTCCCCCGTTAAGAGGAAAATCCAAACCATTTAGGAGCAAAGAAAGGAGTGCATCCACAAGAGAAGACAAGACGAACATTTGTTGACAAACGGGACGTATTGGGATTACAGGAATAAATCACCTTGGAAAAAGCAACTATGTCAAATAGGAAGTTCGGACCAACAGGATAAGAGAAAGCAAGTCGTTACAACAAGATAGTCAGAGGGAACAAATGACACCCTAAGGAAGACCGGGAAGTAGAAGGGACTACACCTTAAAAAGGTCGGTGAGATGGATGTTAAGGATAGGAGGACTCGAGAAACTACTGCTAAGAAACTTAGACCAAACAAATGGTGGAGGCAAAGCAGTTAACGAACAAATACTCGGGAAAGCCATAATGTAAGTTCCGACAAAGAAGAGAGAGGCAGGAGGGTCAAATACTCGGGAAAAGAAGGATACAAGAAATCCTAAAAAGGACCAAGGGCCAATTAACGACTAAACTCAAGCCAAGAAAGGAATAGGCAAGCCTCTCCCACAATGATCCTGAAACAAGGAAGATTTGTACGCTCCCTAAAGAAATAGACAAGTACTGGGTACGAATAAGGATGCAAATAG
Source organism: Trapa incisa (assembly GCA_030064435.1). Lineage (NCBI taxonomy): Eukaryota > Viridiplantae > Streptophyta > Magnoliopsida > Myrtales > Lythraceae > Trapa > Trapa incisa. The sequence continues at coordinate 8,863,601 of CM057772.1, read as the reverse complement.
AGCATAAAAGATATGCCTAAAAGATTTGAGGAGTAAAGGTAAATAGGAGAAGACGACATCAAGGGATGTCATTTAAGGGTACAAATCCCCTAGAGCAAATGTAAGAAAAGAATGTCAGGGGAAAGGCAAAGAATCCTACCAAGGAAGGAAGCCTCGGAAAGACATGCGTATCCCAATTAAGAGGAAATGGAACCAACCCTTATTTAGGAAATGTTTTCCAAGAAAGGAAGTATTGTAATGGTCCATTGTGACCTGTTTGGAAAGAATAGGAGAACCATGTAGAAAGAGGAATACTAGTAACGGCGGACAGCCAAAGATAATGAACAAAACTGGATGGGTGAACCTTCCCAAGCAAAGTAATCGACACATAGATCGAAAGCAATTATTGTAGAATGAAGAATCATGAAGTGATTTATGAGCAAGTAAAAGAGGATTAAGGAAAAAGGAAGTCATTGAATAAGGGATGTCACTAAAGAAGAGAAAGGACATAAGAAAAAAAAAATCCTCGTATGTCAATAATCATCATGAAACCCAACGATTGGAATTGAAAGGACAAAATAAAAACGTTTTGAAAGGATGAGTAGGTAAGAGAAATCCATGCAGTTATGTGAGACATAACTTCAAAAGCATGATGGATGAGAGGATAACGGTAAAAAGGATAGTTGAGGAATGCCATCAAAAGAAAAGAGGGATGAAGTTATATGATCCCTGAAAGGTCAAAAAAAAAAAAAAGCTAAGAGAGACCCTCAAGGAGATGTTCTAGAAATCTAACGGACAAAGACAGGTCCTAGAAAATGCCATGTTGTAAGGGGTATGTAAGCCCAACAATCCCGAGGAGAATATGACTCAAAGTAAGGAAGAGTCGGCTAATAAGCATGACGAGGTCTAATATAAAAATTTGGACTGAAGTTATAATAGACAACGAATGGAGAAAGGGTCAAAATGAGATGAAAAAGTGAGAATAAAGAAAACTGTGGCAACTAGTATGTAACACCCGAAAGAACATTGAGCTAAAGGTTTCAACGACCAAGGGGTTAACTAGACATGGGAATGGTTAGGTATCTTGGAATTTCTAATCTTGAGTACAGAACCTCAAAGGGAAGAATGTGCTCTAAGCAAAGAAAGATATAAATCTAAAAATATACCATGAAGTAAGGTATGTCTCGTTATGATAATCTCCATGGAGGGAGTAAATAATATAAAGAAAAAGAAATTCCTTAAGTGAAGGATGTAAAAAGGACTAATTAAAAGAATAAGAGAAGACTTTGCATCTTAAGCAAACACTAAAGGGGCATCAAAGGAAATGATTGCTCATGCAAGGATGTTAACTAAGTTTTGGGGACAAAACTCCTAAAAGGAGGGTAGAGTTGTAAAACCCGCCCTTTTGAGCTAAGGAAAAACAGGAAAAGAACCGGTCAAACCAAGTGAGGATTTAGAACCGGTTCACAAACCCGATTATTTCTGAACGGGCAAGTTGGGAATTTACAACTCTCGGGTGATCCAAAGGGTTCATTAAACCTTGGAAAAGAAACTTGATATATGTGCCATAAAACTTAATAAGTGAATTGTTTGGCCATGGTACCAAGATAGGACTGACATGCTCAATCAACTAGCGGCAGTGCGACATGACAGGTCGACGGACTAGTCAAGACAAACAGCTGCGGGTTGAGTTGAGAGTCGGGGCCGTTGGACTAATGGCACCACATATTACATGGCAATATAAGAAAACATTGTTTGTGCATGCACTATGAGTACGGGATCATCAAGACGCCCATGAGGGGTAGTGATGCATCCTAAGGGCACTGGACGACCTGGTGGCTATAAGGGCAGTTTGTCGTTCCAGGTGTCTGTGCGAAATCTGGAGTAGCACTAAGCGCATGAGACCGGGGTGGGGACAGGATGAGGTCTCTGTCCTCATACGGACACGAAGAAGTGATTTCGGGATTGTGGGTCGGATGTTTCGTACATCCACTCATTCTCAGGGTAGAAGTGGTCGTACTTCTATCCGGGTGGCAGGAAAAGTTGCTCCGAAGCCACTAGCGGGTTCAGTAGTGATACTGACTTGCGAATGTGTGTAACCTTCATTATGAAGGATGTGTGTTGGGTGATAACACATCGATAACTAAGAAATAATGGAAAAAGATGAATTTTTAAATGAAATGATTTTTTTTGAAAACAAAGGAGTCTGGCACACTCCATATAAATATTTTTCTTGAAAGTTAAAAGATTTGAATTCCACTCACTGAGTAGTTGTACTCACCCCCTCCCTTATACCTCTTTCAGAAAGTCCCGGAAAGCTGAACCTTAAAGGACTTGCGCAATTAAACGCCTACAAGATTGGTACAACTAATTTAAATTAATATACAGTTTGATTTATGATATTCCTGGAAAAAGGTGCAGGTTAACGCCTTACTCTTTACGATTTATAATATAAGGGAAAACCCTTTAGTAAATCGGGAGAGTGGCGGGTTGATCACGGGTATCCGACCAAACCGGGTCGGGGCGTGACATACCCTATATTTCCACTTATCTTCCAAATAAAGATTTAAAGCATTAACATCAATTATTGAAATTTGCAATGAATAAAGGAAATGGGGAGCGTAAATTATCATTGCTTAATTTCTTGCAATTAATTAATTGATTTTCTTATTTTTTATTTTTTCTTTCACAGCAATCAAAACTTTAATTGTACATCTTTCATATTATTTAGAAGCATTATTTAGAAGCAAATAAATGATAGTGGGTTAATTTTTTTCCTTTGGTATAAGTATATTCGTTTTTACAATTACTCTCTATTATTATTTTTTTTTACTTTTTTCCTTCATCCTTATTCCACGGTAACAACCTATGGGAGAGTAGGGTCAAAAGGCTAGAATAGAATATACTTGGCTGATGAGGAGAGAGGTTAAAGCATAACAGAAGTTGGAGGACTGAAGAATAGAGATCCGTTAGAGAGCTATGATACCATGAAGTCAAGAATAATAAAGAATATATGTATGTAATATGTAAATTTTCACACATTACTGTTGTGTGAGGACAATTAATTGAACTGTGGCAAAGAAGGGAGTTGACATTCTCATTTCTCAAACCAAAACTAACGGTCTCCGAGATATATAAGGAGTGTTTATGATACTGGCTACCCAGCAGTGAGTCAGCGGGCAAATCATATGTTGCTTCAAATTGTGAAAGCAACAGTTTTGTGGCATGAGGATGTGTTCATCTAGGACAACTCCAAATGTTGCTATCACTTTACTGTCGGAAACTATTTCACCCAGAAGGATTGCCCTTGAAGCCATATGGTTCACAGAACATATTCAGGGTCTCTTGATTAGTTGGCCTGCATGCATGGATGAGCTTCGGGTGATGGAACTCTTATGTATTCTCTTGTTGCACATTCTGCAGTAAGCTTCGTGGACTATTCTCGTAGTGTTGAGTCACAGGGCTGATTTGGAAGTTCACCTTAGCAGCTATTGGCATTGAGAGTAACAAAGGATCCATGTGGCAAAGTATTGCCAAAGATGATTATAGTTGAGAATGTGAATGAAATTCCAATAACAAGTTTAAAAAAAGGATACTATAATTGGAGAATTTGGGAGCTACGTTCTCTTGGTTGTGAGAATATTTGATACAAGGCCTTATTAATAAAAAAGATACAAATTCATCCATCATATACAAATAATTCATTCAAATTTACTGCACAACTCTCAACCAGGAAACTCAATTAAAATGAATATGTTGCATCTTGATCAATCTATTTGGGCCTTCCATGAAGTGTGTAATCACTTTCTTCATGCTGGAAGTAGCTTCAAAGGACGAATCATGGCATTGTCTTCGTGATCCAGAATCTGCACAGAGTAACAACTAATGAGTTCCCTACAAGATATATATAAGGTCATAAGATTAACAACACAACTTACGTGGCAATGATACACGTAGCCGGGCTCTATAGTCGGATCGAACGGATACGGTGCATCGTTATCAATCAGGTTAAACTTAACCACGATCGTGGTCTGATGCCCCGGAGCAATTTTCACAGTGTGCTTCCATGTCCGCTCGTACTCCGGAACATTGACAAGCTTACCCTTGGCGTGATCATTCACGTTGCACTTTAGCGAATCGTTCTTCTTTGTCATACACGCCGTGAACGTAGACAAGTCCACGATCTCCCGCACCTTTATTGCCTGGAAGCTCGCCAGGTGAAGATGCAGCGGGTGGTCTTCCCCTGTCAGATTTATCACCTCCCAGGCTTCGGTGGTCCCTGATTTGGGTGTCTCCGTGGCCGGATCTTCTAGCCTCTTACCGTTTATGTACATGTGGGTCGGTCCACCTGCAGCCTGATACTCGTACATCACTATGTACCTCTTGACGGCTCCCTTTGGAGGGATTGCCGGTGGATATGCCTTGAGGACTAGTGGAATCGACGAAGTATCTGGAGGGTTCGGTTTTCCACGAGCGATAATGAACTTCATAACCACCTTATTCATACTGTTCACGTGGGTGCCACTCGGGTACGGATAGGGAGCGTTATTTTCCAGGACAGACTCCTTCGCATTCGTGGCCGAGAAGTCGATGATAACATCAAAAATCTCAGACGGCGCCATTAGGATGGAGTCGGTGGTAACAGGGTGCGGCAGATATGAGGTGTCAGATCCGACCATGGTGAACGACAGACCGTTTGTGAGAGAGAATCTGAAGTAGCGAGCGTTGGCAGCGTTTATGATGCGGAATCTGTACTTCCGACGTTGGACGTTGAGGTAAGGCCAGGCCTTGCCGTTGACAACCATGGCGTCTCCGAAATACTCCGGCTGCCACTGTGGGTGTATGATGGGGTTGTTTCCGGTGTAGTTCATATACAACGACCCGTCTTTGTTGAAGCTCCGATCAAAGACAAAGAGATGCTGGTCGAACTTGAGGCCGGAAGGGAGGTTAAGCTTGGCGTCAAGGGCTGGGTCCCTAATCACATAAGCCCCAATCAGGCCGGCAAGGAGGTTGATCCGTGTCAGGCCGAGCGCATGGTCGTGGTACCAGAGGTTTCCGGCATGTTGGACATTGGGATATGTATACGTAGTGTGGTTCCAAAAGGTGCCTTTCTCCTGGAAATTGGCCGTGAACCAGGCTAGGGCGCTGCCATCGTACTCAGGTGGGTGGACTCCACCGTGGAGGTGAACGACAGTGGGGACGCCTCCATGCTTAGGGATGGCTGTAGGGATAGTTGGGTCCCATGGGAGGATGTGTGATTCAGGGAGGAAATTAAGCCATGTGACGGTTGTCGGAACGCCATTGATGGCCTCGATGGTGGGGCCCGGGACGGTGGCCGTAGCTGCAGATGTGCCATATGCGAATACGGTACTCGGCGGCAAATCCCTATGAAATTTCTGTTAATCAATAAAAGATAGTTTAGGTAACCTAACTTATTTATTTCCATTTTATGAACAATTTTTTGCATGCATGGACCAAAAGCCCCATTGAAGCTAACTTTAAGTAAAATTCTTTTTAATGAAGACATTTTTTTTTATTTGGATGAAAAACAACACATTTTTTCTTGATTTTTCTCTCGTCTTTTTATAGGTTTTCTCTGTCATAGTGAAATAAAATATTAATAGGTTAATATTTAATGAGCGAACACTATGACCAAAACATCCACATCTATATATATGGATCGTCCAATATTTCATGCCCAGGCACTATGACCCACTATATATGGCACTTTGATCCAAAGCATCCACATCTCTCTCTATATATATATGGTTCAATATTTCATGCCTGAGCACTATGACCTAAAACACCTATATATATAATATAACTGTTCATGTGCGTCACCTTATTTCCTTTTTTATAGTGCTTAAACTATGTGAACGAGAAATTTCGGAGAACAGAAATATCAGCGTTACCTTTTGGGCGGTAGTCGACTTACCCATTTCTTTGCATACATGCCAACAGTGAGACTTCCGGGAACCGGTTTGGCGTTCTGGATCTTGTAGCCGTAGAGCTGGGGAAGCTTCGGCAGTTTATCAACAAACATCTCAAGAGACGACGCGGTCAGTAGCAGTGTCTCCTCCGTCACTCGCGGTGGTGCTCTGGAAGCGCTACTGCCGATTATGGCGGCTAGGAAAGTTACCGCAGCCGCAACAAATCTTATCATCGTTTCCCTGCAACTAAAGTACGTTAAACTTTAATAGCTCACTTTAAGCAATAAGACGATAAGCTGCAAGCGCCAAAGCCAAGCTTGACATTAGTAGAGCTCAATCCAGTGCTCTTAGTTTAAATTCGATTTCACTCACAAGAACTGAAACTGTAGGATTGATATGTATATAAATGAAAACCAGCGATAGTATGTCTTGGAGGAAAGCCAAGAAAGATATTGAGAAAGCCATAAATGCGAGACATGAACCTGCATGCAGTGAACATTCCAGCATACAACGTATGCACTAGTTCAACGATAAAAGATCACGAAAATTCACTCACCTTAAATCGTGAAGAGCTTTCTTTCTATTGGAAGTTCCAAATATTGTGATGAAAACACAAACTCAGGAGTAGGGGAGAGTAGGAGGAAGAGGGAGGATGAAGTAAAAGGTTCTCCTATGAAATGGATTAGAAAGTTGAACTAGTTGTATCTATATTAATATATAAAAGAGGTGAATTCAGAAGCAGGTGGTTTTGATCAAGGGGTGTAAGATTATTCCCTGGGTTTGACTCGATCAAATCTCTTGAGCCTGTCTGCAAATATATTCGTGTATTAGCTGAGGCCCCGACTCTAAAACGTTTGGTCGCCTATCAATTCCAACGGATAGGTGTCACATACTTTTTCTAATGACTAATATTTCTATTGGATTAATAATTTATAGTGTGTATATCTTTGATGTATTATTTCATGAAAGATGAAATAATATGACTTTTTTGTGCAAAAAAAATTAATCCACAAAGAATTAGAACTCATTTAAGAGAGAGAAAGAGATGTTAAACCATTATGATGGCCTTTTTATATAGATTAAATAAGTTTGAGTGCACCAAAGTTGTTTGCTACTTGTTGACAAGTTGTTACAGCCGTTCTCTTGAAAAAAAATGTCATACTATTAGCTAACAAGGGAAGGCAAAATATTTATTGACCAAGATTAACTTATGCACAAGCATAAATTTCCTATTCACAAAAGTTCATGTGAGTGAGGAGTATGTTAATAAATAATAAATTAAATTATTACCAAATATAATTATAAATTAAATAAAATAAAAAACTATTTTATATTTATAATATTAAAAATATTAAACTACTTATAAATAATAACTTTTAATTAGATATTTACTTCTCACATAATATAAATGTTATTGTGAACAGAAAATTAGGTTCGTAATTTGCAAGAATATGAAAAAAAATACTTAACTCAAACTAATTATTGGCTCTCGTACTGTACCGAAAAAATAATATCCCACTCACTTTATTAAAATTAGGTTTAAAAATTATATTTGATAATTTACATTAAGGTAATTATTGAGAATATTATTACAAATTAAATAAAATGAAAAAGTGTTATATATTTATAATATTAAAAATTTTACATATAGATCCGATCAATTATAGATTTACAATAACTTAGTAGAGCATATATTATAATACACTACTAATAAAATAAGAGGTTTTAGATTTGATTTACACCATAACCTCGTTATGCTCCTTAATCTCATATCAATAAGTTTAGCAAAGAAAAGCTATATGATCCATATTTAATCTATTTTAATTACTTGTGACAAAAAACGTAATGTCGGCACGTCTAAAACTAAATTATTAAGATAATGAGCCTTGGTTATCAAGGTCGTTACTTGGCCTTGTTACTGATTAAAAAGGTGATTGAATTATTATGGCCACATCTTGCAAGTTCGTTTGAGGATGGGTATATAAAAGAAGAGGATGACAATGATACGTGCCCAAATTCCCTTCTGAATAGACTACTTCGTTCTTTATACTTATTTGTATTAATTGATTGTGCAAAATTAGACTGTTGACGACACATGGGTTACTGGTGGCTGTTGTCCATAAAACTTATTTCTAAATAAGGGTTGGACCCCTAGTATATTCCTTTTTAAGGTACATACAAGTATTTGTTCCACAAGTACATAGTACGTGGCACTTGAGTGTATATAATATGGTTGTCTCACTTACTATAGGTTCCCACAAACGATAAGGCCATCATATATTGTTTTCTCAAACAGTTGGAGCTCAAGATTTTTATATCATCCGGTACAAAAAGAGAATAATCAAACCCTTTGTAATTGATCCAAAAATGCCAGCTTTAGATGGTTGTCCTTAGAAAAGGAGATTGGATGAGCCAAAAATTTAACTTATAATCTATTGAATGATTCCAGTTTGTTGAAACGTCTATGAGCATCATACAAATTATTTGACGTTAGTTTGTGAGTATATATTTGATGAGTATGTCTCGCAAGTTGATGTGTGTAATAATCAATAAATAACCTTAAGGAAATATGTGCTAATTTTTTATTGGGCTTTATAGACCAAAGGACTGATTGGGTAGATATTATGGGAATGGGTAGCAATTTTGAGCCATGGTTGTTAATTCTGCCCGCCAGACTAGAATGGAAGCTCAGGCTTGTCATTTACTCTTCTCGTAATTGTTCATGTGTGCATGCAAGGAATCAAATATGTGATCAGCGCTCACACGGCGAACTCAACATGAGACAACAGTTAGTTCCTAATAACATAACTCACCTAATCACATTATAATGGAGTACATGCGGACAAGAAGTGGCATGAGAATTTCACCAATCCAGGCAATATTTGCAGTTAACACATGTTTGACTATCTATCTAGCATGTATCTCTTTGACTAGTTCTGTATATGTAAAAAAATCTATCTAAATTTTTCTATAAGGAGCGAGTTGGTTGTGAATGAAAAAGAAGGAGGCAAAAATGACTTTTTTTTAAGTATTCAATACCTCTTTATTTTATTTTATCAAAGTACCTTTCTCCACAATCCATTGATACTACTCTCGTGGCACCATCCTCCAATCTGCACCACAACGACTGTCTTCTTCTCGTGAAGTCTTTGCCCACTTTGCCTTGTAGAATTCTTGTCGGTGTCTGCTGCAGCATTCATTGACAAGAATAATCTATGGGAGTGTACCGAGCTAGCATATGGTTGTTGGTGACTTTGTTTGCCTAGACCGTCCGAAGTCTATTCCTAAGATAAAAGGATAATGTAATACTAGCATTTTTTAAACTAGAAATTTAAACATAACTGAATTGAAAATTAAGGTTAAATGGTGAATATAGATTTGAAATAGAATTTGAAATCGAATTGAACTAAAAAAAATGAGATTGAATCTAAAATAGTAACCTAAATAAGAAATTGAGAGCCAATAAGATTATAAATCAATTTATTGAGTGATAAAATGAGATTTTTAGAAAAATCGGTCCCAATTAACCAAAATTAAGTAATTTTGACTTAAATTATCGAGTGCACTCGAGAAGTGCAACAATATAATTAAAAAAGCAAATGAAGTTGGGTTAACGGATTCAAATTGGGATGAACCAACTTGAATACCATTGGTCGCACACACCCTTTTTCCCCAACAAATGCCAACTACACGTTATTAGAAAAATCAGTCTAATTGATCTAAATTTTTTTATCAAATTACATGTTACAAAAATCATTTTTGAGCTGATAACTCTCACACAGGTCTTCATATAAAAAGTAATTTATTGATATCTTGTTCAACATATCGAATATTTCATTAAAAGTTGGGGAAATTGTTATTAGGCACACTCCTGAGCACCAAGTGGTCGACTTCAAAATTCTCCCTCATCCAACGACCAAAATGGGTGATTTTTGTATCAAAATGCTGCTAATTGACTACTCTTGAGTTATGTGTCAATCCCGACTCCAAAGTGGTTGGAAAACACCACATGAATGCTATTTCTCCGACTCTATTTTGGGAATCGAAAACCCACATGCTGCCACCACCCTTTCGGGGTGAAATTTGGCCATCTCTGGCCACTAATTCTAGCTGACACTGGTGCTAAAAGAGCCCTATGGATCTTCTCTACTTCCCATAGCCTTGATCAATCTCTAGCAAGGCGACTTTCGACTGCCATGAGTTGATTTCCTCTTGGTCGAGTTTATTTTGTAACTTCCAACCATGATCGTTCAAGTATAAAATTCACCCCACTTTGGCTACCCCTTAGCCAACTACCACCACAGAATGAGTTGAATGGTCCTCAACTTCATTTCGTCTACTCATTGGCCACAGATGGTGCACTCTCCCATGAAAATTTCTAACTAAACCTCTCATACCTTTATTTTGACCACTTTTAGAAAATGACCAAATTCAACCAAATTTATAGAAGGTTAATAGAAGTATTTAGGAGGGATTTGTAATATTTGAAGTTAGTTGGGGTGACTTTTAAAGTTTAAGGACTAAAGTGCAAGTTTTAAAAAGTTTGGGATCGATTTAAAAAAAATTAGAATACTTGTGGAAATAGTCTCTATGGGAAAAGCCTAAGGGTGAGAACTTGATTTTTGGACAAATGAAGATGTAAAATGTTGTTTTCAAAAGTTTAGGAGCAAAAGCATATTTTTTTATAAATGAAGGGTAACGTGGTAATTTTTACTCAAATTGGGGAAAATGGTTATTATTTCTTAATGGAGGGCAAAATGGTTATTTTTTATGAATGGTGGACAAAATGGTCAGTTAAACAAAAATGAAGGCAAAAATGGTAATTTTTTTACATAAAAAGTGGAAAAACCATAATTTTGTAAACATAATTAACTTGTAATTTTTGGTGAATAAGAACCTAAGAACCATTTTGATTAGTTTTGGGGATCTTTATTAATTGTATGATATCAAGTACATGTTAGTGTAAATGGGTTCGTCCATTTGTGAAATGGGCGAATTGTGTATTAAGAGAAAACTCTAATTAAGCTGAAAGAAATTTTTGGGAAACATACGCCAACTACGTGAGTGTTTTTTACCGACTCCACCTGATCCACAGCAGTGCATGTACCACAGACCCTACCCAACACACCAACGATGCAGCTATCTTACGCCGATACAGAGTAGATATAGCACCTCCTGTACAAGCCAGGAGGACCCCTAGTCTATCGGCATCAGCGGAATTCGAGGAGCCCAGTATAAACTTGTGCCCCTATTGCGGCAGGAACCTTAGGGGCGAATGCCCACCTAGAAGGAGAAGATGCCTCCATACACCAGATGCGGAGTCTTGCAATCCGCATAGGTATAATTCTAGGTCAGTTAACTAGTGGGGATAGAAAAGAGGTAGTGGATTTTAGAAATGTCCATTGTAATAAACCTTAGCCGGAGTTTTTCTAGTCCAACGAATAAAGAAGATTTCCTTTACAAATAGAAAAGCCCAAATTTCTTAACCCAATTCCCAGAACAAGGGAGCTTTAGAAGTCCCTGAAATACCAAGAACCCTAAAGGAGTAGAAACCAAAGCCCATCTTAGGTTGGCCATCCCCTTTTGACACCTACACCCCACAAGACTGGGCCAGGATGACAAGAGGCCCGAGAAGGGCCTTACAAGACAAATGAAAGTTGGGCAACCCATGACTAGCCTAGAGAGTAGAGTAGGAAACCGTACGAATTAGATGCCACCGACAAATCAGTAAAAACCCTAAGAGTTGAACCAAAGGAGGGCCAGATCAAGAAAGGCAATCCCAAAGAAATAGAGAAGAAGAACACGAACATGGACTAATAGCAAGACAAAGGTCAAATTACCCAGAGGCGCAAACCTAGAGAAATGACGTGGACAAGCCAAGGATAGACATGACCACCCCACGAGATAGCCAAGGTAACCAAAGGTTTGTAACATAGTACCCCAAAGGCGAGGGATAGAAAGCAAGGCCGTGACAAAGGAATGAAATATCCCGACCCCAAAGATTAGGGAAAGGCAGAAGGAAGGAGCCAACAAGCATGGAAATTCTAAAGTCAAATGGGATAGCTACGTAAGAAAGTCACATCGAGGGACTCATAATTGGAGAAGGACACATAACTGAAAGGACAAATCAATCGTAGGACGAAAATCAAAGGAGAGGCACGAACCCCAACACACATGGATGAACATAAACCTAAGAAGGAAGGATCAACACTTAGAACCACCAACCCCAAGGGAGGAGTGGGTAATAGGATGAGTTAATATAAAGAAACTATCTAGACAAAGCAACCGAGGACCAAAAAGGGAGGACTCAGGTCCTCGAGGACGGAACTAGAGACCACACCCCAGAACCAATAAGGGAAACCTCGGGAAACTAGTTCCATGTGGGAATAAACTTCAAAGGAGGAAGAAGTCCCGTGAAGGACAACTGCGATGGAATGAGAGAAATCCAAAGGAGTACCGCCATCGGCAAACGTAATGACCCCCAAACTCCCATAAGGAGCCGGACACCCATGTTCTCGGGGCCCTCGGAGCATGGCAAGGACATAGGGAATCAGGACCCTAGGAGTAAGAGAGTCAATCAACAAAGTGGCCTAGACAATACAAAGGACAAGAATAAGAGAGAGTACACCCCAAGGACCAGAGCAAAGGGAGGCAATTACAATCGTAAGACAAGTAGGACCCGAGGCCCAAGATGGAACCATAGGCTTAGGAGTCGCATTGCAAGGGATAACTAAGTTAATCATAAACAAGGAAAGAACTTGAGTAACCAAGGAGGGCCTAGAGGGCTAGAAAAAGGGAAGTACACTGAGAAAGGCAAACCCAATAGCCGGTCGGACAAGATGTTGGACCGAAGAAGGAGTAAACAAACCCTGGTACGATGGGAGGTATTGGGACCCTAAAATCCAAACAACACCCCCGGAATGAAAGTTCAAACCCCAAGCTACCAGAAGTATCGAATCGGTGAGGCTCTGTGAATGTTGAGGAAAAGGGGGCAAATCAAATTGACCGATTCCCGAAGAGTGGAGGAAGTGAGGCAAAGAGAGTGACTTAAGCTAGTAGGATATCAACTTACACCCTAAGGAAGCAACATTAGTACCTCTTTAGAGAGAAAAAGATAGGCACTAGAGTTTTGAGGACAAAACTCCTAAAAGAAGAGGAGAGTTGTAAAACCCATCCCTTGGAATAATAGAAAATTGGGGAAAAGGGACCGATATAGGTTTATACATGAAGAAACGAGCCATTAATGAATGAAAAATAGCTAATGTGGGAAAATGGAAAATCCCAAGTTACCAAAAATTTACAAAAATAACAAGGAAGAACCGGGAAGTGGAATTGAGGATGGAACCAAAGCAGTTCGGGGTGAACCGGATCCAAACATGACTAAACTAGCATGAACCATAGTGAACCAGTTCACAAATTCATTTTTCTAGATGGCTTAAAAATGTTAATTTGGAAAATTGAGACTAACATGATAGAAAGTGAATTTAGAAGAATTTATAAATTTATAAATTTAAGAAAAATGGTCGAACCATGTCTGACCTGGCTGATTTTCGAATTTTGAACAACGAACCTGGTCAGATCGGACCCGTCAACGGTCAACGGCTAGCTGGCGCCATGTCAGCTGCCATACAAACACGGGTAGCCAATGAGAGGTTGTCACGTGTTCGGTCAACGGAGAGCTGGTGCCCCGTCAGCATGCCATACAGACACGGGCAGTCAATGAGAGGCTGCCACGTATTCGGTCAATGGTTGACGCGGTGGTCAAGTTAGCACTCCACATCAAAAAAACTAACCAATCACAGTGCGCCACGTGGCACGACCGCCACATCATCATCTTCAACCATCAAACGTGAACACAAAAGAGAGAGAGAGAGAGAGAGAGAGAGTGAAGGAGATACTGAAAAAGCTGGAGTCTCCAGCGACTTGAAAAATGCTCCGGTCAGGTCGTTGGTGGTCGAGTTGGCGACCGAGTCTTATGCCGGCAGGTAGCCTGAATAGTTGTCAAGCTCCCTATATAAAGAGCACCCCCTCATTCGTTCTCAACATTCCATAGTTGAGCGAAGAAGAAGAAGAGTGAGTTTTCCAGCGAGCTACAAACCAGAGCTTCGACGATGGGCAAAACCTCCACCAAAGGAGCTCTGAAGGGTGGCATTGGAATTGGGGAAGAGTTCTCTAGCTCCAGACCAAAGTCACTCAAAGAAACTTGAGTTAGAATATCCTTAATATACCCGGATTGTATTAAAATGCGACTAGACAAGTGATATTACATCAATACAAAAAATGATGAAGAGTTCTTAATTTATTAATGGAGAACACTTGTCTCAAAATAGATATAAATGAATCAATGAGAGCATCAAGCGTGCAGTAATGATAATATCATCAACATACAATAGAAAATTATTATGAAGGTGGATTTTGTAGATAAACAATGATGTATCCGTGAAAGAAATTAGAAAATACTCTACTCTAAAAACCATTCACGTGGAGATTTTTTTTATATAATAAAATAACCAATTAATTAAATTGCCATGAGTAGCATGAAGAATATTTGTGAATCTAGGGGATTGAACCATATAAAACTCTTCAATGAATTAATTATGTAGAAATGCATTATTAACATCAATTTGCATAATTTTATTGTTGAGAGAGACTACAATAGATATGATTACCTAATTATAACACTAAAAAACTAGAATGAGATACAGACTAAGAATTTTAGCATAATCCATATGTGAATTATTTTTTCAAAAATATCCAATTAAACATATTTTGAATTATTGGATAAACGGTGTAACTAAATAAATAATTTTGAATAAAATAGTTCTGACCCAAATCAAGTTAATCCAACTCGACTTGGTTCAATCGAGGTCAACTCGGTGAATAATGTTATTGTCCCCTAAACAATGTATACACTCTTCTCATTCTCTTATTTTTCAGTGTTTGGTGTGTCATCATTTTACTAGAATATTTAGTGCAATTATTTGTGTTTTTGTCATCCAAAGGATCATGTAATATAACCCACTTCATTATCCTTCCCCACCATCTATCCCCTCCAGCACCACCATTTTCACCAAAAAATAGCCCATGATAATGTTTTGCTCTATTTTTCGGAAAACCAAGTAATAGAGGGTTCTTGTTGATAGAATTGAACCCAACTTAGCTTGAAACTGAAGCTTAGCTTCTTGCCCTTGATGTCTCCAATCCCTTGTTGTGAATTTGACTAAAAAGAATATGAATTCACAAGTCCCATCAACTGAACCTATAATGTAGCTGAACAGTCTGTCACAAAATGAGATAATGATCATTTGACACTACAAGAGGGCCCAATTACAATACTAAGGGCTAAAAGATTCGAAGACACTTTATATGGGCTCATTAAAAATATTATAGAAAATTCAAATAAAAGCCTAATAGAAGAGCCCAAGAGAAGGTCCAAATTTAATTAATAAGGAGAGATTTATTAATATAATAAATCTTTTAGGATATTAAATGATAATATTATATATTTAATTAGTTAAGTTCATATCTTTAAATTAGTTACTAAAATATCCTAGATATTTAGATTAGATATGGTTAGTATGTAACTATAATAGATATTTTTCCTTGTTTTTAGGCTATTCAGTTGTTATCTATGCTTATAAAATGCATACTCCACAGCATTGGAGAACACACTTTCGGAATTCAATTTTGTGAGGTTTTATCTTCTTTCTATGTTGAAAGAACTTTTGAACTTATTAGGTTTTTACCTGTGGAGTTCAAGCAATCAAAACATATTAATAGTGTTTTCTAAGAGTTATTCTTAGAGGATTTGGGTGTGACGTCTACATATCTCATACCTTGTTTCACACATAAATAAGGTATATTTTTATCTTTGTACTTGCATCGTGTAAGTTTTGGGGTCTTGCCATATTTGGTGTAGGGTGTTGTTAGCATATTGGCGGGGTTCGCATCAGTTGGTATCAGAGCACACGGTTGCACAACAAGTTTCATCATATCTTTATATCTATTTCTTTTTTTATCTACTCTACCAATTTATATTCTCTTAAAAAAAAAGTCTCATCTTCTTCTATCTATCTTCTTTTTAGTAAGTGCAAAAAAAAAAAGAAAGAAAAAAAGCTAAAAAAATCGTGCAAACAAAAAAGTGCAAAAAAAATTTGTGAAAAAAAGGGCAAAAGAAAAAAAGAGAGCCACATAATTCTATCTTGAATTTCATTTTTATTCTGCTCTAAGTCTACTTCTTATTACTTCATTCCATCTTAATTTTTTTATTTTCTTCTCTATCTAAATTTTATTCTTCTTTCTTATCCGAGTCTATTCATACATCACACTTAAAATTATTTTGGAATTGGTTTTTAAAAACCTTATTGACTGTCTTGATTGTTCCTCAAATTGAACTGTTTCGTAAAAATGATTTATTTTTAAAGTTCAATTAAGATTGAAAGAAGACATACGAGTGGAAAAAGGCAATAGTGTTTGAATATATAAGAAAAACCATTTGAGTGTGAAACACGAGTGATTGAGAGAAATACGTAAGGAAGTGTTTGTGAGGTTCTTCTATTATTTGTAGAAACTCATGGCACAATGACGAGGAGATACGCCAAATGAAGAAGATTCCCAATAACCGATTCCAAACTTACAAATGCAAGCTATAATAAGTGAAATGAGATGGATGATGAAGTCTGAGTTGGAGCCGATTCATGAGCGAATGGATCAATTTGAGGAAAGAGTGAGGGGTTCGCGTCAACATACCCCTACTGAACAGCAACCTCGAAGCTTTCAGTCAAGGCGTTTTGATCCACAAGAACTCAAGGCGTTTTGATCCACAAGAACTCAAGGAGTTCAATCGATATGCTCATAAAGAATGACCCCGAGTTGATGACAACATGGATAATATCAAGTTGAAGATACCATCTTTTCAAGGAAAAACTGATCTAGAAGCGCATCTTGAATGGGAAAAGAGGATGGAGATGGTTTTTTATTATCATAATTACCCAGAGATGAAAAAGGTACGACTTGCTCCTATCGAATTTACTCATTATGATATAATATGGTGGGATCAGTTGGTGAAGGAAAGGAAATGAAATCATGAACGCCCTGTGAAGTCTTAGGATGAAATGAAAGCGATCATGCGACAACGATTTGTTCCTAGCCACTATCACCGAGAGTTGTTCAATAAACTCCAAAGGTTTACCCAAGGATCAAAAAGCGTCGACGAATACTCCATGAAGATGAAGATTGCGATAATTCGAGCAAATGTGGAGGAAGATAGAGAGGCAACAATGGCTAGATTTTTGCATGGTCTAAACCATGAGATAGCTGACATGGTGGAAATGCAATATCATGTTGAGCTCCAAGATATGGTACATCAAGCTATCAAAGTTGAACAATAATTGAAGAGAAAGAGTTTATACAAAAGGGGATTAAACAATGGTCCCTCAAACTCATGGAAACCATCCTCAAGGCGATTTGAGATTCAGTCAATTCAACCTCAGCATGCTCCACCAAAAGAGACAACAAAGCAAGTTGTGGCCCAAAATCAAGGTAACACCCATATCACAACTCCCAAAACTCATGATATTAAGTGTTTTCAATGCCAAGGCAGGGGTCACATTGCAAGTCAATGCCCAAATAAGCGGGCAATGGTGATCAATGCTAATGGTGAATTTGAGACTGATGAAGAAGAAGAAGATATCAATTTGAAGATGCCACCACTTGAAAATGCTGATGAATATGCAGAAGAAGGAGAATTGTTGGTTGCACGACGAACTCTCAGTGTTTAAGCCCAAGAAGAAGAAAACAACCAGCGTAAGAACTTATTTCATACTCGTTGCTATGTGAAAAATAAGGTTTGCTGTGTTATTATAGATCGGGGAAGCTGCACTAATGTTGCTAGCACTGAACTGGTGGAGAAATTGGCATTACCAACCCTAAGGCATCCGAAGCCTTATCGACTACAATGGCTGAATGAACAAGGTGAACTCAAGGTAACCAAACAAGTGTTGGTTGCATTTTCTATTGGAAAATATCAAGATGAAATACTATGTGATGTGGTACCAATGCATGCATACCTTATTCTTTTGGGACGACCCTGGCAGTTTGATCATTAAGTTACGTATGATGGATTCACTAATAGGTACTCTTTTGTGATGAATGACAAACCAATATCTCTTGTATCATTAACTCTAAGGTAAGTTTTTGAGGATCAATTCAAAAAGAAAAAAGGCAAATAAATAGAAAATAGAATAAAAGAAGAAATGAGAAATATCATAATTGAAAAAAAAAGAGGGAAAAGCCAGAAATAGAACAAAAAGAGAGTAAAAAGAATTTTATTGTAAGAAAAAGTGAGATGAAGCGAGCTTAACTTTCACATTAGGCTCTTATTGTACTTATGTACAAGGACGCCTTTTTGAGTACTAACGATCTTTTCGGATCTTTTATGAGCAATATTATTACCGTTTTACAGGAATTTATGGATGTCTTTCTTGATGAGATACCACTAGGTTTGCCACCAATTCGAGGAATTGAACATCAAATTGATTTCATTCCTAGAGCGATGATTCCCAACCGACCAACATATAGAAGTAACCTTGAGAAAGCAAAGGAACTTCAATGCCAAGTCCTAGAGCTGATGGAAAAGGGGTATGTTCGAGAGAGTATGTGTTCATGTGTTGTGCCAGTGCTACTCGTACCTAAGAAGGACAGAACTTGGCTAATGTGAGTCAATTGTTGAGCCATCAACAACATCACGGTAAAGTATTGCAACCCTATTCCTCATTTGGATGACATGTTAGATGAGTTGCATTGACCTTGTTTATTCTCAAAAATAGATCTTAAGAGTGGATATAATCAAATTCGAATAAAAGAAGGGGATGAATATAAAAACTAAACAAACATTATATGAATGGTTAGTTATGCCATTTGGATTGACTAATGCACCTAGCACTTTCATGAGATTAATGAATCATGTATTACATGCTTTTATTGGGAAGTTTGTAGTTGTATATTTTGATAACATTATAATATACAACAAGACCATGGATGAACATGTAGCACATTTAAGAGCTGTGTTAGAAGATTTAAGGCAACATAAGTTGTTTGCCAACTTGAATAAATGTGTCTTTTGTTCGGATAAACTTGTGTTTCTTGGATATATTATAAGTTTAGAAGGGATTGAAGTTGACGAGGAAAAGATTAAGGCAATTCACGACTGGTTGACACCTAATTAGGTAAGTCAGGTAAGAAGTTTTCATGGATTAGCTACTTTTTATAGGCGTTTTGTTTCAAATTTCAGTAGTTATGTTGCACCTCTTACCGCTATTATAAAGAAAAACGTACCTTTTAAATGGGATATTGAGCAATAAAATGCATTTAAATTGATAAAGGAACAACTAACTACTGCCACATTACTCTCATTGCCTAATTTTTTGAAAACATTTGAAATTGAGTGTGATGCATTAGAAGTAGGTATTGGAGGTGCATTAATACAGGAAGGAAGACCAATTGCATATTTCAGTGCAAAGTTGAGTGGAGAAACCCTTAACTATCCTACCTATGATAAGGAGATGTATGCCCTAGTCCGAACTCTTCAAACATGGCAATACTATCTATGGTTGAAAGAGTTTGTAATTCACACAAATCATGAATCTCTTAAACATCTCAAAGGACAACACAAGTTGAACAAATGCCATGCAAGGCTGGTGGAGTTCATTGAAACATTCCCATATGTGATGAAGTACAAACAAGGTAATGAAAATATAGTTGCAGATGCTCTATCACGAAGGTACGCTATGCTTTCAATGCTTGATTCTAAATTGCTTGGTTTTGATTATATCAAGGATTTGTATGCAAATGATCCTGATTTCTATGAAGTGTTCAGAATTTGTAGAAGTGGTAAGTTTGAGAAATTTTATTTACAAAATGGATTTATTTTTCAGGAAAACAATTATGCATCCCTTAGTCTTCTTTGTGTGAGTTACTTGTTAGGGAAGCACATGCTGGAGGACTTATGGGACATTTTGGGGTAGCTAAGACTATGGTGATAATGCATGAGCATGTTTTTGGCCCCACATGAAAAAGGATGCTGAGAAGATTTGTTCTTGATGCATTACATGTAAGGAGTCAGTTTAGGCAACAACCTCATGGCCTGTATACTCCTCTTCCGATTCCTAATGCACCTTTGATTGATATTTCCATGGATTTTATTTTAGGATTACCAAGAACTAAGAGGGGGAGGGATTCTTCGTTTGTGGTAGTTGATAGGTTTTCGAAGATGGCACATTTCATTCCATGTTATAAAACTGATGATGCATCGAATGTTGTTGATCTGTTCTTTAGAGAAGTTGTCAGATTGCATGGTATGTCTAGAATTATTGTTTCTGATCGTGATTCTAAATTCTTGAGTACTTTTGGAAGACCTTTTAGGGTAAATTGGGAACCAAACTGTTGTTTTCAACAACATGTCATCCACAAACTGATGGTTAAACAAAAGTAGTGAATAGGACATTAGGTACTTTATTACGTTCTATAATAAAAAAGAATTTGAAATCATGGGAAGATTACTTACCACATGTTAAATTTGCTTATAATCATTCTATTCATTCTACAACTAAGTTTTCACCATTTGAGATTATTTATGGTTTCAATCCATTAACTCCTCTAGATCTAACTCCACTTCTTGTAGGTGAGTTAGTGAATTTTAATGGAAAGAGAAAAGTAGAGTTCGTGAAAGAACTGCACGAGAAGACAAAGATGCACATTGAACGAATGACTAAAGTTTGTGAGAAAGTGTCATTGTTTAACCCAACAATTGGGTCTAGCTTCATATGAGGAAAGAACGATTTCCGGAACAAAGACGATCAAAACTTCTTCCTAGAGGAGACAAACCATTTTGAGTGTTGGAATGTATTAATAATAATGCTTACAAGTTGGAGTTATCTGGTGAGTATGGCGTTAATGAAAGTTTTAATGTTATTGATTTAATTCCCTTTGATGTAGGTGATAAAGGAATAGAAGATTTGAGAACAAATCATTTTCAAGAGGGGGAGAATGTTGTGAATTCGACTAAAAACAATACGAATTCACATGTCCCATCAACCGAACCTGCAATGCAGCTGAACAGTCCGTCACCAAATGAGATGAATGATCATTTGAGACTAAAGAGGGCCCAATTACAATATAAGGGCTAAAAGATTCAAAGGCGCTTTATATGGGCTGATTAAAAAGATTGCAGAAAATTCAAATAGAAGCCCAATAGAAGAGCCCAAGAGAAGGTCTAGATTTAATTAATAAGGAGAGATTTATTAATATAATAAATCTTTTAGGATATTAAATGATAATATTAGATATTTAATTAATTAAGTTCAAATCTTTAAATTAGTTATTAAAATATTCTAGATATTTAGATTAGATATGGTTAGTATGTAAACATAATAAATATTTTTCCTTATTTTTAGGCTATTTAGTTGTTATCTTTGCCTATAAAAGGCATATTCCACAGCATTGGAGAACACACTTTCGGAATTCAATTTTGTGAGGTTTTATCTTCTTTCTATCTTAAAAGAACTTTTGAACTTATCAGGTTTTTACCTGTGGCGTTCAAGCAATCAAGACTTATCACTAAGGTTTTCTAAGAGTTCTTCCTAGAGGATTTGGGTATGACGTCTATATATCTCATACCTTATTTCTCACATAAACAAGATATATTTTCATTTTTTTGTACTTGCGTCATGAAAGTCTTGGGGTCTTGCTATATTTGGTGTAGGGTGTCGTCATCATATTGGCGGGGTTTGCATCACCCCCCAAGATTGCTTTGTCAAGTTGAAATTCTGTCGAAATAACCTCTTCAATCCCTTCAGTCGCCTACCATGTTTCATCCATTGTTGTGCTTTAGTGGCTCATCCTTCGATCGAGCCTTGACTAGCTATGACGATGCCCCAATTGGCAAGGTTTTGGTCCACAGAGTACACTTAAAACCCCCTTGACCTTCCATGGTTAGTTTGAGCGTAGGGACTAATTTGAATAAGTTTTGAATATTTAGGGACTATTTTGCACAATTTGAAAGTCCAGAGAATATTTTTAAAAAATGTATCGTTGAGTTGTTGTACTCAAAATATGTACATAATTATGGTACAAGTGAACCAGTGGTCTAGACCCTATACTCTAGAAGAGAAATAAAACACTCATTAGGATAATTTGATGTAAACCCCGTCCCTTAAAGATAACAAAACTGGAGGAAGAACCGGTCAACTCAAGAGAGAAAACTGAACCGGTTCATGAACCTTAACCGATAGAGAAAGGGAAAAATAGGAAATTTACAAATCTTGAGTAACCTAAAGAGTTATAAAAATCATGAAAAAGGACTTTGGTACAAATTGGAAGAGAAAACCAGATTGGTTTATGTGAACCGGACCTGAACCAGATTGAACCGATTTGAACCATCATTGAATGGATTGTCAAATTTAGTTTTCTAGGTGGTTTAAAATATTCAAATTGAGGAATTGAGGCCACATTGGATAGAAAATAAATTTAGATGAATTTAGAAATTTTTAATTTTGAGAAAATCGATCAAATCAAGCCTGAACCGACCGGTTTAAGCAGTGAACCTGGTCGGACCGGTCCGGTCCGGTCCGGTTTAGAAGAGTGTCGTCTTCTTCCTTCATATGATGACACTATTCATTCAATGCATGAACAAACAGTGCCAGCGAAGAGGATTTGTCTCCATTTAGGTCGTTCCAAGGCGAGGATAAGCTTGACCAAGATGTGAAATGGTCAGGCAGAGAGTTCCCAAGCTCCCTATATAAAGAGCTCCTCTCTATTAATCCTCATGACACCTGAAATCTCCATTCTCTCTTAATTGCTCTATTTTTTGGTGTAGCTCGAACTAGAGCTCCAACTTGGGTAGTTTTCTTAACCTTAGATGAGGTCGTGTTCTTTATGCTCTGAGGGAAGTTAGCTATCTGATAGTAACCTCCGTTCGATTTGAGAACCACCAGAGAAGCACCGACGGAATCAAAAAATGAAGCGGCTCCAAAGGATCGAACCTGCCCTATTTCGAATGAGCTGAAATCAGCTAAATTCATCCCTCATCCAGCCAAACCAAGTTGTCCCAACATTCCCACAGCCCTTATACGACCTCAACTGACCTGAAAAGTAAGCCAATTTGGCCCCCCTCAATTGTTGTAGGTCGGAGTTAGAGAGAGAAACTACAAAATTTCATTGTCAAAATTCTCCATCGATTTAGGGTCAATTGTAGTAATTCTTGATCCTAGAAGGTACCTTAGGAAGAGAGCTACCTTCCTCGATAGAAAGCTCTAACAACCGCAACCCCGATGGTAAGCTTTTGAAGCTTTCTCTCTCTACGCATAGTTTTCTGGTGAAGCTCCGTTTGAGCTCAATTCAGACCCAAATGAAGCTATTCAAAGCTCAATTGAATCATGTGGAATTATAGGAACTGATCCATACCTTCAATTGGAGCAATTAACCCCGATTGAATGGCCAATTTGAAGTAATCATATTCGATCAGTTTGAAGGGGAGAAATTGTGGAAAATTTGGGGATTTCGTAAAATTAAGGGACCTCTTTGCAATCTCCCAAAATTGAGGGCCAATTGGCCATGAAAAATATATTGGAGGACCAATTGGTCAATTTTTGGAACAATTGGAGTCAAATTGCCATTTTTGGAAAGTATGGGGTAAAATGGTAATTTTTGAAAAGTTGGGGACCAAATTGAAAATTTGGAAAACTTGAGCCCCTTATGCAATTTTGAGTAAAAAGAGTACTCAAAGGAAAATTTGGGAATTTTGTGATTCAAATTAAGCAAAAGTTGGCATTAGGAACCTAAAGTTAAGAAAAATAAACTTTAAGGACTTAAATGCAATATATCGATAAATTGTGAGCCTAGGCTTTTATGCCAAACCTTAAGTGAAAAGTCTGCCCAAATCATATAGAAACAAATGTGATCGAAGCGCCAGCAAGAGGAAGCTCGCGTCGAATTGGAAAACCAATCGAGGACAAACACGTCACGGTTAGCGGGTGAGTGAGCATATTCACATTATACTAGGTTGGGATGATGAGGACTTTAGAAAAAAAAAAAGACCACTTATAAGTGGAATTTTGACATCACACTAGTGTGAGTGATGTGCGAAGTAAGCTAAAACCTACTTACTGGTTGTAAGTAGAGATCATACCGGTAGGTATGATGGACTTTCTAGAAGGAAGGAGAAACCCGCTTACCGGTTGTAAGCGGAGATATCATCACGCCCGGTTAGTGTGATGAAGTGAAAATATGTTTTGTCAGAAGTGCTCTCCTCTAACTATATGCAAATACTTAGACTTTTTAGGAGACCTAATTGACGAGAGCTAGAACAGCTCATATATGCCAGAGGCCTCATTTTTTAATCTTATGGGGCAAGATGCTTGATTTTGGAAAATCACGTATAGTCGGCCTAAGGCCAGTGGGCACGAGCAAGAGCTCGTAAAGAAACATGAGATATGAAAGCCATGAAAATTTCTAATGAAATGGATATGTGATTTTTCCATGGTACCAACACTCAATGGACTGGTGGCAGTGCGTTAGGGCTAGGTCGACAAACCAAGCTAGACGAACAGCTGCAGGTTAGGTTGAGGATTGGGGCCATTGGACCAATGGCATCAAAGTTCAATGGCTATGTGAAAAATATTGTTTGTGCATGCACTTGAGGTACATGACCATTAAGACGCCCAAGAGGGGTAGTAATGTGTCCTAAGGGCTACTGGACGACATGGTGGAGATAAGGGCAGTTTGTCGTGCCAGTAGTCGGGAAGCTCAACGTAGCTTCTTGCGCATGAGGCTAGGGTGGGGTTCGGATTAGGTCTCTGTCCTCATATAGATACGAAGTTGATTTCAGGTCTGAGGGTCGAATATCACAAACATCCACTAAGACCCAGGGTAGAAGTGGACGGGCTTCTATCTTGGTGGTCGATATCGACTCTTCAAGCCACAAGTGGGTGGAGTGGACGAGCTGCACCTGCGAATGTGTGATCCCTTCCTAATGAAGGGCATGTGTTGACTGTAGACACACCTAATGTGGAAATGAGGAAAAAGATTTTGAAAAATCAGAATTTTAGGAAAGCATATTCTTAAAGGAAATAAGGAGTTTGGCACACTCTGATTAAAGTTGTTTTGTTTATGAAAACTCACTCCCAACACCCATTCACTAAGTTGTAGAACTCACCCCCTTCCTTTACCCCTTTTCATGACCAAGGGATACCAACCCTAAAGACCTTTATTTATCCAAACCCTTAAGACATGTATGTAAGATTTAATATATTTAGTTTTGTTTAATGCTATTCCATGAAAGATACAGGTAAAAAGTACATCATACTCCTCACAGTTTGAAAAGGGGATACTCTTGATAAACTGTGAGAGTGGCAGGTTGTTCACGGGGATCTGACCAAACCGGGTTAGGACGTGACAACTTAAGTGGTATCAGAGCCTGTTTCCTTA
Source organism: Trapa incisa (assembly GCA_030064435.1). Classification (NCBI taxonomy): domain Eukaryota; kingdom Viridiplantae; phylum Streptophyta; class Magnoliopsida; order Myrtales; family Lythraceae; genus Trapa; species Trapa incisa. The sequence goes on along the minus strand of CM057772.1, from coordinate 8,838,210 downwards.
AATACTTTATTAAGACTATATAACATAGTAACTAAGAGAAAGTTTTAAAATTTTCAAATGGCTCCCAAGAGAGTAACTAAGAAAACTAGGACTGATGTCACCAACATTATGCAACAATTTGTCCCCGTAGGAAGACCATCCTAAAAGCTCTCCAATTCCTAAGGTGTAGTAGAAGTCACAAAGGATCAATAGGCATTATGGATAAGTACCTAATGCCACTAAGGAATGTGGTGCCAGCACCTATTGAGGTCACATCCATGTGTAAGAGGAGAGCCAACCTAACACCAAGGACACTGTAAAGGACTTATAACCAAGAAGGACGATTACTAGGAACCTAGTATAGTAGCTCCACAAGCTGAAACTACTTCTTGTAATAGGGATAATGCCCAAAACATATTATACCCCTTATTAATAAAAATTCTAATTTTTCCAAAACTCTGTCCCTCAAACAAAGTCGTGTTGTCATACCTCAGCTATATGAGGAGGGGTCATGGGAGATAAGAAGGACTAGAGGAAATACAATGAAGTAGAATATAGATAAAGGGAAAAGAGAAGTAGGAGGAATGTCTTTTATGAGAAATGCAAGGATCAAGGAAGGACCGGTGACCAAAACCATGGAGCGGGTTAAATAAGCTTTTCACAAGGAGGTCAAGAAATAACATGATAAAGAAAAAAAATTCAAACTTCTTTTTAAGAAGGTCAAACAAGAGAGGAATACCATAAGAATTGAGGTAAGGTACATGGGAAGTACACCTAGAACCCCCTAAAAAAGGGCAAATGTAGAAAACGTACTTAGGCAACTTTAGGGTAGGACCCAAAAAGAGTGAAGAGGGAAGAAATGTGCTAGGAAAGGTAACTCTGGAGGGATGTATACAACTAAGTACCCCATGAAGGGACCATTGATGGGCGGTTGGACATAACATGGAGTGCAAGGAACCAATCCATAATCAGGAACTCCTCGAAGGAAGGATAAGGAACAAAAAAGGAATTGGAGGACAGTGAAGGATTAAGGGCGGATGACCGATGGGTGTAAGAAAGGAAAGAACAAAAAGCCTTCAAGGAGTATTAGGGAGGTTGAACGTGAAACTCACAGGATAGAAGTCCCTTGGTAGAAGGATAAAGGTAGGAAGTGAGACCATAAAAAAGGGGGGAAATTCCCAAGTTAAAGAACTGACAAATGGGTCATAAGAGGCTTAACTCGAAACAAGAAACCTCAAAAAGGGGCATAAGTGGTTAAGGATGTCTTGGGATGGCAAGTGTGACCTATTTTGGAAAAAGGCAGAGAAGCCAAATAGGAATTTCGGAACAAGATAGCGGAAGGAAGCAAATCGTAACCACAAGATAGTCAAGGAAAATAAATGACGCCCTATGAAGGACTGGGAAGTATTAAGGACTACACCCTAAAAAGGGCAATAAGATGAACATTAAGGATAAGAAAACTTGAGAGACAACTGTGTTAAGATAATTAGATAATGAGAATAGTAGGGATAAGGCAGTTAATGAACCGACCCTTGTGAAGGTCATAAATTTACAACCCTAGCGAAGAAGAGAGAGGTGGAAAGGCTAAACATTTGGGAAATAAGGACGAAGGAAATCCTTAAAGAGTGCAATGACTAAGACCGGATTAACGACCAAAAGCCATGAGAAGGTTAAGTAAGCCTCACGTAGGACGATCAAAAAATCTTGAAACAAGAAGGATGTGAGGTCTCCCTAAAAGAAATAGACATGTACTGGAGTGCAAGTGGGAATGAGGATGGGGTACAAAAGATGTGCTGCAAGGTTTTAAAGAGTAAAGGTACACAAGAGAGGATGGCATCAAATGATGTCATTTAAGGTTAGATGTCCTCAAGGGCAAGCGAAAAGGGAATTTTGGGAGAAAAGAGTAAGAACCCTAGGGAGGAATACATGTCCCAACTAAGAGGTAATGGAACCAAGTGAGGAGGGGTGAGGAGATGAACTTGCAAATTAAGTGCATGCTGAGGTGAAAGAACCAAGGGAAGCATACTTGGAGGACCCAAGGGGTAAGTTAACCCCAAGGAACAGATAAGTAGGAATATAGCTTCAAAAGATGTCATATAGGTAAAAAAGGGGTAGTTTGCCCATAAGAAGGAAATAGAGTAAAGAACATCTAAGAAACCTTCAAGGAATGATAAGAAGGTTAAGCATATAGCTCCTAAGGTGAAAGTCCCTACTTTGAAGAACACGGTAGAGAATGAAACCATAAGAAGGGAACTCCCCAAACCAAGCAATCGACACATAGAACGAAAGGCATCAACTCGAAATAAAGAATCGTGAAATGGTCACGAGTAAGAGTGGATTAAGGAAAGGGAAAGTCCTTGAATAAAGGATGCCACTGGAAATGAGGAAGGACATAAGAAGGAAAGAATCCTAGCGTGTCGGCTAGTTATCAGGAAATCCAATGATTGGAACCAAAAAGACCCAATAAAGAAGTTGGGAAATGACGAGTGAGTAAGGAAAACCAATACGGTTATGTAAAACATGACGCCAAAGGCAAGATGGATGATTGGATAACGGTAAAGGTAGTTGAGAAATACTACCAGACAGAAAGAGAGATGAAGTTATACGATCCCTGAAAGGTTGGAAGGTTGAGAACAATAAATTTTAAAGGGGCAAAGACTGGTTCTAGAGCATGTTGTTTTGTAAGGGACGTGTAAGCCCAACATCCCCAAAGAAAAATATGACTCAAGTAAGGAAGAGTCATTTAGTTAAGTATGACAAAGTCAAATATTAAATTTGGACCGAAGTTGTAATAAACAACGTATGAGGGAAGGGTCAAATTAGGATGAAAAGGTGATAACAATGAAACCCCTAAAAGCAAGTACGTAGCGCTCGAAAGGACACCGAACAAAGGGTTTCAACGATAAAAATAATAACTAGACATGGGAACAATTTGGCATTTTGGAACTCGCAATCCTGAAGTCTTGGGAAAGAGCCCCAGAGGAAGAATCTTGCCTTAAGTAGAGGAAGAAATGAACCCAAGGTTGTTCCTTTGGATGGAATGAGTAAACAATGGAAAGGAAAAGCAATTCCTTAAGTGCCTGTTGTAAAGGGTCTAAGTGAAAGAACAATTGAAGTGTTAGCATGTCAACTAAACCCAAGTGAACATCAAGGGAAATTATTTCCGAGGCAAAGGATGCAAATTTAGTTTTGGGGACAAAACACCTAAAAGGAGGGGAGAGTTGTAAACCACGTCCCTTAAAGATAAAAAAAACCCAAGGAAGAACCAGTCAACTTAAGGGAGAAAATCGAACTGGTTCATGAACCTTAACCGATAGAGAAAGGGAAAATGGGAAATTTACAAATATCGAGTGACCTAAAGAGTCATAAAAATCATGGAAAAGGACTATTAGACAAATAGGAAAAGAAAACCAGACCGGTTCAGGTGAACTAGACCTGAATGGGATTGAACCGGTTTGTACTATCATTGAACCAATTACTAAATTCATTTTTCTAGGTGGCTTAAAATATTCAAATTGGGGAATTTAAGCCCACCATTAGATAGAGAATGAATTTAGATAAATTTAGGAATTTTTAATTTTGAGAAAATTGATCAAATCGGGCATGAACCGGCCGATTTAAGCATTGATCTCGGTCAGACCGGTCCAATCCGGTTTAGAATAGTGTCGTCTTCTTCCTTAAGATGACGACACTATTCATTCAATGCATGAGTAGATAGAGTTGACAAAGAGGAATCGCCTCCGTTTAGGTCGTTTCAGGGTGAGGATAAGCCTTGCCAAGATGTGAAGTAGTCGCCATTGGGAAATTGAAGCCACCATTAGATAGAGAATGAATTTAGATGAATGTAGGAATTTTTAGTTTTGAAAAAATTGGTTGAATCGTGCCTGAACTGATTGGTTTAAGCATTGATCCCGATCGGACCGATTCCATCTGGTTCAGAATAGTGTCGTCTTCTTCCTTCAGATGACAAAACTATTCATTCAATGCATGAATAGACAGCGCCGACGAAGAGGAATCGCCTCCATTCAGGCCATTCTAGGGTGAGGATAAGCCTGACTAAGATGTGAAACAGTTGGTCAGAGAGTCCCCGAGCTCCCTATATAATGAGCTCATCTCCATTCATCCTCACACACCTGAAATCTCCATTCTCTCTCATCTCCTCCATTTTTTGGTGAAGCTCAAACCAATGCTCCGACTAGGGCAGTTTTCTTAACCTCAGAAGGCAAGGTCGGGTTCTTTAGTCTCCTGGGGAAGTCAACTATCTGATAGCAACCTCCGTTCGATCCGAAGACGCGGGAGAAGCGCCAACGGAATCAAACAGTGAAGCGGCTATGAAGGATCGAAGCTACCTTGTTTTAGTCGGGCTGAAATTAGCCAAATTCAGCCCTCTTCCAGCCACACCAGGCCCTTCCAACATCCATAGAGCTCTCATACGACCTCAACTGAGCTGAATGGTATGCCAATTCAACCCTCCTGAGTCGTTGTAGGTTAGAGTTAGAGAGAGAAACTATGAAATTTCACTAACAAAATTCTCCCTTGATCTAGGGTCAATTGTAGGAATTCTTGATCCTAAAAGGTACCTCAGGAAGAGAGCTACCATCCTCGATAGAGAGCTCGGACTGCTACACCCCCGACGATAAGCTTTCTCTCTATACGCACAATTTTCTAGCAAAGCTCCGTTTGAGCTCAATTTTGACCCAAATGATGCGGTTCAAAGCTCAATTGAATCATGTGGAAGTGTAGGAACTTATCCATACATTCAATTGGAGCAATTAACCTTGATTGGATGGCCAATTTGAAGAATCAAATTTGACGAGTTTGAAGGGGAGAAATTGGGGAAACATTTGGGGGGGGATTTGGGGTTTTCGTAAAATTGAGGGACCTCTTTGTAATTTAGGGAAAATTGTAATGAAGAAGATGTTGGAGGACTAATTGGTAGATTTTTGGAACAATTGGGGTCAAATTGCTATTTTTAAAAGTAGGGGCAAAATGGTAATTTTTAAAAAGTTGGGGACTAAATTGAAAAATTGGAAAACTTGAGCCCCTTGTGCAATTTTGAGTAAAAAGAGGACTCAAAGGAAATTTTGGGACTCAAATTGGGCAAAAGTTGGTATTAGGGACCTAAAGTTTAGAAAAATAAACTTTTAAGGACCTAAATACAATATATCAATAACTTGTGAGCCTAGGCTTTTATGACAAAACATAAGTGAAAAGGCTGCCCAAATCGTGTAGGGACAAGTGTGATCAGAACACCAGCAATATGAAGCTCGCGTCGAATTGGAAAACCAATAGAGGACGAAGACATCACAGTTAGTGGGTGAGTAGTGTTTGTTATTCACATCATACCTGGTTGGGATGATGAGCACTTTAGAAACGAAAGACCACTTTTAAGTGGAATTTTGACATCACACCCAGTTGGAGTGATGTGTGAACTAAGCTAAAACCTACTTACCAGTTGTAAGTAGAGATCATACCCGATAGGTATGATGGACTTCATGGAAGGAAGGAGAAATCCGCTTACCGGTTGTAAGCGGTGATATCATCACACCCGGTTGGTGTGATGAAGTGAAAATGTGTTTTGTCAGAAGTGTTCTCCCCTGACTGTGTGCCAATGCTTAAACTTTTTGGGAGACCTTCTTGACGGGAGCTAGAACAGCTTATATAAGCTAGAGGCCTCAGTTTTTGAACTTGTGGGGCTAGATGCCCAATTATGGAAGATCACATATAGTGGGCCCAAGGCCAGTGGGCACGAGGAGGAGCTCATAAATAAACTTGAGATATGAAAGCCATGAAAATTTCTAATGAAATGAATGTGGATTTCACCATGGTACCAAGACAAGACCAACAATACTCGATGGACTAGCGGTAGTGCGTCAAGTTGAGGGTCGAGGTTGTTGGACCAGTGGTCTCAAAGATAAATGGCTATGTGAAAAATGTTGTTTGTGCATACACTTGACGTACATGACCATTAAGATGCCCAAAAAGGGTAGTGATGTGTCCTAAGGACTACTAGACGACATGGTGGAGATAAGAGCAGTTTGTTGTGCGAGCAGTTGGGAAGCTTGATGTAGTTTCTTGTGCATGAGACCGGGGTGGGGTGGGGATGAGGTCTCTGTCCTCATACGAACACGGAGTTGATTTCGGGTCTGAGGGTCGGATGTCGCAAACATCCACTCAAACCTAGTGTAGAAGTGGACGGGCTTCTATATTGGTTGTCGGTAAAGACACTCCGAGCCACAAGTGGGTGCAGTGGATGGGCTGCACGTGCGAATGTGTGATCCCTTCCTGATGAAGGGGTGTGTTGATTGTAAACACACCTAATGTGGAAATAAGGAAAAAGGTTTTGAAAAATCGGAATTTGAGAAAAGTATATTATTAAAGGAAATAAGGAGTTTGAAACACTTTGGTTAAAGTTGTTTTGTTTATGAAAACTTACTCCCATCACCCATTCACTAAGTTATAGAACTCACCCCCTCCCTTTACCCCTTTTCAGGTAACTAAAGGATACCAACCCTAAAGACCTTTCTGTATCCAAACCCTTAACACAGGTATGTAAGATTTAATATATTCAGTTTTATGTAATGCTATTCAAAGAAAGATACAGATAAAAAGGATGCCTTACTACTCACGGTTTGAAAAGGGAAAGCTCTTGATAAATCGTGAGAGTGGCAAGTTGTTGATGGGTTTCGATCAAACCAAATCGGTGCATGACATTTGATCTCAAGTTGAGATGTGTGGGTTTAATAATATTGGGTTTGATTGGATTTCTTTTAGACCATTCTAAAAGGTGAGTTTATATTTTTAATGAATATATGAAGTTATTATGTGCTGGCTTGATTTGATTTGATGTCTAAAACTAACGAGTTATAGGCTACCATGTATTAGGGAAATAATTCCCATAGACTTGTTTCTCTTTGTTCTACTTATTCCAACTTCATTTTCATATTCAAGAATGATCTTAATTAAGAGCATGCAAGCGAGGCTTGCCTTCATTATCTTTGAGACCTCTCTATTTCATTATATACTCATTATGATCCATGTGCATTTTTGGAGGTAGTTTTAACTTGGTTTTGTCATCCCATCTAGACATCATTTCCTTCTCCTTTATGGATTTCTAAGTATGAAAATATGAGGAATCATCTATCAGGTTGTTGATAGCACTAGACACTAGTAACTATACTAGTATGTTGCTATTGTTGATAGCACTAGGCTAGTAATTTTCTCCCCTTTCTCGTTTGTGCCCTTTTTAATTCCCATCCTTCCATATCCCTAAGGGGTTGGGACTTCTCCTTTAACTGCCATCTTTTTGGGATACTTTCCTTCCATCCATACTTATCATTCTTTACCAAAGACTCCCTTCATTAAAACTTTAAAATACTCTATGATCCTTGTACTAAGGGTTCCCATACCCTTACACAACCTTGGAAACTTCTTCAACTTCTCTCTTACTAAGGGTTAAGCAAGGTATTCTTCTCTAAATCTATGCTCGAACTCTTTCCACTCGAGTTGAGTCGGGATCATTGCCAACAAGTTTTCCCACCATCTACTAGCTTCTTCTTCAACTCGGAATTTGACCAGATCTAGCAACTCCTCTAGGGGACAACCACATCCCACACTAGAGTTTCTTAAGTCTTCATAGTCATGCCATGGCTATGACCTCGTCTCTCTCCTCAAAAGCTCCTCTTGTCCTCGTGTTGGGGTCCTAGATCATCGTTGTCCTGGGCAAGACGCATGTTTTGGGACAAAGGATGTTTGTACAACTCATTCTCGGCTACCCCATCCTCTAGAGGTCCCTCAGTTGCCAATGGTTTATTTAAGAAGGTTCCTCAATGTGTAATCCATGTTGTGGATTTGGTACATGAGTTGGGAGTCAGACTACTCCCACGGCTTAGCTCCCTGAAGGTTTCATAGTCACACATGATACACCACACCCGATGCTCTTAATGTGTACAATTATAGGGGTCATTCATATAGGAATTTTTTATTGTTTGTTTTTCAATACTCATGATATTATTTTAAAATATTTATGTTATAACGAATATCTTATCAGTATCATTCCCAATTTTTCACTTTTCTCAAAGCCTTTTTTAAAAATTATTACTTTTCAAAATCTTTGCTTTAACACAACCCAAGTCATACTCCGTCACAACAATTGGGTCGAAAATGCAACATATTCTTTGTACCACACTTAATGTTGCAGTATTAAGACTCATACCACCATAGTACAAAAATAATACAAGACATAAATTTCTATAAAAATATGAACATTTATAAAATGATACATTAGTTTTACAAATTCCACCAAGAAAATCGTAAGAATAACAATGATCAATAATAAAAATGCCTTTGTGAAAAGTTTTTCTCGAGGCTTATACCTCGATTTGTGTAGCTAATGTCCGACTTAGAGTTCTTCAAGTTCTATCTTCTACTGAAAGGGGTTAGGGGAGGGATGAACTTAACAAGCTCAATGAAAATAAAAACTAACGCAAGGCATCATGTCTTGGCCTTAGACCTTACTAAAATATGTTACGAAGGTATTTTCTTTGAGAAATTCTAGTTGCTTTACTAGTACAATTAATACATTTTTCAAGAGATTTAATTTAGAGAATTGTTCATAATATTTACTTTTTCCTAAGAAATATCATCAATACTGCTACTAAGCCATAAACTAAAATGTAAATCAGGTACAAATAAAATTTTGTTGGTCAAAAGTCTATCACGAGAACCAATTAACTCATTAATGTAGGCACTAGGCTAAAAACATGATTCTCTTGTGAAAATGGTTAATTGATCAGATGTCCATCATCCATACTAACAAACTAATAAATCCATAATTTGACTTGTGTGAAAAATGGTTTCTATAGTCAGAAGTCCATCACTGGTACTATACGAAATAATTAAAATTATTAACCAACTAACCCCCGATCTAATAGCAAAGAAACTCATGCCCATGCTCCAAGGCCAAATGGCTCATTAGAATATAAATACTCCCTTATACTGTTAACTCCAGAAGCCATTACATTATCACTCCACATCTTTCTCAAGGTGACCATAGTATCACCTCATGTCTTTTGCGATACATTAATAAAATGCTTGCATGAAATGCAAGGTTAATTTCAGATTTCACTAATAAAATTAATCATTTTCATGAAATCAAATATGGACTTTCACATATCTCACATAGACTTAGCAAATCCAAGCACATCGTAAAAAGAAAAATATCTAAAAATTCGGACTTTGCTCACATTGCATTTAAAAACTCGTTCATAGATCATAAAATGGTCAGACTTCATAATTTCCTCATTTCCTCAAAACTCTTCTCGGCCATTCTCTTCTTTCATATGGCTAGTATGATAGTTCATTCCTTCAAAAATATCTGGGCCTGTCCTTTCTTTCTTGGTGTTGAGACACTAGTTCATTCTTTCAAAATATTAGTTTTGCTCATTTCCTTTTCATGATATTAAGTTTTTAATTCATTCTTTAAAAATATAGAGTTCTTCCATCACTTTTAATACGTTAAGATCTTTGTTTTATTTCTTCAAATGTATCGCTTTATCAAGGTATTTCTAAGAGTTATCACAATTTCTTTAAGAATAAATTTGGGTCTCAACCTTGTTTTCAAAACTTATTTATGACTATTTCGAATGTTATCTATACATGAGATTCACATGATTTCTTAAAACTTTTATAAAATAATGCAACATGATATATTTCTTAAAACTTTTATAAAATAATATAACATGATATATTTTCTGAAGGTGTAAAACACTAAAGCTTCTCCCATTGAAATCAATATTAATAAATTTTACTTTCCTAGACTATAACCTTTGTACTTTAATCTCACGTTTCTCATGGACTTCTTATAGTGTGTTGGGTTCTATTGACCTAAACTTTGTGCAAACAAATTATGTTCTATCTAGAAAATTTATTTCGTCACAATAATACCACTTGTATCTAGTTGCTTAGCCGATCCATTGTTTAATATTTGGTGATCCAATTTTCTTCATCCGGGTTGGGTCACCAATTCCTTCTTTATGATAGGGTTGCAAAGCCATCTATTTTATCTTTGGTTTGTACTTTCATAATTCAGTTTTTGTTTTCCTTAAATTTCCTTTATTTACACTCTTACCCTTTATTATTTACAAAAATTACCTTTTTTGCCTCTCATATATGAAGAGTACTTAATTGCCCTTAAAATTTCCAAAAATTACATTTTAACCATTTATACTTCCAAATTCCTTATTATACTTCCTATGTCCATAAAATTTCATACATGCCATTTTTCATTCTCAAATTACCAAATTATCCCTAATATTTTTCAAAATTACAAAATTAACTCTCATAATTTAAAAAAATACTTTTAACACTTCATACTTCTCAAAAACCTTGTTGATCCCAAAACTTGTTAAAATTCCATATTTTTGTCTTTCTTTCAAAAATAACCAATTTACCCTATTCAAATAAGTACAAAAAGGTCTTTTTCACTTTTCAAATGTTATATTTTTCACTTCCTATTTTCAAAAATCACATCTTTGCCCTTTTATACATAAAAATGTATAATCTTATCCCCCATTATTTTAAAAATTCATATTTTGCACAAATCTTTCAAAAGTTCCACATTTGCCCTTATTACTTTCAAAATTACTCTTCTCCCCTTACACTTTTACAAAACTTACACTTTAGTCTCTTAAGGCATAATGTAACACCGTGTTTTAGTAACACGAAATTTTAATTGTAAATTTATCCAAAATTTTAATTCAAGTTTAAAACCCAATTGATATAATTTTAACAAAACTAATTTAATATAAAATGATAAGGCCACATTTCATAAAAATAAATAACTCGATGAAAAATAAATATTTCTATAATTAATAATTATATATGTTGTGAATAATAAACTTTTACATATACTTATACATGATTAATTTCCAAATGTATACACATGACAAAAGAGATTTGAGAGCTGAGGTTGTATTAATACCAAATAAATATCGATTCTAAAAGTGGATCAAAGGAAGTCTGGAGCGCTATCATACCTTTAATGAATGAACTTTAATAACTTCAATAAAAAAATAAACCTCATATGAAATTTAGTATAAATTGCAACATTTAAGTATAATAAAGTGCGTAACAATTATTGGAATGAAGGGGAAAATACCATGGAATTTTCTAGATTTGGTACTCATGAATGCTAAGAGGAAATCCCTTTTCCCAACCCATAAATTTCATAAGGATGACAGTAAGCTCCACTACATGATTAGTCCTAGTTACTCAAATGGGTAATTAGTTATCAATTTTAATGCTTAAAAATCAATGGGGCTAAAGTTAAAGGGACCTCCGATTTAACATGAGCTATTTAATGTAGAGGAAAATATAAATTAGTGAGGATTAAGGCATCCATGTTATATAATAAGATGGGCATTATACCTGCCCATAAGGAATTAAAGGTCAAGTTAATGAGAGAAGTGATTTGGGGTATCATAAATGAGAATGAGAAAAGTTAAAGCTCATTCTCATTTATGAAGATAAAGGTTGAAATTCCATCACACTACAACTCATCAAAATATATTAATGAGAAATAATGTAGTAATGAATCTTCTCCATTTAACAAACAATTCTAAAGCTATAGAAGGAGTTTAAAACAATTGATCAAAGTCACACCAACTCAGCTAAGAGAGCAATTCGGGTAGAAGAGAGCTATTTGGTCCACTAGTCCTTGCTCACACCTCAAACATCATATTTGCCATGATCACATTAGATCTACCAGATTAATACTTACTACCTATGAAATTCTTAATCTCGACATCCACCCTGCAACAACCAAATTCAAGGAAAATTGGGAAGTATCAGTGTAGAGAAAGACTAATATACCCAATTAGGGACTAGTACCTAGGAATCCCTCTAGGATGAACATGTCTTTGGATAAAAGGTGAGTGGGAATTTTTTGACATCATACCCAATTGGGATGATGATCACATTTTTAATTGAAAAACCACTTATGAGTGGGACTTCTAACGTCATCCCCAATAGGGGTGATGAACACTGCTTTAAGCGTTGAAAATTATATTCCATGAATGGTCTTCCCCAACTGTGTGAAACTGCTTAAATGTTTTGAGTGACGTTTCTATCGAGAACTAAGATAGCCCCACTAGGTCGGAGGCCTCGCTTTTGGAAACTTATAGGCACAAGGCCCATCTTTGGAAGACTCATGAAGTAGGCCCAAGGACAGTGGGCACGGGTTGAAGCTCGTAGAAAAATTAAGCTTAAAAGCCATGAAAAGTTTCATAAATGGTTATTTGTGTGAATAGCTACCGTACCAAAGCCGGTCCATCAACATGTTGGGCTAGTGGTTACTAAGTCGAAGTTAGGTGGTCGAACCTGTTGGGCATGGCAATTATGGAGCCCAAGCTAGGTGTCTGATCGTTAGGTTGCTAGCACCAAAGAAAATGGATATAATATCTAAAATTATTGTTTGTGCATGCACCAATGTTGCAGCACCATCAAAGCACCCTTTTCTAGGTAGTGTTGGTTTCAAGGGCTCTTGGATGACCCATGGAGTATAAGGATAGCTTGAAATGCAACAAGTCTTAAAGCTTAGAGTAGCTTCCTGCACTCTCAAACCAAGGTGAAAGGGGGAAGAGGTCTCGTCCCCCAACGGACAGAAAGTATTCTCAGGTGTGAGGGTCAGACTATTGATGTCTACTCAAACTTAGGGTAGAAGTCATGGACTTTTATCAGGGTAGACAGTAAAGACGCTCTGATCCACAAGTAGAGTAGTCGGGGGCTACTCTACGAATGTTTTAACCCATTTTGTTAAAGGGCGTGAGATTGTTTGTTAAACAAATCCTAAGAAAAAGGAAAAGCATTGGAAAGGTTGAATCCACCCATTTATGAACATGAAAGATGTTACGCCCCCACCCGATTTGGTCGGAGTATGTGATAAACCCGCTACCCTTTCTTGCATCATTCGGGTATACTTATCCGAATGAGGCAAGGAAAGTGAAGGCATGTTTACTTTCAAACCCATTAAGTTGGGGGTAGGAAGCATACCTTGAGGGCCTGAGCGCGTCGGAGAATTTTTCGTTAGGGTATGATCTTGAAAAAGGGGTGAGAGAGGGGGGTGAGTAAAACACTAAGTGAGGGAAACTACTATAACATTTTCTTAATTTCATTTGTTCATTAAATTTTTTTCATTTGTTGTTATTCAAGCATTTCACATGATTAATGATCAATACACGCCCTCCTATCATAGGAGGGATCACACATTCGTAGAACAGTCCTCGATCGTGCCACTTGTGGACCAGAGCGCCTTTATCGTCCACCCTGATAGAGGGATACTGCCTCCACCCGGTGTTTGAGTGGACATCAATAGTCTGACACATTAAACCCCTAATTTCTTCACTATGTCTGCTCAGTGTTATGAGACCTCATTTCCCCTACTGCCTCGATCTCCCTATGCACGAAGCTCCTTGACTTCACGACCTACTAGATGACAAAATCGCTCTTATGCTCCATGGGTTGCCCAATAGTCCTTAGGCTCCATCACTATCTCATGTCAGGTGTCCTGATGGCCCGAACATCAAGGTGCATGCACAATCAACAATCTTTTTAATTATAGCCATTATCATTGGCCCTCTAGCACAACGGTCTATCGTCTTGGCTTCGGCCCACCATGCATACTGGCCTAAAAGGTTCAAAGACCTAGCTTCGATAGAGCAGCGGTTAAGCCGAACAAGCTTGACAACTTAGTTTGGCTCAATGGTATCACGCAAGGTTCCCATTATTTAGGTCTTTTAGCATCATATAACACATGTCTCTTCTGGACGGGTCCATGCCCGTATTCACCAGCCTCGGGCTGACTAGCATCTCGAGCCTAAGCCTAGAATTAGCTCCCAAATGTTTTAAGCAGAGTCACCTAGTTAGGGAATGCTAATTCCGAGAAAATAGTTTTCAAAGCTGAACCATGATTCCAACTGGAATGGACGTCATAGTAGTTCTCACTCACCCGGTGATGTTAGTGGGGTCGCACCAGCGGAATCTCTCTCCTCGATGCGCTTCAAGGGTCGACACTCAAGTAATCCATTCCTACAATGTAAACCCCAACCTTTTGAACTAAGGAAAACTGGGACGAGAACTGGTCAAACCAAGTGTGAAAACCGAACCGGTTCACAAACCCGATAATTTTGAATGGGCAATTTAGGAATTTAGAACTCTCAGGTGATCCAAAGGGTTCAAAATACTATGGAAAAGAACCTTAGGATAAATTCAAAGAGGAAAATTAGATCGGTTTGGATGAACCAGGTCCAACAGGATTGAACCAATTTATGAACCGAGTTGGTTCATGAACTAGAACCGATTGAGATTGGGCAAAACAAAGGAATTCAACTCCATTGTACACCAAATAAATTCATAAACCTTGGGAAGGAACCTTAGAATAAAGTGGGAGAGAAAAACTAGACCGGTTCGGGTGAACCGGACCCGAACCGGATTGAACAAGTTTAAGCACCGAGTCGGTTTATGAACCAGAATCGATAAAAAGATGGTAAACTATGAATTTTATGGACCCTAAGTGACCCAAGGAGTCACAAAAGACATGGAAATGGACTTGTGAGGAATTTGGGGATGAAAACCAAACCGGTTTGAACCACTATTGAACCGAATCCTAAATTCATTTTTCTAGGTAGTTTACATATTTCAAATTGGAGATTTGAGGCCACCATTGGATAGAGAATGAATTTAGAAATTTTTAGATTTAAAAAACTCAGTCGAATGGGGGGTGAACCGATCGGTTTAAGCTTCAAACCCGGTTTCGACCAGTCCGGTCCGATTCAAAATAGTGTCATCTTCTTCCTCAGGATGACAGCACTATTCACTCGTCGGGAAATTGAAAAAATGCTGGCGAAGAAGAAACACTTCTATTCGAGGTGTTTCAGGTCTTCAATGTCAGTTATAACGGTGCCAAATGGATGGCCAACGGGTCTCCAAGCTTCCTATATAAAGAGCCCCTCCCCATTCATCCTCACCACACCTGAAATCTCCATTCTCTCTCAATTGCTCCATTTTCCGGTGAAGCTCGAACCAGAGATCCGACATGGGGTCTTTTCTGAGCCAAACAAGATGAATTTGGGTTCTTTAGAACTTGGGAGAAGTCAACTACACGTCTGTAGTCTCCGTTCACTCCGAGGGTCACCGGCAAGACGTCGACGTGATGAAACAGTGAAGCAGCTCCGGCGGACTGAAGCTGCCCTATTTCGACCGAGTTGAAATCATCCATTTCGAGCCCTCCTCAGGCCAAACCAAGCCTTCCCAACACTTCATAAACGCTCCCACAACCGAATTAGGACTGAAAGGTAAGCCAATTCGGCTCCCATCTACAATTTTCGGCCGGTGCTAGAGAGAGAACCGGCAGAATTTCACTGATGAAATTCTAACTCAATTCGACATCAATTGATACGATTCTTGATTCTAGGATAAACCTCAAGATGAGAGCTATCTGCCCAGATCAAAAGCTCGGACCACCGTGCCCTCATTGATGAGAAATCGAAGCTTTCTCTCTCTAATGTACTTTTTCCGACGAAGCTCCGTTTTAGCTCGTTCCAGCATTAAAATCTGCTATTCAAAGTTCATTAGAATCGTATGAACAAGTAGGAATTCAATTTTAACTCCAATTTCAACCATTAGAGGAGTTTGATTGGTCAATTTGATGAAATCAAATTCAGTAATGTTAAAGAGTTGAAATTGGAGGAAAATTTGGGGAAAATTGGGGATTTTCAAAATTTAAAATACCAAAATGCAATTTTATGAAATTGAGGGTCAATTGGGCATGAAAATAATGTTGGAGGACCAATTGAGCAATTTTGGAATTTTTGGGGCAAAACTTACCATTTTTGTAAAGGAAGGGCAAAATGGTAATTTTGGAAAAATTGAAGGACCAAATTGGAAATTTGGGAAATTAATCCCCTTTTTGTGAAATGGAATAAATTGAGGTTCTATGATAAATTTTAGAAGTTTCAGGATTAATTTGAGGGAAAACCAACATTTGGGACTTAAAGATAAAGAGAAATAATTTTAGGGACTTAATTGTAAATAAATGGAAGTTTGACTTTCTCATTCATTTGGAATGAATGAAGACTATTAAGCTCAAGGATAATGAACCGAGATGTTCATATCATGTAGGAACATGAAGTACCAAGAATGCCAGTAAGGACAAGCTTGTGTGAATACAAAGGACCGGGATAGTGGAATTTACGGCATTAACGGGTGAGTGGGTTTACTAACATCATACCCGGTTGGGATGATGATCACAACTTAAAATTAAAAACCACTTACTGGTTGTGAGTGAAATTATATATCATACCCGGTTGGGAATGCTAAGTGCCTTGGTATAAAAACCCAATGTTTAGTGGTATTTTAATCATCACCACTTAGAGAAAGTGATATGAAAATTATGCAAAAAAACTACTTACCAGTTGTAAGTAGATCATACCCGGTTGGTATGATAAGACTTCCTCGAAGGAAGTTGAAAACCCGTTCATCGGTTATGAACAAAGATGTCTATATACCGGTTGGTATAATGGACAATGAAAACCTATTTTGTCGGAAGTGTTCTCCCCTAAATGTGTGCCAATGCTTAAACTATTTGGGAGACCTTCTTGACGGGAGCATGAATAGCTCTTATAGGCTGGGGGCCTTGGTTATTTTGGAACTTGGGGGGCTAAATGCTTGATTTTGAAAATCTCGTACAGTGGGCCTAAGGCTAGTTGGCACGAGCAGGAGCTCATAAACGAACATGATATATGTGCCATAAAACTTAATAAGTGAATTGTTTGGTCATGGTACCAAGATAGGACCGACATGCTCAGTCAAGTAGTGGCAGTGCGATATGCCATGTCGACGGACTAATCAAGACAAACAATTGCGGGTTGAGTTGAGAGTCGAGGCCGTTGGA
Source organism: Trapa incisa (assembly GCA_030064435.1). Taxonomy (NCBI): domain Eukaryota; kingdom Viridiplantae; phylum Streptophyta; class Magnoliopsida; order Myrtales; family Lythraceae; genus Trapa; species Trapa incisa. The sequence continues at coordinate 8,821,283 of CM057772.1, read as the reverse complement.
CCAGTGGCACCACAGATTACATGACAATATGAGAAAACATTGTTTGTGCATGCATTGAGAGTACGAGATCATCAAGATGCCCATTAGGGGTAGTGATGCGTCCTATAAGGGCACTGGACGACCTAGTGGCTATAAGGGCAGTTCGTCGTTCCCGGTGTCTGTGCGAAATTTGGAGTAGCACCAAGCACATGAGACCGGAGTGGGGATAGGATGAGGTCTCTGTCCTCATACGGACACGAAGAATTGATTTCGGGATTGTGGGTTAGATGTCATGTACATCCACTCATTCCCAGTGTAGAAGTGGTCGTACTTCTATCCGGGTGGTAGGAAAAGTCGCTCCGAAGCCACTAGCATGTTCAGTAGTGATACTGACTTGTGAATATGTGTAACCTTCATTATGAAGGATGTGTGTTGGGTGATAACACACCGGTAACTAAGAAATAATGGAAAAACCTAAATCTTTTTAAATGAAGGGATTTTTGAAAAGAAAGGAGTCTGGCACACTCCATATAAATGTTTTTCTTAAAAGTTAAAAGTAAACCTTTGAAAACCCATTCACTGAGTAGTCGTACTCACCCCCTCCCTTATATCCCTTTCAGGAAATCCCAGAAAGCCTACACTTAAAGGTCATCAACTAAGATGCATGTAAGACAAGTATGTAAAGATTAAAATTTCATGCAGTTTTAATTATGCTATTCTAGGAAATGGTTCAAGTTTAAAGGACACCTTACTCTTTATGGTTTATAATAAGGGGAAACCCTTTAATAAACCGGGAGAGTGGCGGGTTGATCATGGGGATCCGACCAAACCGGGTCGAGGCATGACATGCAAGATGCGAGTGTTCGTATTAGAATATGGTGACGAATGGGTCACATACTTTCTCATATCTACACCTAAGGCCCTGTACTTTGCTTAAATTGTACCTAGGTCCCTCATTTTCCCTTAGTCTCTATGGGGTCCCCTAGGTTCCCGATTATTCTTTTTGGGTCCTTAACTCTTTTAGTTTCACTAATTAGCACTTAATTTACCAATTTTTCCTTTTAGTCTTTAATTTCCCAAAAATTATAGTTTGGTCCCCCAACTTTTCAAAATTTTCAATTTGCCCCAAATTTCTCCAAATTGCTCAATTGATCCTCCATTGGGGTGAATTTCATGAAAACACCCTCAATTTCTTGAAATTCTCATTCAACCCTCCAATTTTTGAAAATTGCACAAAAGTCTCCCAAAATCCCCAAATCAAACTTCATCTTCTTCCCCAATTCAACCACATGAAGCTTCAGATCTTACCTCGTCCAATTGGCGGCCTATAAGTCCTTAATTTCTTCTATTATTGCCATTATTTGCCTCCTCCAACTCCCCTCGATTGTCCCACATTTCAAATTTCTGAATTTTATTGATTTTCACACCTTGTTGGAGCTTCGTCGGAAAATTCACACTAGAGAGAGAAAGCTTGTGTTTCTTACCGATGGAGGGGCAGCGACCAGAGATGGAGGTGGGGGCAGCTAGAGCTAGTCGAGGGGGATCTAGTATGATTGAATTGTGCTGCAATTTGTTGCTATCCTGTGGGAATTTGAAGAGAGAAGTTTCAGGTGGTGCAGCTCTGAAATTTAGAAATTCCGACGAGGGGAGGCGGAATTGAGCTTACTGAGGCCTGTATGGGTGTTGTGGAGGGTCTTAGGCGGTCAGAGGTGGTCAACGTGGGTGGTGGGAGGGCCAAACGGAGCGAGGTGGCATTTGGCAGGAACTCACTAATTTGAGCTTCGGAGTAGTTTCACTGTGCGATTCTCTGTGCACTTCCTCGAGCATCCTCTGGCTATTCTTATGGCTACTCGACTACATTGTCACTACATAATAGGATAATGCTTAGGATTCGTACATTTATCTTCATATTATCGACTCTCTTCATTCACTCACAGTAACTCAAACAAATATTTTATATGTGGTAAATTAAATGTGTTAATTCAAGCATTACCTTACATCGCCTCACCATATTGCATTTAAATAGATTCTTTGGTATACTCAATCTCTTCTCTTGTACTTCATCTAGAGCATGCCACTCAACCACAACTTCATTATTTATCTTATGCAGATTGGAATAGCAATCATGATGATCAATGATCCATCAATAATTTTTTGTCTTCATTGATGTAAGCTCATGTGCTCAAGCTCTAAAAAGCAACGAATTATTACTCGTTCAAGCATGAAAGTTGAATATAAAAGTGTTGGTAATGTCACTATTAAATTGATCTTGATTCAATTATTTATTCATGAACTATAACTTACTCTTCCATAGTCCTTAACACTCAATTTATTTCAAATATAATTTTGTATTTCATTATTGCACTAAGAATATTGAAAACAATTATTATTTTGTTGGAAAACATGTTCATCAAATCTATATTTTTATTCAAAATTGATGTTCAAGTCAAAATGTTCCAAATCTACTATTAAACTGATGGGAGAGTAATAACATAATTACTAATGTAAATAATGATTAATACAAGAGTAAATAATCAACATACTCAACACACTTAATATAAGAAAATTATGATAAGAATATTACCTATTATAAAAACATTGTTATATCACAATCAATTCTTTCCTTTTATTTATTTTTTCATTGTTATTCATCTAAATAAATAATATTATAATGTAAAATACAAGTAAAGGTAGGTATACATTTTCTCAATTGTGGTTTATTTACTCTACTATAATCTTAATAATATTTAATGACCAAGATAACCAATAAAAGATTGTTATCTCCATCCATGAGTACTTTATTCAAAATTGAATTTAATTAATTATATTATGAAATATGAGATATATGGATTTTATCCAAATATACAGAGAACATGACATTTGATTTTTTTTCAATTAATAACATATTACTTCCATTTAACAAAATAAAAAATAACAATAGCCTCTTCTTCCTATACACAAATATATATGTTTAGGAGAAATTGCGAAGCCTACCTAGCAAAAGTTGTTATCTTGTTATCAATAAATCTAGGAAGGAAAAATATAGGACTCATATTTAATCTATTATAATTACTTATGACAAAAAAGTAATGTGGGGCACGCCTAAAACTAAATTATTATGATAATGAGCCTTTGTTTTATCAAGGCTGTTAGACTTGTTACCGATTTAAAAAGTTGCTTTGAATTATTATGGCCACATCTTGCAAGTTTGCTAGAAGATGGATACATAAAATAAGCAAATAGCAATCATACATGCCCAAATTCCCTTATGAATAGACTAATTCGTTATTTTGACATTTTTTTATTAATTTATTGTGCAAAACTACACTCTTGACGACAAGTATACAACTTCTCAATAATGATTCGACCCCTACTTTCTTTCACATCAAGCTACACATTAGTATCTTTGTTCCCCGCATACATTCGGCCTATACTTATACTTATAATCATAATTACCTTATGCTGTGTGGAAATGGGATTGGTTAGCCAAGTAAATATTGTTTAATATATATATATATATATATATATATATATAGTATTTAGAAGCATTGAATCCAAATCTTCTTCCAATTAGTTATTATAAATATTTAGTTTTTATGTATTTTTTTCTTTTTATTAAGGATCTTCAGATTTAAGCAGTTAATCGCTTCTTTTTTTTTCAATTTTGTTTGGTATATTTAGTTTCGACCATCAGCTTTATCATGGAGAATCTCATCCCACTGACCATCATCATATATTACTAAACCATTGTCTCCAATAGAAAAAAAATATCATTTTGGCCACTTATTTTTCTAAGAGTATAAAAATTAGGTACATAAAGCGCTTAGATTAATTCTTTAGTGGGTGACATACACTTCATAGTATATATTAAAATTACCACACTATAAGTTGCCAGAAACCGACACCACGTCGATCATATATTTACAATTTTATATACTTTGTGCAAAAAAAGAATAGCCAGCCCCTTGCAATTGAAAAAATATTGCCAGCTTTAGATGGTTGTCCTTGAAAAGGACACTGCAAGAGCTAAAATTGAACTTATATATAGGATGTTTCTTCCATAAACTGAGCATAGTGAATATTATTTGCAGTGTTAGTTCGGGAGCAGAAATTTGAGGCGTGTTTGAACAAGATAATTGTGTAATAATCAATAAAATAGGTATATGATTTAAATACCTTAAGGAAATATCTGTTAAATGATTATTAAACCTTATTTATCAACCGAATATTTTGAGTTTCGGCTGCAAAGGACTGAAACAGTAGATATTATAGGAATGAGATAGAAATGTTGATCCATGAGTTATCATATGCGTCCATGAGGCTGAAAGCAGGCTTTATGTATCTTTGTCGCTGATTGAAGAGCACTCCCACCAAACAAGACTGCTAGACGGGCTCGAGATCATCTCATTATACACTATATTGTATAGCAGCGAGACAAGAAATACGTATAATATAGTGAAAATATTGAGTAAATTTTGGATTATCTATAATTTTTGCTATGATAAAATCGAACAATAACTATAGGGGTAAAAATCAAATATTTATAACAAAATGGTAGAGAAGTGCTAATAAAAGTTTATTAGTTCCTTGAGAAGTTTTGGTAGGTGCAAAAAGAGTTACCAAATAGCTCTGTTTGATTACATCTTCAATAAAGCAATATCAATGGACACTGCTTGAAGCTCCCACCCACTCAAATATACTATGGGTGAAAGTAATCAAACAGAGCTATTTGGTAAGTTATCTTATATTGATGCTAAATTGAGCTACGAGCATAAATATCTATAATATAATAAGATTATATCGTAACTATCTTAAATATCTTATACTATTTTAACACTCCCCTCAATATAGGCTATAAATATCTATTATTCCCATCTTTTTACAAATATTAATTTACTTTTTAGGTCTTAACCCTTTAATTAAACAATATGCTAATTGTTCGTCGGTATTCATATAGTGTAGCTTCACGATCTTGCTCTCAAGTTTCTTTTTGATGAATAATCAATCAATTTCAATATGTTTGGTCCTATTATGTTGAACTGGATTGTTAGTAATGCTGATCGCTGATTTATTATTACACCATAACTTAATGGGTTCTTTTCTAAATAAACATAACTTCATCAATAAGTTCTCTATCAATATTATCTCATATATACCTTGAGTAATAGCTCTGTATTTTGCCTCTGTCGTTTATCTTGCAACCACATCATGTTTCTTACTTCTCCAAAATACAAGATTACCTCCAACAAACACGTAGTAACCTAATGTCAATCTTCTATCATCTGCACAACTACCCCAATCTTAAGACTTGAACCAAAGGCCTTTTCCCGAGCTATTCTTTAGATATCTCAATATTCACATAACTGCCTCCCAATGTTCTATCCTACGATCATGCATATATCTATTTACAATAATAACCGCATATGTGATGTTCGATCATGTGTGACACAAGTAGATAAGTTGTCCCACAATTCTCTAGTATTGTTCTTTATTCACTATGTCCCCTAACTGAGCACATAGCTTATGATTTGGTTCAATTAGAGTGGCAGCAGTTCGACAACCCAACATGCTTGTTTCAGTATATAGATCCAATAGATATTTTCTCTAAGAAAGCACTATGTCTGTCCTAGACCTAACTATCTCAATACTGAGAAAATACTTAAGTGGACCCAAATCTTTCACTTCAAATTCTTTACTCAATTTTTGCTTTAGTTGTAATATCTCATTGCTATCATCTCCAGTTATAATAATATCATCTACATATACTCTAAGGATAGCAACTCGACTATTTGAATGTCGATAGAAAACTGTGTGATCTCCATTGCATTGTTGATACCCCATTCTAACTACTGCATGTCGGAATCGGTCAAACCAAGCTCTTGGTGATTGATTGAGTCCATACAAACACTTCTTATTTACATACTCTCCCAATGGTCTTCATCGTATTAAATCCAGGAGGAATCTCTATATATACCTCTTCTTATAAGTCTCCATGCAAAATGCATTCTTTACATCTAATTGATGTAATTTCCATCTAAAGTTGGCAGCACATGATATAAGTATTCTGGCAGTACTCATCTTAGCAACTAGTGCAAATGTCTCATCATAATCCATTCCATACGTCTGACTGTAGTCTTTTGCTACCGATCTTGTTTTATACCTTTCAACCTTTCCTTCGGCATTTTGCTTAACAGTGAATACCCATTTGCATCCAACAATTTTTTTTCCGCTTGGAAGTAATGTCAATTCCCAAGTCTTATTTTTCTCTAATGCATGCATCTCCTCATGAATTACTGCAAGCGACTTTGGATCATTTTTGGTCTCTTGCAAATTTCTTAGTATGTGCACTAACTGTAATGATACAATAAAGGTCTTGTATGCAGATGGGACAGATACATATGAGACATAGTTAGATATATCATGTTCATAACCATATCTAATTGGAGGTTTTCCTGCATTAACTCTAGGTTTTTTACGAATAGCAATGGGTAGAGATTCATTAGCATCTTGTGATGACGAGGAATCGTCAGGAGATTGATGGGTATTTGGGACATCTGGTGATGATGAGGAATCGTCAGGAGATTGATGGGTATCTGGGACATCCGGTGATGACGAGGAATCGTTAGAAGATTGATGGGTATCTGGGATATCCGATGATGACGAGGAATCGTTAGAAGATCGATGGGTATCTGGGACATATGGGGGCAATGAGTATGGTATAAGTATCTGTTCTTGTTGCTCTCCATCATCTTCTTTATCTTCCTCCCCCTGAGCACAACTCTTGTTCCTTCTACTATAAACCTTTAATTTTGGTTCATTGGTACCTTCTTCATTGCTACTCGATCTCTTAGGACATGGGATTACACTTACAATGACATCTTCAACTATATTATCACTAATTCTCTCTTCATTTCCATGTTGTGCTTCAGGTAAATCATCTAGCACTGTGGATGACGTTGTTGATTCACCATAAAAGAGTTCATTCCCACAAAATGTCATATCCATACTCACAAAAAGTCTTCTCTCGCTTGGACACCAGCACTTGTAACCTTTCTTAGTGCTAGAATAGCCTACATAAATACACTTCAATGCATGTGGATCAAGTTTGGTTATTGTGGGACAATGATCTCTCACAAAACATATACAACCAAATATACGAGAACGGACTAAATGTATGTTGCGTCCCATCAAAAGTTCACAAGGAGATTGAAAGTTTAATAACTGAGAAGGCATCCGGTTAATTAAATATGTTGTCGTCAATATTGCTTCACTCCATAGATATTTTGGAACATTCATTGTAAATATAATAATGCGAGCTACCTTTAACAAGTGTCGATTCTTCCATTCTGCCACTCCATTTTGTTCTGATATATCTAGACATGTGGTCTGATGCAGAATCCCTTTTGTAGATAAATACGATGAGAACTCTCTATCACTTTGGCATTATATTGTGTTTGCACCAAAAGCTAAAAAATCTTTAAAGCAAACCAATGTCTCAGATTTATTTTTCATCAAATACACCCATCTCATACTTGAGTAACAATTAATAAATGTAACAAACCATCTGAATCTACCAATCGAAGTAGCTGGACATGGTTCCCAAACATCAGAATGTATCAACGAAAAAGGTGAAATATTTTTTAAACCAGTAGAAGAATAATATGTTCTTGTATGCTTTCCAAACTCACAAGCATCATATACAAGATTATTACGTTCTACATTATTCATCAAGTCAGGCCTTACCCTCTTAAGATTCTCAAAAGATAGATGACCAAGACGACGATGCTCCAATATAACTTTATTCATCGCTCGTCAGACAAAGTAGCAGTTAAAGCTGCATTAGACTCTTTTCTCCTAAGATACCACAATCCATCAAGCTTCCGTCCAGTCTCAATCATTCTCTTGGTATTCCTTTCCTAAATGACACATGAATCTCAATCAAAGATTACTTGACAGTTCAGTTGATCACTGATTGCACTAACTGATAATAGATTAACAGAAAATGATGGGACATGTAGGACCGATGATAATTTAATTGATGAAGTGCATTTAATCGAGTCGAATCCTCTAACCGATTGAAATGTGTCATCATCAGTTTGAACTCTCTTATGAAAAAAAAGGTGGACAACAAGTATATGTAATAAGCTCTACTGATGTTCCTGTCATGTGTCTAGATGCACCTAAATCAATAATTCATTCTGTGGAAGATGGTTTAGAAGAAAATGCATGTACAATAGTATTGGAGTCAACATTAGCATAACACATGTCATCATTTAAAATGTTAGCACCTTTAGCACGATAGGTTTGTCCCCCAAATCGTCAACGACCTCGGGCTCCACGTCCTCTAAGGCTATGACTTGTTCTACCCCGTGTAGGAATTCATAGCGAGGAACAATTCCAGCTAATATGTTCATTCTTCCCACAATTATAGCATTGTTGGTTATCAATAATCGGTTTTGCTAGAGCAAAATGAACTGGTGTTGCTGATATCTCAAGAGTATTCATAACTTTTTGTCTTGACTCCTCATGGATTAGTGCAGCAATAAATCTTCCATCGGAGGAATTGGAGATTGATGACATATCATTGCTCTCTTATATTCATATTCTAGGTTTAGTCCCCTTAGGAGGCGAATCACGCGTCGTCACTCCATCCATGCTCTAATAGAAGTTGTATCTAAAGGATCAAATGTAATCAATGGATCATAATAATCAAGTTTGGACCATAACCTTTTCAACTCAGTACTGTACTTTATTATACTTCACTCCCCCTGCTTTAGTGTGTCCAACTTATCTTCAATCTCAATTGTAAACCCTGCACATTTGAGTTAAGGAAAACCGGGAAAAGAACCAGTCAAACCGAATAAGAAAACCAAACCGGTTTACATTTGGGAATAAGCAATATGAAAATTTACAACTTTCGGTTGATACAAATGATTTATTAAACATTGGAAAATAAACTTAAAACAAACTAGAAAACAAAAACCAAATTGGTTCAAGTGAACTAGATTCTATAAAAACTTCAAAGTTAAGCGTGCTTACCTAAGAGTAATGTGAGGATGGGTAACCTCATAAATAGCCATCAATTAATATATATTTAATTATTGGAATTAATACAAATAATTTAATACTAAAATTAAATTATTTGAATTAATACCAAAATTAAATTATTGGAATTAATACCAATAATTTATGGCAATATTAATACTAGTAATAAATCTCGCTCATTTAATATACGGGTTTTACGACTCTATAAAGAGGTCATCCCCATTTCATTCTCCTCACACCTAAACACTTCTCTCTCTCTACTGCTCCATTTCCCGGTAAAGCTCGAACCAGAGCTTTGACTTGAACAAAGGTCGGGCTCTTTAGAATCAGGGAGAAGACAACTATCTAATAGCAAACTTCAGTCAATCCGAGAATCGTTGGAGAAGCGCCGACATGATGGAATAGTGAAGCAACTCTGGCGGACCGAAGCTGCCCTATTTCAGCCAAGCTGAAATCGGCCATTTCAAGCCCTCCTCATGCCAAACCAAGCCCTCCCAACACTTCCTCAGCCTTTCCACGGCCAAATTAGAACCGAAAGGTAAGCCAATTCGGCTTCCCTTTATAATTTTCGATAGGTACTAGAGAGAGAGTCGACTGAATTTCAATGACGAAATTCTAATCCAAGTCCGCATCAATTGATGCAATTCTTGATTCTAGGATAAACCTCAGGACGAGACCTATCTGCCTAGATCGAAAGCTCGGACCGTCGTGCCTTCACCAGTGAGTAATCGAAGCTTTCTTTCTCTACAGTCTATTTTCGGCGAAGCTCCGTTTGAACTCGTTCGACGTTAAAATCTGCGATTCAAAGTTTCTTAGAATCGTATGAACATGCAGGAACTCAATTTCAACTCCAATTTCAATAATTAGAAGTGTTTGATCAATCAATTTGATTAAATCAAATTCGGTAGTGATGAAGAGTTGAAATTGGGGGAAAATTTGGGGATTTTCGAAATTCAAAGGGCCAAAATACAATTTTATGAACTTGAGGGTCAATTGGGCATGAAAATAATGTTGGGGGACCAATTAGGGAATTTTGGAATTTTTGGGGCAAAACTTACCATTTTGTAAAAGAAGGGCAAAATGGTAATTTTGGAAAATTGGGGAACCAAATTGGAAATTTGGAAATTTGGAAAATTAAACCCCTTTTTGGTGAAATTGAATAAATTGAGGTACCACGATAAATTTTAAAAGTTACGGGACTCAATTTGAGGATAAACCGACATTAGGGACTTAAAGTTAAAGAGAAATAACTTTAGGGACCTAATTGCAAATAACTAAAAGTTTGGGTTTTCTCATTCATTAATGAATGAAGGCTGTTATGCCGAGTAATAATGAACAAGGTTGTTCATATCGTGTAGGAACGTTAAATACCGGGAACGCCAGCAAGGACAAGCTCGCGTGAATACAAAGAACCAGTCTAGTGGAATTCACGGCATTAACGGGTGAGTGGGTTTACTAACATCATACCGGTTGGGGATGATAAGTACCTCGATATAAAAACCCACTATTTAGTGGTATTTTAATCATCACTACTTAGAGAAAGTGATGTGAAAGTTATGCGAAAAAAACTACTTACAAGTTGTAAATAGATGATAAATTGAAACAACTTTTTTTTTCACACTCTAACTCAATGATATACATGTCTATTTATATGCTTATATTATAGGACAACTACCTTAAATAGAATATATGATATAATCTTAATTACCATGATTATTCCGTAATTACCTTAAATATCTATTATATAATCTTATTAAGATTATATTGTAACTAACTTAAATATCTTATACTATTTCAACATACTCGATCATAAATTATTTTGTAACTGGAAAATTGATAATATACCATGTATGTTAAGCTTGTAGCTATTATTGTTGTAACTCTTTATTTATGAGTGTAACAAGAGAAGAATCATTGATATGACATTGGTATAGACTAGTACAAGTAACAATTAAATCCACAAATGCTTTGTTATAGATAATGATATGAGAAATAGTTAGATGTTGCTTCTACTTGGCATGTAACATCCAATGAAGTGTGGAAAGCCATGTGTGACCTCTAATGTGTTAATTTGTAGCATAAGGTATTATCTGTAATAGGTGGATACCTTTTTGTACCAAGAAAAGATCACCTAAATTCAGTTTATTTGTAACTGAATTATAACAAATACAAAAAAGGTATAAAAGGCTTATCATGCTATTAGTTGTAATGAGAAGAATTCAGTTTAGCAAAACCTGAGAAAACTCTATATGTAAGAGAGATAACAATTTTGATATTATTACTTGTCTCTATGGTTCTTCTTATTAAGTGCTATTGATCCTTCAATTCCATCGTCTATTTGTTATATCAATCTCCAACCAACAGTAAGAAGAGGAGATTTTTTTTTCTTCAGCACCTGTAAAGAGCAAGTGAGGTTTCAATCCCTAAATCGCAGCTCGCAGATACAAGGAGTAACAGTGAATGATTATTAAACTGAAAAAAGGGCGTACAATACCTGAAGTGTCAATCAGTTTGCCCAAGGTGATAAGGTCGAATCATTCTTGAAGTAACAAAACAAATAGTGGTATCATAGATGAAATAATTGCGTTGAAATTACTGAAAGAAATGGCAAAGACCCTGTAACTTGCAATACCAATATTTTATGGTCATTATGAACACTAGAATATACTTATAGAGATTTTTCTTCGATCTTTGAAACTATGGAACTCAATTGATCTCGATCTTCTAGCTTAATTAGAAAATGGTATAATAGATGAAAAATACCTTGAAAAACTTCACCTAAAGGATTTGAGGGTGAAAAATTACCTATTCCAATCGATAGATCGAACAATTATTGAGACTATCTTAACTTGAGATACTTCATAGGACATATGAGAACCGGTCCAATTTTCAAATCCAATTCACTTAATGGTTCTTTTCCATGATATTTAGGTATTCATTGACGACTTGAGATTTTTCAAATTCATGTTTTGACCCTTATTTACCAATTATGGTTCACTTAGATCATTAGTTTCCTCTCGAAAATTTTCGTGTCCCCTTTTCGGTTCCTTATTCCAAGAAAATAGGGTTTACATACTATGTGCCTCAGCTTCAAAATAATCTTCTAAGCATTAGATAATTAAAAGAAAAAGGGTTTAACATTTCTATCTGAAATGGTGTATGCAAAATTTTTTTATTCCACAAAGTGAATGATAATGGAATCAATGATGACTTCAAATAGAATGTTTCCTATTATGGTTGGTATGGATGTTTCTCAAAAAGGTGAATTTTACATGTTTGCAGTCTATATCTACATATGAAACTAAGTTATGGCATCGTCAATTTGGACATCTTAATATTAAAGATCTAAATCAGTTACAAGAAAAGGATATAGTGATTGGTATAGCAGGAACTGAAAGAAATTTGTGTGGATTGTCTAGTGGGAAAGTAAACCAAAGAAAATATTTCAAGAATTAACATGTGTAAAGCTAGAAGAAAGCTACAGCTAATACACTCAGATACTTGTGAACCTATTAAACCTGAATCCTACGGAAGGAAAAGGTATTTTATTTTATCTCTTTTATAGATGAGTTTTGTAAAAAAAATGTGGATATATTTTATGAATGAAAAATCTAAAGCATTTGAAATGTTCAAGCAGTTCAAGTTGAAGGCTAAAAGGGAATGTGGAGAATTCATTAGTTGTCTAATGAATAATAGAGAAGGGGAGTTCAATTCACACAATTTCAATCAATTTTGCAGAAATTAGAGAATTAAATTGCTAAGAGAAGAAATAGAAATCTTATTAATATGATATGAAGTATGTTAAGTAACAAATTAATGCCAAAAAAATTGTGAGTAGAATCTGCAAACTAAACAGTACATATTTTGAATAGAAGTCCTACAATTATACTTAAGGGGATTACTTCTCAAGAACTTTGGAGATATGTTAAGCATTTTGTGCATTACTTTAGAGTTTTAGGAAGTTTAGGATATGTGCATGTTACTGATCAAATAAGTAAGAAATTAGATAATAATAGCTTTATATGTATTTTTTTGGGTATAAGTGAAAGAGTCGAAAACCTACAATTTATATGATCCGACATCAAAAAATTATTGTTAGTCGAGATAAATTATTTGATAAAAGCAAAGTTTGTATTTGTTACCAAGATAAAAGGGAAATTGTGATATTTTATGATAGTAGACCTATGTTGAGTACAAATTACATGAGTTATTATAGTGAAAAGTACACTAAAGTTAAAACATGTGAAAATTATAAATTTAAATCGAATATGATGTTGGATTTTAGAGTTTTACGGGCCCTCTTTCTTGACTTTTACAGTTTTGCGACTATTACTTGACTATTATGAGTAATAAGTAACATAGGTCGCTCGAGTCACTCCTGTATGGGATGGGTGGGTCTTATGATTCCAACAACATAATAGAGGGCCGGTAAAACTCTAAAATCCATAATAGAGCCCAGAGAAAAGAGAGATGGAGAACGGGAGGGGTGATTATCCAAACAATCGCTCGAGATTTTACCACGTGGAAATGGAGCAGAGGAGAGGAGCCCCGTTTTGCAAATACAGCGAGTCGTGGGACGGGATTGTCAGGGGAATAAAATAAACAAATGGCCGCATAGAGAATGCCTTCCAGTCTCCTTCTCCTGCAGTGGCTCTCTTTAGTCATGCTGCATAGAGAATGAATGATCACTTGCTGCGCAAAGCCAACTTAGGTGTCCTCAAGGAATCCTCTCTCGATTTAAGTATTTCGGCCTTTTGAAATTAAATTGAAAGCATATATATGAGAGTAACAGAAGTTTGATGTGCAAGCTACCGCAGCGCAGCAGCGATGGTAATACTTCTGTACATAATAAGGGAAGATAACAGAACCTACAAGTATGAACCCATTCGTGATGGCACCTGCTTTTGACTTGCCATAATTAGAATAACAGTTTCAAGTCTAGATGACGATGAATTCCTTTCCTCTCGTTTCATTTCCTTTTTCTCTTCTCAAGAATGCAACTGTCTGCACTTACCTAATAAAGATATAGCATAGTTCAGGATTCCTGTTTGAAGCCCCAAATATGGCACGCAGTTCAAGTAAGGGGCTTAGATCAATCTAGATAAAGCGGCCAATGGAGTTCAAATGTATTCCACTGAACACCCATATCTTCTGGAAGCCCTACTGAGAGAATCTGAAGCATAAACTACATTGCCCGTGTGAATGCCTCTAGGACTCAACATTGTCTTCACTCACATGGTAGAATAGCCCAAAAAACTTGTATTGTCTTTTGTCGGGTGGTCTTTATTTATCTAGTCCATAACTCAGAGTTCTGATATACAGAAGACCCCCAAAAGAAAAAAAAAAATCAACCAGCATGATACCAGCAAAACTGAAGTAAGCTAGAGACTGATTGAAGGAGGAGGAGGACGGAGATGATTGGATCCACGGACTAATTAATCTTCCCAGCAGAGAAGCATGACGATGCATCGCCTGATGATATAGAACCTTCCCCTTTGCCTCTTTAGGAACCTTCCAAAGCTTTCACAAGGAATCATCTTCTTCCTCGAGCTACTCTCCATCACCTTGGCAGAATCTCTCATCTTGATCAGATTGTTGTGTGTGCCGTGTACTTTCTCCTGGCTTCTAATAGGTCAGATGACCATCTTGCCTGAATGGTCTTCTCTACTTTTGTTGGAGGGGAATCATTAATTTCTGTCAAAGAGGTGGGGGCTGCATGGGAGATGAGGGAATGGAGGGCTTTATATAAGCATTATACACTCAACCCCGCTGATGCAAGTAATAGAGACATCACTAAACCATCCTATTATAAGAATTTTAATATTTGGAAGTATAAATTAGTTAAAATTAAATCATTTTTGAATATCTGAGAAAAATAAAGAGTTGCAAGCAATATAACATAAAAGATTTCAACACGTGACTTTTGATGTGGAGCCAATCAAAATATAGTATTTATATTGAATTTTATCTTATTAAATATATTTTCAGTAATTAGAATGTCATTATACCAAACCTCTTATTTTCTCCCATTTATATTTTTTGAGAGCATGGTGTGTGGTCGTGGAGCCAATCCCATGATTCAAGCAAATGGTCCTTCCGGTCCTTTTTATCATCACCCAGCTGGCAGCACTTTGGGTCCCAGGCCCCCTCCCCCACTCGTCATCTTCTGCGAGTATGCCTTCCACCACTTGAGCCATATTCAACCAATCCCAAAGCCGATTAAAACTACAGCCAGGTCCCCTCCGTCTCATCGATTTAGGTCTGGGCAAATGGGGCCGGGATGGCACGTAATGATGTATGTGCATGAGCACTAGGGAATAGGGATGGCACGGCGGGTCGGGTCGCAGTCCGCATCAGCTCGGGTCGTATAAATCTAACCTCGGATATCTATGTATACCGTTCAATGTACCCGAATTCGAATTACTGTGAATTAGTATGGTATAAGAACCCACTAACTAATGTAATAAGCCATTTCATTATATTCGAAATAGGAAAGGGCAAATAATAAATTTGAATTGGATTGATATATGAATATATAGAATAAAATATCATATTTATTAAACATTTTAATATATCAAGAGAAAAACTTGATAAAGTGTAAAATATTTCAAATTAGTGATTAAATTTATAATAATAATCAATTAAATGCCAAAATTTTAACAAAAATGTGTCATTTTAATATAAAAGTTTTTAAATGATATATTAATTATCAAAAGTTTATTTTAATTGGTTAAGTTAGTATCAAACTTTTGCACTTAATGAGAAAACTTTTGTAATTTAAAGCTCATTTTTTTAAAATTTGGCACTTAAAAAACATATTTTGAAACTTTTGGCATTTAATATGTCAATTGGATTTTTTTGCACTTCAAATTTTTAGCACTTCCCACCAATGTATTATATGGTTTATTTTGAAAGCTTATGTTGAATAAAAGTTGGACACATTTGGTGGAATTCTACCTTATAAAATATTCTACTATAATTTTAAATCTTTGATGTAATTTGACACACAAGTGTGCTATTTAAGTGTAAATTTGTCAAACTTTTGGTACTTCCTAAAGTGTTGCCCATTCATTTCAAAAGCATGACACATAAATGGAGCATTAAACAAAATACTAATCCATTAGAAGAGTGCAAACCAAATTTATTCTAATATAATAATGGTTTTTTAATCAAATATATCATATTGAATTTGTAGGGTCATAAAGGATACCATTATTTCAACACAAAAGCCTAACCTATCAATAATAGTACCCAATTTTTTTTTCTCTAACGCCATACCCTTAACTTTCAAGTGATTAATGTGGGGGTCAGAATCTGAAATAGTTAGTCCATAGAAGGTGGTCAGATCCAATCTGGGAAAAAAAATATAGGTCATTCGGTGTTGGGTAGGGGTTGATAGCGCATTATGTGTGTATCTAATCGAACTATGCATGGAGATGAAGACGGCTTATCTTGTTCACCAGTGGAGGTTGACGTGGTTGGGCCTAAGCATGTCTGCCAATAATGCATATAATCACAATAATAGTAATACACATTTTCAGTCGGTTTGCTTTAATGACTCAGTCAAATTCTTTTGAATAATGCGGATTATCGACTCTTCTTCTCTTAGCTTCTCATAAGAAGACGTGATCATGGAACGACTTCGTAACTCAATGATTTGTCCCCTTGTAAGTCCATAAATTCAAAGGACATGCTCCTCCATGTGGGTCGACTACCGGCCATGGAATGCGAGGTGGTGGTGCATGGTGACTGACATGGGTTGTCGATGAGGGGCTCGTCTGACCTTTGAAACACCTCTAGTAATAGCCGACCATACCTTGGGGGAGATGAAACCTACCAAGAAAGTCCCACCTGATAGATGCTGAGGCCAGTCTAAGATCTTAATAATCATGTAGGGTACCCATGCACGTGATTCCACCACGCCCTCATAATAGGGTATGATAACCGATCTCTTAGGACGTGGGTTACCGTCCAAATCCGATTCACTAAGTGGGCATTTGCCCGCCGAAGGTAGGTGGGGATGAGGGGGTTGTATTGACTGGATTAGTTGGCAATGTGTTCTATCAATGACTAAATTGTCTGCCTATGCCCTAAGATGGAAGCTTGATTACAATACTTTGTTAAAAGATAATGGTGAAGATTAAGACACCATGAAGGGACGACGCAAAATATGATCTGAATATGTGAGTTGACGGGGGAAGAAAACTAGAAAGATAAGGCGGATGGAGGGGCCACGGCGCCATGTCTCTATTAAGAAAAAGAGTAAAGAGAAGGTAGGGAAGGCAGGCACGTGAAATTCACGGGACAGGAGTGGCCTTTGTCTAGCCCTACCCGACAACCTAAGGTTCTTTTCCACTAATCTTCTAAATTAAATATTATTCAATAAGCATCATCCATACTCCACACATTATAACACGTAATACTTAATTATCAAAAACACAATCAATTTTTTTTAATTTGGAAGAAAACATGTAAAAGAAACCCATTTAAAATTAATTCAAGCTAAAAATAGTTAATGCATAAAAATTGGGTACATTTAAATTTATTAGGACACGAATTTTAAGAGCAAATTTATAGTTTAATTCTTTAAATTTTAATTCCCTGACACTTTTTTTTATTTTTTTAATATTTTACTTCAAGTAATAAAATTGAACTACTAAAGTAAATACCGATATTCTTAAAATTCGGATGATAGCTTATTATTAAAAATATTTTTGAGTAGGGGGTATTACTTTAAAAAAAAATTTAAAAAATGAGGACTTCTTTAATGAAAAATATATTTCAGTTGTCTAAACATCTCCCACTATCGACTACTACTTTTGGGAATAAAGACATGAACATGATGTTTTTGAATACATAAAATGTTTGTGGTATATATATATATATATATATATATATATATATATATATATAATTTAATTACTATTATATAATATTTATATATAAATATTTTTAGACAATTAAATATATAAGGTTGGATAATATATTTGAGTTATATGATAAAAATTATTATAAATAAAATATAATAATTATTATATATATTATTGTTATTACGTAATATTTATATATGCGCATTAGTATACCATTAATAATTATTTATTTTGTAAGTTTATGTCAATTATTTTATAGAATTTGATTATATGATAAAAATAATAAATATATAATTTATTATATATAAAATAATTATATTTCATGATTATTTTAATTATACCACATCACAAAAATTAATCGTCAAACTACCACTCAACTCAACAGATGTCATGCTGAGTTTCCTCTTTTTCATTCATTCTCTATGTTCTTTCTCCCTCTCAAGGCTCAAGGCTCAGCAGCAGCTGTGAGTCCCTTTCCTTTCCTCATCCGTCATTGGTTGCCTGCCCTGCCCCCACGGACGGGGATGTGCGGTGCCTGCTAATGCCAGCGTCCCTTTATGGCATTTGCGTGGCTCCAATGAGTGAGTACTCTTGTACGATTGTTGGGTCGTGAGATGTGTTTGTTTGGTACGGTGGTTAATCAGTTGCTCTTTAGACTCAACAGCAACCATTGGTTTAGATTTAGATTGTTTGGTATCTATTTCTTGAATCGGTATTGTATTGAACTAGGGAAAATTAGACCAATAATTTTTACAAAATATTGTAAGGTAATAAAGAACTTATTTATTTTTTAATAATGCAATTATTTTATAATGGCACATTATTTTTAATTTGTTTTAAAACGACACGTTTATAAAACATACCTAATGCATATTAAAAATGAAGAATAGTACATACATAAAATAATAATTACTAAATGTATTATCCATTCATTTTTTTTATAAAATGCCTTAAATAATAAAGAAACTTGTCCACTTTTTCATGTGTACAATAATCTTAGATGTCATATATTATATAATAAAAAAAATATTAATTTTGTTTATTAAAATAAAATATGTAAATTAAAATATCATGCAAAGTAATGTATTATATCAACATAATCTAAAAAAATTGTATTGATATGAAATAAATGAAAAGGTAATATATATATATATAAGAAAATTATATCATTCAACAAAAAAATATGTTATCTAACATTTCCCTGAGTGGTTGGTTACTACTCCAAGCCAGCGCCGTTGCACCGCCAGATACCGTTATTCTGCCTAGCGCTGTGACACCGCCCATCACCCCTCCGGACAATTGAGGTGATGAGCGTTATTGGATGGTTCCATCAGTAGGGATATTTTCGTAATTTTAAAGTATTGTCATTGGCCTTTATGTAGCGTATATCAGCCGAATATTTGACAACCATTTTAATTTCGTCAACTAAAAAGTAAATAGGAGGCTGGTATAAATTACCAAATTTTTTTTAAAGATTTAGAAGAATCATTTTCAGAGTTTTAGGACCAAAATTTAAAATATATAGATGAATTTATGGTAAAATTGTTGTACTTAGATTGAGAGAATGAAGCTATTCTTTACTCAAATTAGTCAAATATTTGCAGCAAGCTTGGTAGCTCTAGTGACATTGAAAGATTTAGCAGGGAAACACTGTATGTACATTGATCTTTTACAAGACAGCCGCCATTACTAACTTCAATTAGCATGGCTAAAACCTTCACATAGTAACCTATTTCCACACCTAAAACATACAACAAGCAGAGCATAGCCACCACACAATTTTGACTGAATGCCCAGGAAGGAGTCATACTTCACCTCTATAATTCAAATGTTGTTCACCCAAATGAATTAAAATAGCCTTCTTCACTTGCAAGGGACTAATCACATTTTTCTCCTCATCCTCGTGGATTTCTGACCTGGTAGATTCTTTTCATCTGGTGACTTCTTATGGGATGCCACAAGTAGCAGCCGTGACATGACATATGCTAGTAACTCCTCCCGGTGGGAGAAGGTGAAGTCCAAATGAGCATACTCGAATTCTCTGTAAGATACTTCAACACCTGACTCCTTCATGATCCTGTAGTGCTTCCTCACCATTGAGGCACTAATCACCTTGTCCTTCTTTCCAGCAACCAAGTCAACTGGTATATCAATCAGTCCATAGTGCTCACCGAGATCCAGTGGCTCAGGTGTTCCGTAGTGTGCAATATTTGCAGATTGTCTCCCATGGTCATACATCCTGAACTTCCCTGACCGCTTGATCTGTGCTAAATGCTGTGCCACTTGAAATGAAACACCCGGCATGTCATTCATATTATAGTGAGGCAGGCCCAAGACTCCGACCCAATTGGAGCTATCCCCACCAACCACATAGCTCATTAGAGTTTGGACCAGTCCTCCAACAGCAGGATAGTTATGGAAGTCGCGGGCCAACTTGTTAAGCAGCATCCGGAAGAACCAGGTTGGGATATAGAAGGCAGGAATCAATCGGGATAGGATGGGAGATAGCAAAAGCAGCAGGTTTTCTAACACAGTAAAAGCTAAATTGGAGTCACCATGGAAACCAGCAGGGGATAGTAGGATCATTTTTAAGAACCTATGTGGCTTCTCCTCAATTCTCTGTCTGATTATGTACATTAGCATGGCAGCTCCTCCCAGACTGTGACAAACTGCACAAAGAGTGTAGGGCTGATGATCTTCTAAAGTTAATTCTTCCTCGGAATTGGGTGAGGTAAGTTTCAGTTCTGATGTTTTGACCTCGTGGATCTTCTCTATCATTGCAGGAATGTCTTTCGTCCCATGCTCGTTGATGGAATATCGCCAATACCTGCATCAATTGATAATATTAATGGCATGAACAAAAGTAGGATAAAACTGCAAGAAATAAAAGGGATTTAAAGGAGTAAACTCACTGTCGAGAGGAGATGTTTTTGTTCACATGTTCCCTAGAAATCAGACCACGGAAGTTCCCAAGGAAAACATCATATCCTGCAAAGTAATAATAAAAAGAGAGGGTCAGTTCCAGAAATCTGGATATTGGGTTCACTAGTAGCCTAGAATTTGCACAAATAAGAACCTTGATCATATGCTGCAAAGGCTGGAGAGCCAACAACGCCATTTGATACCCAACTGCCATACCAAAAGTCACTCATAAATGGAGGTAACACAACTATGAAGGGAAGAAAAATTATATTCAATATTGCAAACCTACTAGCTGCTGTTAACTTTTTGTTTAAATATGAAGAAATAAGAGTTAAGGCTTCCTACTGGTGATAGTCTCAGTAATTGTACAACCAATTAAGAGGGGGAAAATACTTACCCCATTGATGAATCCAATATGCCATGCTGTAAGTAGACAGCTTTCCGTGCATCACGTCTAGGACAGAAGTGGAGAAATTATGAAGAAAAACTGTTTGAACATTTTGCATCATGGCAAGAAAATAGAATGAATGAATACCTTGGGATTCTTTCCAAGAGAAGAACATAACCATCATCAGTAACAACACGAATAGCTTCATATGGGTACCTGAAAGAGGTGAAAGTGAGCCGATAAAAAAATACACAAACCAAGAACATGAAAAGTTGACAAGCAGAACTAAACATGTCTGTTAAGCATTACCCTAGCTCAGTTATGACATCCTGACATGTTCGTGCATCTGTATTTAAGGAATTATTGAATGATGTTTTCCTCTCAGATGGAGTATGATCATTGTCTCCAAGAGTTGCAATTATCACTGAGGATTCCGAGGCTACAGTAGTGTCCTTGTTAGATCCACTGTGGGATGAGAAGTAACCGCATAGTATCCTAATAGCTTCTGTGGGTGAGAAGAAGTAGTGTGCAGCCTTATGAAAAATATCGAATATAGCCTCAATGAAGATCTCTATGGCCAAATGAAGATCCTGGAGTACCAAACGAAAGAGGGGAGAAAAAGATAAGAGGGAGATTACAAGATTGATGAACATGCAAAATGAGCATAGTAAGTTTTGGTTAATAGAGCTGTATATGTACCTCAATGACTCCTCGTCTCCTGTCTGTCGTACGCTGAATAACATGATCCTTGGGCGTTTGTGCTTTCATCAAAGGATTAACATGTGAATGGCTCTGGGTACTGGAGGGAGAGGAACTTCTTGGCCTCCTAAAAGTGGGGAAAGGGAAAATACAAGAAACTATTGTGAAAAGAAACTGCAGGGGGAACAGGACCCAAGAAAATATATGTCTTATCCAACTTGATTGCCGTTTGCCATGTATAGAGAAAGAACTAGTTCTGGAGCGTCTGGAGCTCTGGGATAAAGGTGAAGGGGGGTAGGTATCTTCATCAGTGTCATATTCCCCTTCTGAGTAATCTAAGCTAGAATCAGTATCAGAATCCACTGAAAGTTCGTGGATAAACTGATTAAAGGAGGATACCCCGCTGCCACAATCAAATGGATAAATATAAAAAGTAAGAAGATTGGTACTTCCAATTCCGAAAAATAATAACTGCATGATCATGTCAATTATGCGGAAGAAAAAAGAAAGATCCATCATGGATCGATTGGTACATGTCAGAAGGGGAATCTCTTTTAAAGTAGATCAAGAAGTTAAATTCATATTTCAACATCCAGAAAGTTGTCCCTACATCACTACTTAATCAAGATTAGGTATTAGTTGAGAGCTATTTCTAATAGACAGGATGTGACCTTGAAAGTGATCTATAAGCTATTCTACAAACAGTTTGTCTGGACATAAATGGAAATGGAAAAGCAGAAGAACAGAAACACTAAAAAGGATAATGGAAATACAGAAGTCCCTATAAACAGAAAGCAGAAACCAACAATGCTAAACTTCAGTATCTGTTATGATCTCCAGGATCCCACTGACGTTATCAGTGAACCACAACTATGACAAAAAGATAAACTTTTTGATAGTAAGACTTACTTCTCCATCCACCGGGGGAATCCAGGTCCACGGAAAGTAGGTCTCAGCTCCCAACCATGTATTCCTTCTAGAATATTAGACTTGCCAGGCAAAAGACTTAATAGGATTGCTGAGACCCCATTTATAAATCTCACAATGTTGTTCAAAGACTCGTAAGTGATCGTCTTCACTGACCTGCACAACAACCAGTAATTAACACAGGAAAATAAGTGAACCACCGCGCAGGATAAGGATCTTAACACGTCATACCCCACTGGCAAGATCAAACAAACAGTTAAAGATAACGAAATTCAATGCGCTAAACAGGCAACCACACAAAGGAAATGAATATATCAATACCACCAAGCAACACAACAAAAGCATCAATTGCACGCGGAAAAAAAAAGAGAAACCAATGTGATCCATGACCCAATCAGCTATACACATACTTCGGGCACAACCCCGTGCACCTCCTTGAGAAACACCAATTTTGACATCCAATTCGATTCTCCTAATGTCAAATCGGTATAATAGGCGAAATCATGGTATCAATCAAGGCGATTAAACACATGATTGGAACAAAAACTGGAAGAAGGAACATCAGGACTCACTCTTTGGCGACGGCGAGGCCATTGTCGACGAGTCGCTGCATCCTCAACACCATCATAGGCTTCTGGTTTGTCCTCGATGACGGCAGCGGAACGGAGAAGGGGATCGGATTCGCAGCGGAGAGAATTTAGGGAGTTTTGGATTTCCGGATAGTATTATTTGTAAGAAGGTAGGTAGATTATGAGAGAGAGAGAACGAGCCCCATGGGTAGGAGGGAAGAGAGGGCAACGGCGATTCTTGACGTACAGGGGAGAGTCGGTTATGTTTTCGGGTAGGGCCAGCAATCAGACGTGGCGGGCGATGATTGGGTGAGGGGCAGAAGTGTCGGTTGTCATGTCATCGCTGACTCAGCGGGAGAGTCGAGTAGCGTGGAGGGTTCCAAACGTGGAGTGCGGATACACGTGGTCGGTTTGGTCCCTTTTCACAGCCGCGAACTCTTTTCCCAGAACACGATTTCCACGGATGGATTTTAATACTGATGTAATAATTTTTTTAGAAAATATCCACTCGTTCCATAATGTCACAATTTTTTTAGAAAATAGGACATATATTTTTATTTTTTTATTATTTAATAAAATATGTTATATTAAAATTTTAAAATAATTATTTTGTTTATTTATTTATTTATTTCTTATCTATACAATTTATTTACATTTTTGTTAGATATTTAGAAAATACTATAAGATATTTTTATTTTTTACATTAATTTTATTGTTATTTTAGTAGAATTGTTCAAATGTAACATTTCTTATCATTTTTTAGGTTGTTGTCATAGGTATAAAAACAACCTAAAAAATGATAAGAAATGTTGACTATAATACTATTTTTGGCCATGTATATCATTAATTAAAGCAAGTTATTGTGGAACAAATAATAATAATAAACATTTTAAAGATTATTTTAATTTTTTTGCTAGAAAACATTATTTTTAAATAAAAAATAAAAATAATAAAGGGAAAATAATGTCAAAGGGAGGGACCCTCTGCCTTCTCTAGGGGCTGGTACTCTTCATTGGAGGCTGCTGGAGGTGATCGCTACTGTTGAGGCACATGGTCAGATGGAGGGACTGAGGGAATCCTCCCTCCCTCAGCTTTTTTTTAATTATTTTTCTTAAAATTTTACTTAATTAAATCATATGTATACAAGTATATATACGTTATACGTATCGAGAATCTATTTGGGAATACAACTTTTGCTGCAGTGTAGGCATGCTGAGTGGTTATTCCTTAATACAACAACTCTATGTGACCAATTTTGAGGTTGAGTAGCAAAGGGGCAGTTCTTATGTCACGTGGGAAAAAGCTAGTAATGTCCTACTCCCAGTCTCCAAGTGCTGACTACTTCCTCACATAAACACATTCTCTAGACTTTGGATGGGAACTCCTTTCAAAACCCTTACCAATATTAGCCAAATTTAATGGAATCAATCCCCATTTATCTTTTGGAGCCATAATCAATTGATACGCGTAAGTGTCACACCCCAAAATTTAACTTAATTTCTCATTAATTTGCCAAACATATCTTAATATTTATATCAACATTTACCTAACAATTCTATACATTTCATGCCTCGCAATTCCGTTCCTACGATCAACCGTCCCTTCTGTCCATTGTTGTGACAACATCTATCATCGTACCGCCATTCGACTATTGTCATCCGGATTCCTACACTTGTTGCAGGGGTTGTATCCCCCTCTGTCCAACCCTCACCCGAGCTGCTTGTTTCCGAGTAGTGCAAGGGCTCAAGAGTTGGGTATCGCGTTTTACCGATTGACTCTCTTTCTGACCATTGTATATGTGTTATTACATGTCCTTTAAAAGTTTTGCTATGGAAATCAATATGGGCACTCAAGAGAACGTATTGGTATTCGGATGGGGAGGTAAAATCCTAAAAAATTTTAAAATTTTCAAGTAATTCATTAGTTACTCAGTACTTAACTACACTTAACTATATCAAAAAATAATTTATGAAAAGAATATTAGCTTGAGTATAATTTCAAGAGTATTGAAATGGTATTGCTCAGAATTTGGTTCAATGGCATTAGGACATAATTGTTTCTCATTTAGTTTTCTAGCAAAAAAAACCTTGTTGATAGTTCTTGGTCGATCGGGGAATATCATGTTTTTGACTTAATGGAGTGATGAACTGAGACAATAATAAGCAAATTTGGTCTCTATGTCAATTTAGGTGTAAGTTTATGGTCTGACTAGACCTCACATGAATTAGAGCAATATTAGGTGTCTCGTTAAAGTGAAGAATCTGAACTCTAAAATAGAGGCATAAGCTATATATTAGAGTTCGGGTAAGTATAAAAGTGGATGAACCTCTTACACCATGTGTGGTCTATAACCTAAAATGTAGATGAATTATGGGTGTAGTTTAAATATGAGATGCTTGATTTCTTCTGCTATAGAGTTCGGGTAATTATGGCACATTCGTTAAGTAGTGTCTATATAATACCCGGTCCACGATTGAGAGCCCCTACAGGATCATCAAAGGTAGCAACTTAAAGGTTCTTGTCACCTCTAATTCTCCATAGGACGAAGGGAAACAACTTATTTCTCGTGAATGTGCCAGTTCAAGAGCCCTGCCCAATTCTCAAATGTAGCATGATGATAGGTTGGTTAGGGTAGGCATGGAGGACACGACAAAGTTTCCCTTAAACAACCCTCTAACTATACAACACATCCTAGCTCATGTGACTGAAGTGTCTCCCCAAAATCAAGATGAAGTTGGTGCTAGTTGTGACGATCCCATCTATTATGTGAATTTGTCAGAAGATGAACATCCTCCTATCTTGCCTAAGGAGTTGGTGCCTTATCATTTATCTCACAAGTTTAAGAAGATATCCCTTAAAAAGGTAGACTTCCTTATGGCTATGCGGTGGACCCCCGAGCTTTAAGCACCAAAATAGGATGCTAGCAATTCAACAAAAAACTTCAAAGCTATTACAATTAGGCAGAAATAGGAAGAGGTATCAAAAGTGGAAAATAAGGAAAGTATCTGTCAATCCAAGGCTACATACTAAGATTCTCCTTAATCTTCATCCAATGACAATCTCCTTAAACAACCATAAAAGGTAACCACAAGTCTACTTTCATGGAACTGTTAAGGGTTTTGAACCTCTTAATAATTTATCATCTCAATGATCTAATTAGGAAAATTAAATTATAATTTATTTTTCTTATGAAAAAAAAAAGAATTTGGGACCATCCTAATATAAATAAAAATTATTGGATTTTAAAGATGGATTGAGCTAAGTTGAAAGATTGAGTTTTTTAACAAAACTAAGATTCTAGTTAAATCGAGATCATGAAAAGAAATTAATGTGTGATTGGAAGTGATCCAAAATGGGATATAATTTTTCAAATTTCAAAGGAAATTGATCAAATTAGAAGTTGTAAGTGAGAATGAAACTGAACTAGAGTTAAATCAGTACATAATCCATTCAAAATTTTATTTGTTGAAGTGAATCAAAAAGGGAAAAATGGTAGATTGATGTCATCATATTATAAAAAATAAATTTAGAAATTTTTAGAAATTAGAGAACCGGTCAAAATAGGATTGAACCGATAGTAAAATGATTTCAGGTCAACGCATCCAACCTAGTTAGCAGATTGAATTGCCATGTTAGTGACCAAATTGAGAGCACCATATGAAAAGTGTGCCCTTTCATGTGCCACAAAAAGCGGTCTGAAAGTGTTGACCAATCATCGAACAGTACATGGCGGTCAATGGATAATAGAAAGGAATCTTTATTAGTAATATATGTCAATTAGGCTAATTAATAAGAGAAGTATAAGTGTAACGTATAACACATGGCCGAACCATGTCAAAAGAACATAGAAAATTTTTTGAAAGATACGTGGCATTGGCACATGTTAGCCGGTGGAAGACCTAACATATTTAAATTAGCTAATTATAAGATGTCATGTGTTAATGTCATAATGGTCACCTAACGAACAAATCTAGTCAACTGCCACGCCGAAATAAATGACTAATGGTAGATCGCCATAAGTCAAACTATCAAAGGATGACATGGACTCTAGTTAGAAATTCACGCGAGCAGCTTCAACCAATCCATGTGCACCACGTGGTAACTCACATGTGTGAGCCTTACTTATAACTTCCTTCCGCAGTCATGCCATTGCTAGTAAAAAATTGAAACTTTCTTTCTTTCGAACTTATTTTTTGAAAAAGCTCAATTCTCGGACATTTCTATACCAAATCGTTCAATTCAAAGCTTGAAATGATGGCGTGGACATTGGAAAGATAATTTGTATTATGATAGGGTTGAAATTTGGAGGTTTAAACTCATTTATAGGGAAAAAAAGTTTCACATACTATTTTGTAATTTTAAAAAATTTGGGGACCGAATTTTTATTAAATATAAGTTTAAAAACCTAAGTGGAGATAAAGGAAAAGTTAGAGATTTGAAGAAAATATATCAGAATATTATAGATCTAATTGGAAATGAAATAAAAGTTAGGGATATGCTAATAAATAAAATTATAGTGATCTAAATATAAATATTTTGTGAAATGAGACCAAATTTTAAATATGGTCTAATTTGAAAAAACTTCATTAATTAGAAGTTACTGTCATGGTAGTAAAAAGAGGGTATGTTAGATAGTTACATCTAGCTGATAGTGACATAGGGGTAAAATTATAATTTATTAAAAGTTAATGTACAATTTGAATATACCCCCATGAACATATCTAAATCATTAACAGATATTTATCAAAATCAATGGAGGGTCTATCTACCTACCTATTTGTGCAACCAATGACATAAATAATCGAAAATCCGTAACATGTCTATAGAACACCAGTGAGTGAGATTTTTGGGATTATGTCTAATTTGATCGATAATGCATTATTACTTGTTATTTGAAAATTGTGTATGTTTATAAACTTTCTAAAAAAAAGATATAAAATTATAATGAAATATATTTTTAAAAAATATTTTCTCAAGGTTCGTACCTAGACTCAGCTTCAACACGAAAATGGACCAAGTTCATGGTAAATAGAAATGAACCATGCCTCTATTTTATGAAATAAATGAGTCTTAGGCTATATTTTTAAAAAGTATCATAACCATATTCTTTTCAAAATTGAAATGAAAGATAGATCATGCTCTACAAATTTATTCTAGATTATTGAATATGAGTCATGTCTCAAATAATAACATAAGTAGTAGGGATTGATGAGATAGCAAAACAAGTCTCCGTATTTAATATACTCAATGTAGTGTTTTGTGAAATGCACCCATGCTCGATAACTATTTTCAAGCTAGAGATGGGTACCGTCCCATAGAGTAGATATTGCAAAAAATGAATACATTTGAATAAGGTAGTAAGGTAGGAAATAAGAAAAGATAATATTGGTCTGATAAGTGGGAGACTTTAAGAGTACGATGTGCATTAGACCTAATAAATAAGAAAGATCTAATACCTTAATATTAAAATTTTATTTATATATGTGGTGGGTAATTTGGTCCACACAAACTGTCTAAGATGGCTACTATGATGGTGGATAAAATTGCTGTAAATTACAAATGAAATGGTAATGTACTTCTATTACAGTACCTTTTAATCTTTACGTGATGTAATGAATATATTTGTGATGGGTAACTTGGGTCATACAACTTTATTAAGAAATATTAATAATTTTTTAAATATAATAGTTTTAACTTATAATAGGTTAAATTGACGCTAATATTAAAATTTTAAAAACATCTATATAACTTTTATATAAATTTAAAGTGTGTTAAATAAAAAAAATAAATTTCAATATTAGTTATCCCTACTAACTGAGAAAAAAATAATAAACAAAATCATCCTACTTACTCAATTATGAACTAATTAATTATTTCATACTAATTTTAGTAAAAAAATAATTAATAAAAAAAGTATAGAAGGAAACCTACTTGCCTAATACATACTTTAATTATATATAGCCTCCTACAAAAAATGATATTATGTTTCAAAATATTTTTATATTATTTTTAAAGTATCTTGATTAATAAGAAAAATAATTTTTTATTCTAATTCTTAAGTATTACAGAGTATATTGGGAGAAAAAACTAGTTAGAGTGTACCCACTTAAATAGTATAAAAATTTAAGGTTTTGAAAAAAATAAAAATATCTAAAATAATAAATAATCAAATTTTAAAAGTGTTAACTTGATCTCTAAGTCAAACTGTGAATGTAAATAGTTGGAGCAATACATTCACTTCTTATTACTTGTTACTTTGCTCTTGTTTTCCTTAGATTAGACCTATTAAGATAATGCAAGCTCTCGTTGGCTCTGTCAAATCAAATCTTATCACTTGTAGATTTATAAATTAGTTTTTTATGTGCACTAAAATTAATTTATTTAAATTAAATAATTTAATATAATTATGTATAATATATTAAATTAAAAATTATCATTGTATATATTTATATGCAATAATATTAATATATATACAAATAAATTAAATAATTTAAAATAATTATATATCATATTATAATATAACAACTAATAAGTTATATACCATATATGTTTTATATAATTAAAAATTTTCAAATTTATGTACAAATTATTTTATATATAACTATAATAAATATTTTAATTTAATATAATTATATATATTCAAATATTGATATTATGTATAACTATATCACATATAATAAATATTTTATATAACTAAAAATTGTGAAATTTATTTAAAAGTTATATGTACAAAAATATCAATTTATGTAAATAAAATAATTTAATATAATTATTTTTTAATTTTATGTACTATAGTTATTTTATATGCAGAAAAATTAATTTCTATAAATTAAATAATTTAATATAATTATATACAATTTATCAATTTATAATATAGTAAATATTTTATATAAGTAAAAAATTATAATTTATGTACTACCTATTTTATTTACAACAATATTAATTTATTGAATTTAAATAATTTACTATAATTATTTTTAAAATTTAGAATAATTATGTATAATATTATAATATATCAAATTATATATAATATTATAATATATCAAATTATATATAATATATATAATATATATTTTCTATAATTAAAATTGTGATTTGATGTACAATTTATTTTTTATTTGCAAGAATATTTATTTATACAAAAAATTTACTATAATTATTTTTTTTCAATTTTATGTATATTAGTTATTTTATATTTAGTAAAATTAATTTATGAAAATTTAGGTGGCAAAAATCTGCCCGTACCCGATCGAATCCTAAGTACGGGTGTTTGGGCGGCGGACCCTTAACCTAGTAGACAGGGCTTGCCACTGGAAATTGGACCCAGTGGTTGAGTACGGGTTGAACTGCTGGGATCGGTAGTTGGATACATTTAGGTCCGATCGAGTAAAGGCGATCCGAATTGGGGTAAATGTTTTTAAACTAAATTGATAAAAAAAATTATTTTGATATGAATGCGGAAAAAATAGTTTAAAATTTATATTTATAGTAAATTATATTATATATAATATTTTAATTATTTATACTATTTTTTTCTGAACAAAAAATTAACAATTTTTAATTATAGTAAATTTGTTCTCTACATAATATATACTTATAAAAATATTTATTATATTATAATATGATATATTTTACATAATTATACTAAATAAATTTAATTTTTATAAATTAATTTTACTAAATATAAAAGGAGTAATATACATAAAATTTAAAAAACAATTATAGTAATTTTTTGTATAAATAAATATTGTTATAAATAAAAAATAAATTATACATAAAATCACAATTTTTTAATTATAGAAAATATATATTATATAACTAAACATATTATAATGTTAATATATTATAATATGATATATAATTATTCTAAATTAATTAATTTTATTGTTGATTACTATATATAAAATTAAAAAATTAATTATAGTAAATTATATAAATTATATAAATTTTATAAATTAATATTATTGTACATAAAATAAGTTGTATATAAAATTATAAAGTTTTAATTATATAAAATATTTGTTGTATTATTTATATTAATTTTTTCATTAACTCTATCTCCCTAATGTTATGGAGTGCAGATGGAGTTAATGAAAAAAATTTAACGTTTTTAATTGAATTTAATAATATATTCATTTATCTATATCTAATTAAAATAATATATATTAGTAATAATTATATATTATATGATAAAATAAAATATTAATAAAAAATAAATTTATATTAATTTATAATAACAATAAGAAAAATAACATATATAATAAATTAAGTTATATATAAAAATATACATTTTTATTTATTGTATAATTATGTTATAATTAAAATTTTAATAAATATTAATTGTATAATAATATATATGATAAAATATAATGATATCATATAATATAAATGTGTTATTGTTTTAACTATAATATATATTGTATAATTACAATAATAAATAATATATATGTATATACTAATTATATTATAGATATAATACATATATTATTATTAATGATAATTTAGTATACAATTATATAATATAAATTTATATAACATATTATTAATATATATAAATTTCATTAAAATATATAAGAATAAACATATAAATATAAATATATAAAATTATTTTTAAATAAAATAAAATAATAATATTTTATTTTTTGATAAAATGAAAAATATATTAAATTAAGTGCGGATTTTTCGATCATTACCCATCCGCGTCAAAACATTACACTAACAAAGTGGGGATCGTCAATCATATCTGGAAATGTTGGGCTTACAGTGCTATTTTGGAGGTGATGGGCTCATCAATTCACTAATTGAGCCCGTTCTACCGACATCTTTGGAATTGCGATTCAGCCGCTCATGACATGGACAACCTCCTCAGAAGCGGTTGTGTCGGGAGAGGAAGGACTATATTTTAAAATAATTATTTACCATATTATAATATAAACTAGCAAGTTACATACTATACTTATTTTCTATAATTAAAATTTTATAATCTTACGTACAAATTATTTTATTTACAAGTAAAATAAATAATTTACTAAAATTAAATATTTTAATTTAATATAATTATTTATAGTTATATAGTCATATTATATACATTTTTATTATATATAATTAAAAATTGTAAAATTTATTTAAAAGTTGTATAAAGATATTAATTTATTTAAACTATATAATTTACTATAATTATTTTTTTTAATTGTATATATCATAGTCATTTTATATTAAGTAAAATTAATTTCTTTAAATTAAATAATTTAATATAATTATATATAATATATTATTTTAAAATATAGCAAATATTTTATATAAATAGAAAATTATAATTTTATATACAATTTATTTTATTTACAACAATATTAATTTATGAAAAAAAATAATGTACTGTAATTATTTTTAAAATTTTATTTATAGTAATTATTCTTTTGCAATAAAATCAATTTATATAAATTAAATAATTTAGAATAATTATGTATTATACTATAATATATCAAGTTATATACAATATATATTTTATATAATTAAAAATTTGTAATTTTATGTATAAATTATTTTTTATTTATAAAATATTTATTTATACAAAATTTTACTATTATTATTTTTTTTCAATTTTATATATATTAGTCCATTTATATTTAGTAAAATTAATTTATAGAAATTAAATTTATTTATTATAATTATGTACATAATATATACTTATAAATATATTTTATAAGTATATATTATATACATAAAATATTTACTATAATTAAAAAATATCAATTTTATGTACATAAAAGTTACTATAATTAAATATTTTATGTAAATAAAATAATTTATTATAATTAAAATATTTTTATATTATGCAATATAATTTACTATAAATATTAATTAAAATTTTTTTCCTTAAAACAAAAAATGAAATCATTTTTTTATTAATTTAATGTAAAAAATTACTGGTATACCCATAACTATAAATATCATATATATTTTTGTGTATACTATTTTTTATTATATAATAATATCATATAATATAAATATGTTATTGTTTTAATTATAATATATATTGTATAATTAATATAAAAGATAATATATATATACATATAATAAATTATATTATAGGTACAATACATATATTTTTTTATGTTTGATAATTTATAATATAATTATATAATATAAATTTATATAAAATATTATTAATATATAAAAAATATTTAAAATATATAAGAATAAGAATATAAAATTATTTTAAAATAAAATACTAATAATTTATTATTTAATAAAATAAAAAATATTAAATTAAGTTCGAATTTTGCGATCCTGTCCCATCCGCCTCAAAATATTATTCTACCAAAGAGCATCATTGGAATTGCGATTCCGCGGCTCATAACCCGGACAGCCTCCACAGCAGCGATCAAAGAGAAGAACGGGACAGTGTACAGCGGTTGTGCGCGGGAGAGGAAGGACTATCGGTTTCTTGCTTCTCGACCTATCTCGGGTATGCTCTCATCGTCAATCTAGATTATCTAGTCGTTGGTTGTTTGCAGAGAACGTGTATGAAACGCAGAGTGAAACTGCGGAGAACAGAGACGTTTTCTGATTTGGGCAGTTCCAAATCGAGTTTCGATCGCCAAAAGAACTCCATTCGAGCTGAAATTTTGATAGCATGTTCTGGATTGGCGGAACTTAATCTTAAAAAATCGGATAAATCTGATAACTGTCTTATGGATGTGCCTCCATTTTTTGATTCAAGAGTTTTCCACTTTAAATATATCTATGCCCTTATTTGATTTACTATATTTAGATTTTAATATCTTTACTTGTTGCACTAGAATATGCTGATTAATTAATATTGAATGGGCCTAACAGGAATAACAGATAGCTCCCCTTGCATGTACATGGATAATTAGGAATGATATCAATTGGATAATTGTGCTTAAGTTTAATATCTGCGTAAACATGGATTTTACTATTCTCTTTCATGGATAGTTTTCCGCAACTAAATGTTTTACTTCCCTTGATTCTCATGTTGGCCATAAATGGTGGCTTTAGGATCACACAAAAACCACGAACTAAGCAGAAACTTGAGTCTACAAAAAATGCTCTATTTTGACACATACGCAAATGTTCTTGATCAGATTGATTAGTTAGCAAGTTACACATGGGTAAATGTCAGAGGTGTTAACTTACCCTTACACATGGGTAAGTTACACTATTCTCTTTCATGGATAGTTTTCCGCAACTAAATGTTTTACTTCCCTTGATTCTCATGTTGGCCATAAATGGTGGCTTTAGGATCACACAAAAACTTCAAACTAAGCAGAAACTTGAGTCTACAAAAAATGCTCTATTTTGACACATGCAAATGTTCTAGATCAGATTGATTAGTTAGCAAGTTACACATGGGTAAATGTCAGAAGTGTTAACTTACCCTTTAAGTCAAACAGTTGGAGTAATTAGTTCAATGTCCGATTACTTGTTAATTATGCTCTTGTTTTCATTATGTGAGACCTCTTAGATTTGATATGCAGGTAACTTTCATTTAATCACGTACGCATATCAAGATAATGCCAGCTCTTCTTGCTCCGGGTATTATACAGAAGCCAATCTTCTTGGCCCCTAACTCCCTTAGTTCTCCTGCAACAGATAGGTCAGTCATTCTTTTTTTTATATATATATTTTCATTTATGGCCTCGTGCTTTGTGGAAAAGATTGTCAAAGCTGAATAGATTTTGTCATGGAACCAACTAGATTCTGTATCTGATTTGAAGAGAAGGCTATTTCCTCTACAGGAAACCTTTGCTGCCTCCTTTTGGTTGGACATAATTGAGAAAGTGGAATAGAGAAGCAAAGTGACATCTTTATTTCTCATACTTGGTTAGATGAGTTAAAGATTGTAAAAGGACACATACTTTTGAAGTTACCTTAGCAGACTTGATCTGAAAGTACTTTACCTTGTACAAATAGTTTTTTTTCTCACTAAATTTGCAAGAAATTCACGTGTATTTGATGATGATAATTTGCATCCTTGTGCTAATAATTTTTACACTAGCCAGAGTTCTTAGATTTGTCACTTTCCTGATTTTGGAATTTCACGTGATTAGGTTTGCCAGTAGAAGACAAGTAGTGCAGATTAAGTATCCCAGAGTCATACCCAGGTCAATTCATCATCAGTTATCCTGGCAAACACCTACCAGGCGCCTTTTTGGTCAACATGGTGACTCTGATTTGTCATTGAGACATGCAGTGTTTACTGGGGATATTTGTTCCCTCCTATCCAACTGTAAGTATTGAAAGCACCAGAGTCTTTTTTTGCTTATAATATATATTCATCACAAGTATAAAATCATGTCCATACAGTGAACGCACAAGAGACTGCGCTGCTGTTTCTGTTCATTTCATTTCATGTATTTAATACTTCTTGGACAAATAAAAATTCCACCAGGTAAGCCTGCGCTGAAATTGCCAGTTGCTTCAGAAACCCTTTTCCGGACAGGGGAGGGTGAAGGCTCACACAGAATTGGCCACATGACGCTTCGAAAGAGCAGATGCCCTAGAGCATACATGGACTTCCCATATGGAATCCCCTTTCCAGAGCCCAAGAAGAAACCAGAATGGTGGTGGAGGACCCTGGCATGCATCCCATACTTGATGGCTCTGCAGATATCAGATGCCGGCTTCTATTTCCAGCCTCTGATGGAGTCCTATGAACAGTTTGAGTTCTTGAGCTACTATGTCCCTGGCGCAATACGGAGGCTGCCAAGCTGGTTCTTGATGGTATACTGCTTTTCCTTGTACCTGGGAGTAGTGAGGAATAAGCAATGGCCCCACTTCTTCAGGTACCATGTGATGATGGGTCTCATGTTGGAGAATGCTCTGCAGATAGTGTGGCATGTGAGTAACTTTATGCCGCTGATAAACTTCTGGGGAAAGCTTGGGATGTGCTATTGGGCGACAGTGGGTCTGGCCTTCATCACCTTCTTGCTCGTGTGCATAAGGTGTGCCCTTGCTGGCAAGTATGTGGACATACCTTTCATTAGTAGTGCTGCTTTCCTCCACACTCCATACTCTAAAGGTGATATATAAGTTCCCGTCATTTTCTTAAATACCAAATGGAGATTTATAGTTGGTTGATTATGAATGGAGACGGGCAAATCTAGACAGGTGAGTCAGATAAGCAGATGTTGCATTTTCATAGTTGCAATTATACTTCCTTTCATTTTTGGGAATTTTCTTGAATACTGGCGCATGTTTGATTGCATGAACTATGAATTTGAAATACCTTTTGATAAGCCATATCTGCTCTATGTGCTCCTTGGTTTGTAGCATGATCTTCCATAATTTTTGGAGGAATAAAATTTCATTTTATTTACAGAAATTAGAGGGAGGAAAATAAAATACAATTTTATTTTATATTTGTCAAAATAACACCTTATTCCAGTCCGTTGTCACACACCTGAATCAAACTTGGAATCGATATTTGGTTTTTTTCAGGTTTTTCTATGAAAAGTAATTTTATTTAATAAAGGGAGAAAAGCAGAGGTTGTCCCTTTGGTTAAGCCTGAAGCAATATTTTATTGGAATGGATTGTATTGTGAATTCATTTAACCAATATGAATTAAAATAAGTAAAATAATAAATTTAGATTTTAACTTTAAATAATTTAAATAAAATGAAATTTGCACAGACCCAAACCAAAGAACAACCATACGGTAAAATCTGATTAGGGTGCCTACCTTATAAATGCCATGAGATTTCGAATATAGTAGATGGCATCCCATTTCTCTCTCTATTATTTTTGCTTATACTTTCCTTTAGCTCACTTTAATGATATATATATATTTTTTGCTTAATAGCGCACTTTAATGATATGATTGGAGGAGGTATTTGAAGTTATTTGCTGTGAAATTGGAGTGATTTATTTGGATATATTATAAATTTTTAATAATTTATTTTTTGGATAAATTTAAAATAAGGTTATTATTATTAATAAAAAATTTAAAATACAAATTTATTATTTTAATTAAATTAAACAATTTATTAGATAATATATATAATTAAATTATATTAAATATACTATATAATATAATAATATATCATATATATAAATAAATAATATATTATTATAATAAATCATTAATATTAATTATATAATAATTAATATATATTTTATAATTATAATAAGAAAAATAATATAAATACATATAATAAATTATATTATATATATTCCACATCTTATTTTTTATTATATATTTATATTATATAAATTTATTGAAATTATATAAAAATAAACAAACAATAATATAAACAAATAAAATGAAGGTATTAAAATAGTTTAAAAAATAAATTAAATAATATTTTCAAAATCACAAAAAATTGAAAAATTACGTTTTAATATAAATAGATTGATTTTTAGTGATTTTAATATATTTTTTAGGGTTTATCTACCACTCAAAATAATTCCTTTTTATTTTACTATACCAGTTATTATTTTACCACCACAAATCATTCCGTTTTATTTTACTAAAACAATGATTTTTTTCACAGTTTTCCAAACCAATTAATCCAAACAATATAAGTCTCCGCTATACCGAGCTCCATCGGAACCAGCCACCCTCGTCAAAGCCAACTCCAGTTACCACCGAAGAGTTGTTGTCAACCTCACCAGAGGTTTCCCCTCTCGGGACAAAGCTCGAACCTTCACCGGAGATGCACCTCGGGTCACCACTACGCGCTCCGGATCTGCTCCTCTAAATCCTAGACCGTACTCGGGTGTTCTAGATCCGGACCTCCCCTGCCCCGGAC
This sequence comes from Trapa incisa, assembly GCA_030064435.1. Lineage (NCBI taxonomy): Eukaryota > Viridiplantae > Streptophyta > Magnoliopsida > Myrtales > Lythraceae > Trapa > Trapa incisa. The sequence continues at coordinate 8,783,109 of CM057772.1, read as the reverse complement.
AACCTCCTCCAGTTTGCAGACATTCCTAGATCTGGATGGAAGATGTGTGGACAGCTTCTTTCCCGGGCCTCTCGTGCCCGCATCCATAGTAGTTGAGCCTTCCCCGCCAGGACTCCACCTTCTTCCTTGCACATTCCAGATCTATGTTGTGCAAGTTTTGGCCAGCCTCCTCTGGCCACACCAACATCATATCCGGCAACTCCAGGATGATCCACACCCGAGTCGACCTTATTGGTCCTTCCTCCGTTCGTCGCCGCTATATTCAGGTCCTATCGGGGGCTCTCCAGCCTCGGCACCGCTACCTCCGTCTCGCCCCCGACGCTGCCAGTCTCCTTCGTCCCTAGATATGGATTGTGACGATTCGGGTAGCCTCTTACCGACCTCGAGCGACTCTCTCCCTGCCATACCGACGTCCGATCTGAGCTCCCTTGGCCTCTATCAACCAGATCCGCCATGATCGAGCGCCACAACGACTTCTTTAGCCTCGGTCGACCCTTCTTTGTTTGTTCCCCGACCTCAAATCGGAGTCAGACGACTCTTCTGCGGCCTACACGGCTCTCCTGCGGACCCGTGGGCATATCGAATGACTACCTTCGATCTTACCACGACTCAGCCCCACACTGATGGGCATTCATAGAATTAATAAAGTGAAATTGGGTTGAATAGTAATTTTACCTAAAAGTGGAATTCGGATTAATTTAATTGAGATTTTGAAAATGATATGGACTTAAACTGAGATTATGAAAATGATTTATGTTTAATTGAGATTCAAAAAGGAATTTAGCTTAATTTGGTTTTGAAAATAAATTGGGATTAGATGAAAAAAAGGAGCCAAGAAAGAAATTTGGGTTAAAAGACATAATTGAGATTTATGTTTTTTTTGCTCAACAATTGAAATTTATGTTTAAATTTAATACTACTTGAATTAAACTTATTTTTGAAGTGAAAATAACTTGGGATAAATATATTAAGATATAAATTAGTGAGATTTGGATTAAAGTAAAATATTAGGCTAACTTGCCTTCCATGGATTCAATCCCTTATATAATTGTGAGCTAGGAGTATTATTGAATCAATTGCTACTCTTTATAACTTTATTAACAATTGTATAAATGTATGGATTTAATATCGTATTTTTAAAAATAAAAAAGTTTGAACTAGAAATTAAATTGGAAAAGAAAATTAAATAAAAATAAAAATAATTTAATTTGAAACTCGAAGTAATAACCCAATTATTTATGCTATACAAAAGAAAATTTATAAATTATTATAATCAGATTAGAATTTAATTTTAACTATATACACTTAATCTAAAAGTGGGTGATTAAGAAAATTTAATTCATAATATTATAATAATAATAATAATATAAAATTTAATTCATATTAAATTGATTATCATCATTATCTTCCCGTAACACATTTTTTTCACGTCATTGAAATACTATGCTTATAGTCTTCCTTTTGTCCAATTATTCTATTCCTTCAAGTTTTTTTCCTTAAACCTTTAATTTTTTATATACTAAATAAATCTTTAAACTTCTCGATATTTAAATACAAAGCATTTAATTTATTATTTATCAAATACTTAGTTACTACTTTTAATTACTAAATTTTACATAATTATCACTAATCATTTAAATAAATCTAATATTAATTTGATTCACAATCATTTACACTCATTCCCCTTAATTTCTTTATCTACCATTAAATATATATATTTTATAATTTATAACCATCACTTATATTAATTTCCATAAGTAAATTTCATATATCTATTTCATTAACATTTGTTCAGTATTAATACTTATATACTTTAAATATTTATTTAATCAAACTTAAATATTACATTTCTATTATCATTATTAGTCAAGTCTATTTGTCTATAGTAATTAATTCAAATATTTATTATTAAATCAATTATCAATTTTTAACACCAAGTTTAATATAATTTATTACTATCAATTCTAATATAAAATAATTAATTAAATTGTACTAGATTTCATTAATTCTAATTAAGCACCAAAATATTTATAATAATTTTATTATTATTAATTGTACTATTAAACATATACTTAAAAATTTTCACTTAATTCTTTTAAATTTATATTTATCCTCTTGCTTACAATTAAACATTTATTTATCACTATTTAAATATTTAATTATGATTAACTCAATAAACATTTTTATTTATTAAATTCCACTAACTCTAATAAATACATATTTTCCTCTATTATTATTATTATTATTATTTATTTCTATTATTTACTATTTACACATCTAATTATATGTAAATTTCTATAAATTATTTTACCAACTTTCCACAATTTTTTAATTATTATTAATTCAATAGCATTCATATGTATTATTTCTTAACAATCTTATTTAAACCTTTTAATTCTAACTTAATCTAATATATAATATAAATTTCAAAAACAATTCTTAAATATCTTTTAAATTACCCCTCTTTTAATTCTTATACTTTATTTTATTTTATTTTGACCTCTCCTATAAAATTATTAGTATATATATATCTTTTATATTCACACTCCTAAACTTTCAATAATTATACTTAATTTCTTAAACTCTTCAAAATTATATTTATGTAAATTTGATATATTTATGTAATTATATATATTTTATTTTGAATTGCATGAAGATATAAAATATATTATTAGAAAATGATGAATTTTCCGTACACTCTTTTTTAATGGAAAAATTTTCTTTTACAAACCACCAAATAATGTTGCAGTGAGGACTCTTCTGTGTAAGTAGGTAGGCTCTCTCTATCAGTGTACAGTGCTCTCCATTTTTGTCCAAAAACAAGAAGCTATAGAGAGTGTGTACATACACCCTATGTGGAATGGCGGTTCCATTTGACATTTGACTTCCATTTCCCGTGCTTTCTTCGTCCGAAAGGTTCAAAGAAGCTGCATATACCTACTGAGGTAATAAGTAAAGAGAGCTTCAGAGAAGCTTCGTCCTCCGATTCTCTCCTCCCCCGTTGCAAAAGGTGGCTTGAAACCAGAAAATTCTATTCAATTCCAAGCAGGACCGGCCCATAAGGTCCTGCAGCTGGTGCAGGCTGGGAGCTTTGATCGATGCCTTAAGCTCGATGGGTTTCCGCTCCTGCTTCTCCTCGTGCCTTCACAAGCTCGGGTCCGGCGGTTCGCTCGCTCCCGCTGAAGGGATCGATGGGGACGACTCCTCAGGGCTTTTCTTCGAGCTCCGCTCGCTTCAGATAGCCACCAATTTCTTCTCTGAGCTGAATCAGCTGGGCCATGGCGGCTTTGGCCCAGTTTACAAGGCATTTTCTTTCTTAAACCCTTGGGCATTTTGATTTTGATTGTGTATATATGATTCGCTGAAGTCGCGTTTCTGATCATCTAAGAGTATTCAACTCCCGTCGTCTTTGTTTGAATCATTCTTTCTATCTGTGATTTGATCTGATTCAAGAAAAACGTTTTTGCTGTTCCTCTTCTCTCCATCTCTTGGTGTTGGGAGTCAAATGCAATTTCATTGTCATGTCCATTCATTTAGTATCTCTAACTACGATTCTCTCCTTCAAGATTCTGCTGGAAGGTCGAAGTTTTCAATCCGACTAATGCTCAAGTTCAGCATTTGAATATTTGGTTATTATAATGTTGATCGCTTGATAGAAATGCTAATGCAAGTGATCGATGTGGTTGACTGTTAATGTTCCTGGAAATGTGGGTATTAGCCAGTTACGGGTTAGAACCTTGCACACTTAACTCAATGAGACAACTCATGGCTCGCCACCACGAATCTGTTTATAGTTAATTGTACTACTGTTGGCTAGTCTTTTCATATCTAGCTTCAGAATGATTTTGAATTTTTTTCAATGCAATGTCTGAATTTCACAGGGACTGATGCCAAATGGTCAAGAAATAGCTGTGAAGAAGCTCTCACTAAATTCCAGACAGGGCATGAAAGAGTTCACAAATGAGGTGAAGCTGCTGCTGAAAATCCAGCACAAGAACCTTGTAATGTTACTAGGCTGTTGCGTGGAAGGGGATGAGAAGATGCTTGTTTATGAATACCTGCCCAACAAGAGCCTCGACACTTTTCTTTTCGGTATCTTCTTGGACTCAAATCCTCCTCGTCAGCCCCTATCACTATAATTGTTTGAATATGAAAGAGCTAAATTGCTGCCTTTCCTTCCAGATGAGAAAAGATCTGCCTCACTTGATTGGGCCAAACGATTTCATATAATAACAGGAATCGTGAGGGGTCTTCTATACTTGCATGAAGAAGCCCCTGAAAGGATCATACATAGGGATATTAAGGCAAGCAATATATTGTTGGATGAACATTTGAATCCTAAAATCTCTGATTTTGGCTTAGCAAGGCTTTTTCCTGGTGATGACACCCATATGGACACCTTTAAGATATCGGGTACCCAGTAAGTAATTTCTTTTTCTTTTCTTCAGTGGTCTCTACAAAGAATCTTTTTTTTTTCCATTCTTTGGTGTTCAATTATCAGGGAAGAAATTTACGGCAAATCTTTTACTTGATTGCAGTGGCTACATGGCTCCTGAATATGCAATACGCGGATACTTGTCTGTGAAGACAGATGTTTTCAGCTTTGGTATCATGGTTTTAGAGATTGTAAGTGGGAGAAAGAATCATGATACTCGTTTACCTGGAGAAAAGGCTGACCTCTTAAGCTATGTAAGTTGCCCAAGATTATTCCAAGTAAACTTTTATTTTACTGAAATGGTTCAAGATATAAATGTCACATTGTCTAAAAGACCACGATCATGTGATCTGTGTTACTTCAACCGACCAAATCCTGCATTAATCAACATGTAGTGTAGACTGTTTGATATATAATGTGATTTTCTCACCTGATATATCTTTTTATTTGGGTCAGCCATGGCCAGTCTTACTTATTTACCTTCTTAATTGTCCACCTCCTATTGCTTTAGGCATGGAAGCTCTATCAAGATGATAAACAGTTGGAGCTAGTGGACTTGGGTCTTGCAAGGTACAGTCAGGAGGAAGCAGCAATGTGCATTCAGTTAGGTTTGTTATGCTGTCAAGCTAGTGTTGCAGAGAGGCCCGACATGAATTCGATCCACCTCATGCTCTCAAGCGACTCATTCAGCATGCCAAGGCCCGGTAGACCTGGGATTCAAGGTCGGGTTGGTCGTTTTACTAGCACCACAGGTTCCATGTTTACGAACACAAACCCAACAACCGGGATTACGAAGGCTTCTGGAATAAGCAGTTTTGCAGAGGAGTCTACGAATTCCATCTCAGTCTCTTCTATTGATGAAGGTAGATAAAGCAATTCTAACTTGTACTGTAAATAAAGTATAGAGTGTAAAATGTATTTGAAGGACTGAAATCCATTCCTGGAGGCTCCTTTTCTAGAAAGTGGCTCTCTGTTTTTGCTTCAATAAATCTAAAAAAAAATAACCAGGAGAGGCCTTTCCCTGCCCCCTCTCTCCGACTACCATCCAAATGGTCCCTCCCTTGGCGGCCCAAGGGAAGGGACAACCCATGAGGAAACCCACCTTCTACTAGCCATAATCCAATAACGACTCTTGTCTTCTCTACTCATTTGACCTTCAATCCGGGTAGCCTCTCATGATCAGACACTTTCTTCTTCTTATCCTCATAATGATGACTTACATAAACCGACCACCACAAGTTGAGATTGAGGTCGTAGAATGATTGATTCCCCATTAACAAATTAAACCCTTGCAACCCTTACCAAACTCTCACGCTACCTCTACTCAACCAAGTAGGCACATAAGAGTTTATGGGCTTACCTGCTCTTGCTTTAGTTAAGAGTCTCCTTCCACTCTCACCTATTAACTCTCTCACATTTGCATGGTTTTGTATATAGTCACCCACGAATACTCTTGGTACCAGAAGAATACGGTCAGAATATGAAATCGCACTCAATTACTCGAAAAAATCACATTCCTAAATCTAAATATCACTATCTTATTCTCAATCAAACTTACTATCAAGAGATGAAATCACGTAGTACTTTTGCACGGATGAATAATAATAATAATAGTATCCAATAGTTTACTTATCATACATATGATTTACAATTTGAGAAAAAATAACGGGCACATCGGGACATGTTAAATGGTACACCACACAGTATCCTCACTTGCTTTCTTCAATTGCTCAACCAAACCAATATCTGATCATCCTTATCTTGTTCTGTTCTGGGTAAATTTACTTATACTAAAAGTTTCAACGAAATAACTTTCAATAAAATGTATCTTTAGTAAAAACATTTTTTACACTTAATTGATTCAAAATATTTTAAATTCTTATATATATATCTTAGGTGTGTGGCATGACATCCATTGTGAGACATTATTCACTAGTCACCACCGAACATTCATTCATTCACTAATCACCACCGAACATTTATTCATTCGAGCAAAGTGCAAATCTCATGTAGAGGTTTAGACTAATTGACCGTGTAGATAAAAAAATTATTGCTACTTTTGATATTAAACATGTGATAAAATTAGTATATTTAAAAACTACGAATTATCACTATCACATCACTAACTCAGATCAACATATGTAACACCACCCTAATGCTATAACTTAGCCATAATATATATATATATATATATGTATATGTATGCAATATGAATAAAAATGATAATATATAAGCTTCCAATAGTACTATAAAATACCGATTAGATATGATTTTTTCGTGCTAAATAAACATTTTATTGAACATTTCTTACCATTGGTATAATTAGCAGGTATTGATCATGTACACGCCTCACAAATTAATCAGCAACCCTAAGTGCTGTACAAAATGGACAACCCAAAGTCAGTCCAGCTCCTCTTATAAGAGACAACAAGATAAATCCTTAGGTTAGATGTTATCGGGATCACATCCATCTCCAATACTCGTATTTGTCTGTCTACACGAAACTTCTACCACCTACAAAACTACTTGGACAATAATGTCCAACCCATTCCCTAATTTCACCTTACTGATCGGCGCATCATTGGAATCGGCCATGATAAACTATGCCACGGTAGTATTTCACTTTCTTACTCGACGACCGAGCTAAAAGGACATACAAAGTCACAAAACTCTTACAACTAACAGATTGCAGACCTGGTTTGCAAGTTCCAATAATAGGCATACCATCCAATATAAAGGCTAAATGTTCGATCCACTGCACATGATAAAGATGGCCTCCAGGGTAAAGATACAATTCTTTCACTATGTGACTAAATAACCAGTCCACTGTTCTTTCCAAATCACAGAAGACCAATAAAATAAGCAGAAACTCTTAGTAACCAACTACCGTACTGCTTAGGTTCTTCCAAACAGGTGAAACTGTACAGTCATGAAATATACCAGAAGGTGATATTGGTATAAGATGTGGCAAAATATACAGGTACCAGATTCATTGGCATTTTCTGTACAGAAACAAGCATTTAGTGAATTATAAGCTCCACATCAGATTTGGAAGTCCAAAAGCTGCACAGCTCACCGTGCATATGAACAATTGTCCAAGCAAACAATCACCAGATTGAATAGATTGAGATTGTCATTCAGCGGAGATCAATGATGTCAAAGGAAAGATTTGGGTTCATATAAACATCGGTGCAAGACTTGTAAATTGGCCCACCATCTGGAGGCTGATCGTGGGGATGGAATCCACGCCGTTCGCACTGTCTAATAACTGACATACCCCCTGGGGTTGTGAGACGGAAAATGCCATGAGGCCTGCACAGATAGAAGAAAAGGGGAAAAAAGCTTCTGATTACTCAAAGTTTGAGCTTGGAACATATGGCTGGCAATCCATATGGAATGGATCACCCATACTGCCATACAACAGTCACATGGTATATATTAGAGGTAAATACAGCAAAATTAAAATTAAAATTCATCATCTTACCTTGAACTATCTCTTGGCGCCATGACGATTGCAACGGATTCTGGCAGCATGATCTAAAGGAGTAATCACACGTTTAAGAAACCTAATTATATATTCCAAAAAGATAAAATGAAAACAATACATTGACAGAAGTAGAAGAAATGTACCTGATATGAGTAGTGGGTGTGAAGATCAATTGATGACATGAAACATGATTGAGTTGGATGTGTCTGAGAATTGCAGAATAAATTAATAATTCAACCAAAACAAGATGTATGACTCAAATTTTATGTGAAACTATGGGCGACAGGTAAAAGAGGCTCACATGAATCCATCCCAGAGGGAAGAGAGATTGCTTATCTTGAACTTCAAATATCTCTTCTTCATTAGTAGTCTGACACTGTCAGAAGATTATAGTTTCAGCATTAGACTCAAACTCAGAGAAAAGAAAAGAGAGAATCAAACAATACAACTTGACTGTAATGGAACTGCCATACAGAATCTGATGTTGACTCCTGCTTGGGAATTATAAGAGCTGTGACATAGAATTTTCGGTTTTTCTGCCAAAAGCAAGTACCCTAGGTATTACAGAGCGGTAATTTCAAGAGAATATTAATTATATGCAGACAAAAAGTTCAAGAACTTACAAGTGACCCAGCAAGTACACCGCATGTTTCCAAGTTCCGGTCAGTGTTGATTTTTGCCAGCTTCATGAAGCTCTCCATCAGTTTTGTTGACTGCCAAGAACCATAACAGTAAGGATGCAGAGAAGTAGTATAGAGATGAAATATATAAGCTTTACCTACAGAAGATGTAGTTAAAAACTATTTTGAGGATGGAAAATCTTTCACTTCTCCCACTCAATGCAGTAACTGTATTGATACTTTCCCCTACATCAACTTTATGTCAAATAACTGGTTGAACAAGAAATTAAATTATAAGGGTAAATACAACCATTTTATCTATTAACTGTTTTTGATAAAAGATGAAAGAAACAAAAAAATGTTTGGTTTGGAAGCACTAAAACTAGAATAAGAAGGCATTTTAGGAATAAGGCTACTCTTCCTTAAAAGCATTTCCTTTTTCCTGAAAATATAAACTGATTTGTAAAAAAATTTCCACCTAAAAGATCTATGTGACAGCAGCATTGTTTTTTTTTTTTTAAAATTTTTGCACTCAATTATTTGTTCCCTGTTAGTTATTTCTTCTACTCAAAAGAAGAGCCTTACAATGTGCAACTGCAATGGAGTCTCTGAGCAAACATAACTCTCAGAAGTGGGGTTGTCCATTCCATCTTTCTGATCAGAAAGTTGTTCCAATGCAGGTTGGATTAGGTCTTGCACTTCAGCAAGAACAGGTGGAGGAGATGGTTGTCTAATAATATCCACTTGGACATTGCTCTCTATTGCATCAAAGGAGATCATGGAAGGTTCCTCAGCTTGAGGAACCTTATTAGCATCTTCCACAATGGGAACTAAATTCAAGCTGGGTGCTTCTTTCTCGGAATTACTGGAATCTTCTCTAATTGCAGGTTTATCCTCTACATGTTGCAGTAAGCTGCTTTATATATGAACAAGTGGGATGTTAAAACTACATCATGTTTATCAGAGGTACGTAACAAGAAAAGAGGAAAGGAGAGTCAGATTATTTTAGCAACATAACAGATGCCAACCAATAAAATTTTCAACCACTCAGTTATCCATAATTTTTTTGGTACAAAAAATAATAAAAAACCAATGCATTCACATGATAAATGAACTTTAAATTATTACTCGGATTTCTGACCTTGGCATTTCTATTGGTGTCAAGTCTATATTGCTGGGATATTGTACCTGTACACAGAGAGAAGAAGCTGAATATGAAGAGCCTCCTAGTTGAGGAAAAATGAGATAAGAGAAGTCAACAAGGAAAAAACAAACTGCTTTATAACTTGGAGGCTGCCACTGTCCATGAAGCCCACTAGGTCCTAGAATAGAATGACGAGAAAGGGTTTCCTCCTTTGGACGCAACATATTGATTGATCTATAAGATAGAAACAGGAAAGATTATTAGTAGCAAGTACACTACAGTGATATATGAATGGATCCAATCTTAAAGATAATTGAAAAAAATTATGCAAAAAAAAAAAGAATTCTCAGTCAATGTCTAGGTGACATGGTAAAATGCCTGACTGGCAGAGGGGAATAAAATCTTACAATCTGCGGAATGGATCATCTACTGGCCTGGCAGGAAGATATTGTTGGTTCACCAAACTACGGTATGCAGGTTCTCTTACATCAGATTTTGAAATCTAACGGGTTCAAAACACATCAGCATTTCCGATTAGAGACAGAATTCAAAGCTCCATGGCCAAAGTAAAACATATAATAAGATTGTCTGTTAACAAGTTTCACCACCATAATGGCACCTTATTTGTATCAATATATGTAAAAGTCTGTCTTCTGACAGGAGTCCAAACTGAAGAGCTATTCTGATGGAAGTGTCCCACATTATTAATCTGGTCAGAGTACTTTCTGTTTAATTCATCGATCTTCCGCAGCACTACAGGCTTCAACTCCTCCAGTTCTGTCAACACGTTCAATAATTTCTACAGCAAACAACTTGGCATAAATCATACAACTCAATCCTGATGCCAGGAACTTATCCATTGACCTTAATTCAATATTATAGAATTACCTTTTTCAATGAATTCTTGGCAACTGGTAATGATGTTTTGTAATCCCGATGGCAAGGTATAGTCTCTGTGCCTAAGCTGAAGCAGAAGAAATAAAAAATAATAATTTGTAAGCACAAGTTTTGTACTTGTAGCTCCATTTTCATGAGCCTATTGCTTCTACGGGGTGAACAATGACAAAAGCAAAATGAGCATTTTTACCTTGAAAATCTCATAAGCATAACATAAAGATCTATCACATTGTTCTCCTCCCGAAATATATCAGCCTACATGTAATATTTAAAATATTGGTCACTTCAGGATTAATACAAAAAACTAAAATTATACAGTAATATTTCTAAATGGTAATGGGGCAAGACAAAGAAAAGAACATGAAAGAAGGAAGATTCGATGGAAAATAAAATGGATGTATCTCAGAGAAAGATGCAGCCACATAAACTGAGAATGGAGAAGGTAACAAATCAACAGATAAATAGATGCATTCATTTTTGAAGGCATTATACTATTCAGCCTCAACCTATACATCAGAAGAGTGGTTACTCAATTTAGATATAACTATACCACCAGCATGCTACCTTTATTTCTGATAAAAATGCATTTCTCCTACATTTTGAGAAATCATAAATTCTCTCATCACTTAATCATCTTCTGCATCTTCTATCAACATAATGTTGTGTACAAAATGAAGAAAAACTGATTCATTAACAAAGCAAAGTCTAATCCGGAAGGCAAAATCATCATCTTGTGGTTCATGGTATGACTGAAAACAACAGGTTTCAGTCAGGACAAATCCATCCTGGGGAGCAATGTCTATATAACAACTATCATAAGTCTTCAATTTCAATAAGTGCACCAGTCTTATACACAGTCGAAGTAGAATACATAGGCATGGTGATGAAGATGAAACATGAGACTAGGAGCCAATATAAGTGTTATAAATTCCTGCAATGTCCTTCTACATAATCTATGTTTTCAATAAAGTTACTGTATATGCCCTATAAAGTTTTCACAACATGCCACCCCGTATTGTGTTCCAGTTCTATGCCAATTAGAGATAAAGGAGCAGGTAAATCACTAGAGAAAACAGTTCAAAAGTATGCAGAATGCAACACAGCATACAAAAGCCAACCATGCCGCATAGATTGAAGGAGTCTCATTTACAAAGCTAACAGGGATCGAGCTCAAAATGTCAAAACACGAGCCATCAACAGAGCAAAGATCAGATAAAAAAGAGAAAATTACTATTGACGAAGAATTTAATTTACGCATCCTAAACTGAGGAGTGAAAAGCTGATACCTGCTTGAGGATATTATCAACGATCCGGTAGTAGTACCGGAGAGAGATCCGATTGTCCACATCGAGCCTCTGCGTGCTGGCGGCGATGTTGATTCTCCCCGTTCCTGCCGAGGACTTCATCTCTCACGAGACGATCGAATCTCTCTTTTCCTCGTTCTTCTATTCTCCCTTCCTTTTTTCTCCCATTCAGAGGAACAAGATTTCTTCCACCATCCGATTCGGAGTTCTGGGAGGAAGCTAGTAGAGATGGAATGAAGCTTGGAGCACGGTCGTCAATGGCTGCTCTGGCTCAGAAGAGAGGAGAGGGTGGACAATGGGAACGAAGTAAATTGCACGGTGATTCAGCATTCGTCCACGGGGCATATTCGGCAACTTTGCTCTGCCCAAACATTTGTCCCAAAACGAGATCTGGTTCTGGCCTAACAGAGCTTCGGCTACACAAACTGGGATCAGATAATTTCGGGCCTTAGAGCCCAATATATATGGACCAGTGCGGTAATGGCCCCAATTTCTTAACCTGGTGGATACCTTTTAGGCCAGGCACCGGGTACGGAACCAAATATACAAATATTAGCCCAAAAAGTAGTAAGGGTTAGGTTACTGTATAAAACCTAAGCTACAACTTAAATCTAGTGCAAAAACAAGCTATGATTTAAATGGGTGGTAATTTGAGTCGGCCAGATCTTTTCGGACCAAACCCTAACACAATAAGGCCTAAAGCTATGAGTATTAGATCAAGTACGTCCATTATAGCTATTGGGCGCATAGAAACATATCAAAATTATCAAGTCTACGTTATTTATCCAAAATATTATATTTTTGCACTAACAAAAGTATTTATTTAAATTACATACGTACTAATTAATAATATTAAATTTAAGTATATTATTACAATATTAATTTAAATTATTTAATAAAAAATAATAATTACTAGTAGAGTAGGTAATCTTTTTACACTTATTGTGCTAATCGTTTAAAATCATAGTTTGATGCGCAAGCTATTTGTTATAGAATCAAATCATGCATGTATGATAAATTATAGAGTAATGGCAAGCCTCCATGGCTACAATTATGAACATTTCACAAGTATAGTATATTAAGAACACAATATACAAGATATAAGTGAGTAATGGTTTAACAATTACAAACATTTATAATTTAAAAAACTTATATATCTATATACATATGAAATTAACAAATCATTATTAGAAATATATAGAAAACGTACATGTAATTTTCTAGTATGACTTATTTTATTGACCTCATAGTTTCTGTTATATTACAAATGATACTAATTATTATTTTTGCTAATTCATAATAATTTGTCACGTTTTTGTAATACTATATTAGTAGGTATTTTTATCACTATAAAATTGATAAAAGGTAAAAACTAAAATATAAAATATAAAATAAATTAATTTTTCATAAAAATAAATTAATTTTTCATAAATATAATTATAATATATAATATTACAAAATATTTAAAATTATAAGAAAAATATGCACTAATTAATGTAAAGTCTTCCTTGGCAACTATGCAAGTTTTTTTAGTCCCGAAATAGAGCTGTCTAAAACAACCCTTATGTAGTAGCTTTTTCAAGTCGACCCAACTATATAACTCAAAACGAATTCATAAACAATCATTTTAGATAATAATCAACTCATTTGATGGTTGGTTAATAGAGAATTTGGATATTGAAATTCTAGTGGTTATGAGTCCGTCCGAGGTAATTTTTTCAATTTTGAGAGAGAAAATTTGATATGACAAGTGAAAGATAACTCAATTAATTTTAAAAAGTGACTTGTATGAGAAGTTTCAACTTAATCACAAACTTAATTTCATGCAATTTGAAAAAACATTGAGTTTATTTGGGTGATTTTTTTCAAGTAACCTACTATCATTTGGAAGGAAAGAGATTATACTTTGTGGTTAAAGGGGCGATCATAAATATGTCAATTTTTCGGGCCGGGTAGGTTTTGGCGAACCCGCAACCTAGTGGATTCGAGCCTTGGGTCCACTTGGTCAGGTCCGAGCTTCGGTTTTACTGGACCCGAGGCTCAAGTCCTTTAAAAGGGTCTGATTCAACTCCTTCAAAAGGGCCCGATTTGGGTCTTTAAAAAATGACATGATCCGTACCTTCATAAAGGACTGAGTCGGGTTCTTCAAAAAAGACCCAATTCTAGTCCTTTCAAAAGGATTCGAGTCGGGTCTTTACATAATTACCTGACTCGGGTCCAATATCATAAAACACATATTATATTTAAGGTTAATAAAAAATATTTTTTGTTTAGTCACTGTAATTTTTAAAAATATTTGGCATGAGTTCCGCATTTTCACCGCATTCATAATACCGGGTATACTTAAAGATAATAAAAATAACTTAACAAACTTAAAATATTTAATTATTACAAACTTCAATAAAATTATACTAAATACATAACAATGTCGTAAAACATAATAAACAATCAAATAGTAGCACACAATATTTGAACCAATAGATATTCATTCTGATTGTAATCAATCTTATCAATATTAGCATTTATTGTAAAATTTAATAAATAAAATAAATTATAATAAAAGAACATAGCTATATAAATGTAGAAAAGTACCATACTAAGCAAATAACTTAGGTGTCTTTGCTCTTATCCAAATTTGTGCACAAGTAATTCAACTACATTATCGACAAGTTCATTACATGATAAACTGATAATACGAATGCTAATACTAATAATATTGGATATAAAAAAAATATTATTTTTCTACTATTGAAAAATTCTAAAATTACTAGCACCGTGCTCCAGCACTAGATCATAGTCCCGAAGGCTCAAGTTGCAGCTTTTCTCCATTGGTATTGTTAATGGTGACTCATATAGATGTATAATGACATTTCTAAGTGAGGAGAGCAAAACAAGAGGTGTAGACTTGAGAGAGAATCCAGAATATCAACAAAATTGTTTAAATGATGATTGAGAGCTATAGTGTGCTTTCCATTTCCCAAAGTCAATTTCTTCGGAGCACGCAATAAGGCATTCCAGTCTAGAATAAATTTTGTAGAGTACAAATGTTGCTAATGGCCCATCCACAGTTCTAGTGAAATATACAAGCCAAATCACTTTGTTTACACCAGCAATTTGCTGAACCATCCATTCACCTTCAGTGATGGCACCAAGGCAAGCCCCATTAGAATCATGCAAATAGATGTGCCTAAAACCTATCTTCTCACTTGCCCAAATGAACCCGTGAGAATTTTGCTAATCCTCTACCAAGAGGAGTAAAACAGTCATGCAAGTTAATCCACGTGTCTTGCTCTTCCACTCGTAGGACTTTCCCTAGCCCAATTTTGATATCAATTTTGAGAAGCTTTAATCTCGATTGTGTTCTATTCACTACTTGAGCCACAAAACCATTTCCATGCATCCAAATAACCCGAGCTAAGTATTCATCCTTATTTTTGGCATCATGTGATCCTCAACAATGAAGATCCATCCAAGCAATGGCCCCTCTGGAAGAGGAAACAATGATAGACGAACTCTAGCATTTGGGGTTCTTGCAAATGAATAAGAGTGATCTTCTTGTGTATCACAACCAACGGAGTTTTTTCCCTGATGCATTATCCTGTATTGATGTACATCAGAAAAATTAACTTGTGTAAATGCAATAAATTTGCTATCCAATAACCATCAGTATCTATTCTTTCCATCCATCTTCTCCTAAAAAATATTTTCAATAAGACAATATCAGACTAGAGAAAAACAATCTAACTTACACTATATATAAAAAATCTTTGTTAATGACATACAAAAAGAAATGCCACTCTTTGAAATTATTGTGAAGCAATAAGGTTACGCACTAATTTCTAATTAAAAGTCATGAATTGTAATTAGTGAAACATTTTCAAATTTATAAATCTACAACACTTCTCTATTTTATTTTAATTTGTGATCATATTCTCAAAATTCGCCCTCATGCAACATGAATACACTTGCCACATGCAATTTTAAATTCGTTCTCAATAACTGTTTACGGGTCGGGTATTATTCTTCCGATATTGGACAATAAGTAACAATATCCTCGAGTTGGATATTTTTCCTCCGTACTCGGGCAGAATACAAGCTGGGTTTCCAGTTTTGAGTCAGGTACGAGTGCGAGCCCACTAGCTCTAATACCATTTGAGAAGGCAGTGTGAATCAATAAGGGATCAGGTATATGTCTACTTAAAAGTTATAATATTTTAGTGAAAATTTTTAAACCTTATAAACACACAATACTTCTCTATTTTATTCTAACATGTCATCATATTCTCAACAATTACAAATATACAACGATGGACATGCAATTCCGACCCAGTTCACCAATCGAACTTGCAGATAACCCGCCATATCCTCCCGGTATTACAACGATGGACACCTTATTATTGTAATCCCAATAATAGGAATGATGATGGATACCCAAAATGACGGACTAAAAGGAGTCCGCAGAAGTACATACTTCAACAAATGAGTAATTGATCCAATTATAGGAATAATGATGATAAAGACACGTGGACATCAAGGAGAATTGGCTCCATCCACTCACACTTAATAGAGCTTACGATTTGGACGATTGGATATAAAATTTTAAATGGATAATTCGAATACGACAAAGGATTGGGTATGGACAAATAATTAAATTGTAAAGGGATATAAGGATACAAAGTTATGAAATCTTCAAGGAAGGATAAGAAGATTGGATGTATGGCTCCAAAGATGGAGGTATTTACTTCAAAGTACGAGAGTAGAGAATGGGACAAAAAAGAGGAATTTCTCAGTCCGAGTAATCAATAAGTATACCGTAAGGGATCAAATAGGAGTAAAGAGAGAATAATCGGGAAATGGTCACAAACGAGTAATGATAGACTAAGGAATGAAAGTTTTTAGGTAAGGATGCCATAAAAAATGAGTAAGTGCATAATAGAGGAAAACTATGAGTGTGTCGATAGACAAGTCGCGAAGTGATTGGGAAATAGTTGGAACCAAGAATGACAAATAAGGAGGTTGGTAAAAGATAAGTAGATACAAAAAAACCCAAACAGTAATGAAAGGTATGACGTCTATGTAAAGGAAAAAAAATGTAAGGGTCGTTTTATAACTATTGACAGGAGAATTAAGAATGGATTCAAGGACCAACACAAGACCAAAGACAAGAACAAACAAGAACAAAAAACTCAAAAGGGTGTCGAACGATGGTAAAATAATGGATGAAAAAAATGGACGCACCCAAGACATGGAGGGGAAGGGTTTAAATGTCCAAAGGGAGTAATGGCACGAATGATACTCTCTAAAGATATAGTAAAGGTATGGAGTATGGTGAGAGTAGTGCCAATTGGAAATGACATGAGACACTCAAGATATTCCAACCAAAAGGGTTACAAGAAATAGTTACTAACCACCTAAAACATGTGGTTATGTAATGAGAGCAATGAGATAATAATAAGTCATGAAAGAAATTCTTTCATTCAACTTAATTGGTTACCTCATAGTAGGTTAAATTATGAACAAAAGATGGTAAGGAGAAAGAAATTTATATGTTTTGAATGAATGCTCTAATGAAAAATGAGTGGTTGAATGTTCTAATAAAGCAAGAATGAGGCTGGAGTAAACTTGTATTATAAGAAAAAAAGGATACCTCCAAGCAAGGAGATTATAAATGAGCAAGTTTGTGATTTCGAATACTCGAAGGAAGGATATTCAAATAAAAATTATTATAACAAAGGACTATTCGAGTTGAATAACCAACCCTTAAAAATGGATAAGATATTAAGATCCATAGTAACTAACATTTTAGTCACATCAAATGTGTGAAGGATGGAAGGGAAGTAATCCCAAACATTTGTAAAGGATAACGTCATCATGATGACAGTATAAATTAATGGGATGCGACTCAGACAAATTTGAGTCCATGGATTTCACCCAAATAGAAATATCAGTCAAGTTAAAAGGTAGGTTCCCAATACAATCATGAGATAAGGAAGTTATGAAAAGATCCCAAGAGGGATCCCACGAATTTCAAAATTTAAAAGTAACTCTATGGAAAAGGGAGATAAGAAAAAATCCCCAAGGTAAAGGCGATGAACTTAAGAAAGAGCTAAAAGTTGAGTAGATGAAATTAGGATGATAATCTATCCTATGACGTATAACTTGATTGAAGCACAAATCCACATGAAGAGAACCTAAAGTCCCAATTGATTTCAAAGGGAAAGAGTATGCTGGCAGGGTGGCCAGAATGGTAGGAGAAATGAGGAAACTCAATGGGATGAAAGAGAAAAGCATTTCCTATTTAAGCAACTTATAATGAGTTTTGGGAACAAAACACCTTAAAAGGAGGGGAGTAGTTGTAAACCCCATTCTCTCAAAATAAGGATCCGAAAAGGGGAACCAGAAAAGTTCAAAGGAAAACTGAGTATCAAAGTGAATTGGAATTGCAATTTTATGAAATTGAGGGTCAATTGGGCATAAAAATAATGTTGGGGGATCAATTGAGGAATTTTAGAATTTTAGGGGCAAAACTTACCATTTTTGTGAAAGAAGGGTAAAATGGTAATTTTGGAAAAATTGGGGGACCAAATTGGAAATTTGGGAAATTAAACCCCTTTTGGTGAAATTGAATAAATTGAAGTCCCAAGATAAATTTTAAAAGTTATGGGACTCAATTTGAGGAAAAATCGAGATTTGGGACTTAAAGTTAAAGAGAAATAACTTTAGAGACCTAATTGCAAATAACTAAAAGTTTGGGTTTTCTAATTCATTGGAAATGAATAAAGGCTGTTATGCCGAGTAATAATGAACAAGGATTTTTATATCGTGTAGGAACATGAAATACCGGGAACGCCAGCATGGACGAGCTCGCGTGAATACAAAGAACCGGTCAAGTGGAATTCACTGCGTTAACGGGTGAGTGGGTTTACTAACATCATACCCGGTTGGGATGATGAGCACAACTTAAAGTTAAAAACCACTTACCGGTTGTGAGTGGGTTTACTAACATTACACCCGGTTGGGATGATGAGCACAACTTAAAATTAAAAACCACTTACCGGTTGTGAGTGGAAATTTTATATCATACCCGGTTGGGAATGATAAGTACCTCGGTATGAAAATCCACTATTTAGTGGTATTTCAAACATCACTACTTAGAGGAAGTGATGTGAAAATCATGCGGAAAAACTACTTACCGGTTGTAAGTAGACCATACCCGATTGGTATGATGAGACTTCTTCGAAGGAAGTTGAAAACCCGTTCATTGGTTATGAACGGAGGTGTCCTTATACCGGGCAGCAAAATGGATAGAGAAAACATATGTTTTATCGGAAGTGCTCTCCCCTAACTGTATGTCAATGCTTAAACAATTTGGGAGACCTTCTCGATGGGAGCTCGAATAGCTTTGATAGGTCGGGGGCCTCGATTTTGGAACTTGGGGGCTAAATGCCCGATTTTGAAAATCTCATACAGTGGGGCCAAGGCCAGTTGGCACGAGCATGTGCTCGTAAATGAACATGATATATGTGCCATAAAACTTAATAAGTGAATTGTTTGGCCATTGTACCAAGATAGGACCGACATGCTTAGTCAACTAGCGGTGGTGCGACATGACAGGTCGACGGGTCAGTCAAGACAAACAACTGCGGGTTGAGTTGAGAGTCGGGGCCGTTGGACCAGTGTCACCACAAATTACATGGCAATATGAGAAAACATTGTTTGTGCATGCACTATGAGTACGTGATCATCAAGATGCCCATGAGGGGTAGTGATGCGTCCTAAGGGCACTGGACGACCTGGTGGCTATAAGGGCAGTTCGTCGTTCCAAGTGTCTGTGCGAAATCTGGAGTAGCACCAAGCGCATGAGACCGGGGTGGGAACAGGATGAGGTCTCTATCCTCATACGGACACGAAGAAGTGATTTCGGGATTGTGGGTCGGATGTCACGTACATCCACTCATTCCTAGGGTAGAAGTGGTCGTAGTTCTATCCGGGTGGCAGGAAAAGTCGCTTCGAAGCCACTAGCGGGTTCAGTAGTGATACTGATTTGTGAATGTGTGTAACCTTCATGATGAAAGATGTGTGTTGGGTGATGACACACTGTGGTAAATAAGAAATGGTGGAAAAATCCGAATTTTTAAATGAAGGGATTTTTGAAAACAAAGGAGTTAGGCACACTCCATATAAATGTTTTTCTTAAAAGTCAAAAGCTTTTAAAAACCCATTCACTGAGTAGTCGTACTCACCCCCCCCCCCCCCCCCCCCCCCCCATATCCCTTAGTATGATCTATTTACAACCGCTATTTAGTTTTTTTGCGTGATTTTCACATCACTCCTTTTAGGTGTGATGTTTAAAATACCACTTAGCAGTGGATTTTTATTTTCGAGGTGCTTATCATCCCAACCGGATATGATATAAAAATCTCACTCACCCGTTAATGTAGTGAATTTCCTCTTAGCCGGTTTTTTGTATTCACACGAGCTTGTCATTTCTGGTATTTTAAAGCTTGAAATGAACCAGGGGACATATAAAAGATGATTAGTATCATGTTAGGACTCAGTTGGGAAGAATTAAGGTCAAATTGATGAAATTCAAGTTAGATGACTAAATTACCATTTTTGGAAAGTATGAGGACTTAATTATAATTTTCAAAAAATTGAAGATTTTTTTGTAATTAAGAGAATTATGGTACCCAATTGAAAATTTGAGGAAAATAAGGACTAAAAAAAGATTTGATAATCTTAGAGACCTAATTGGAAATATGGTATACTTTAATAAATAAAATGTAATTATTTAAAAGTTACGTGTTTTAAGTATAATTACCTTATTGAGTGGGATGTAATTGCCAAATTTGTCCTACGAACGAGTTTTCTACAAGATCGTTGAAAGGAAAGGCACGCCGAGCTCGAAAACCTCCCGGGAATGACCAAGTCTCAGAACACAGGTGAGTGAGATTTTCAGCATTATGCCTATTTGAGGTGATGAACATACTTTTAAAGTAATCAAAGCATTTTCCAAAAATAGTCTCAACCTTTTGGGAGATATTTTTATGAGAGCATGAAGCATGTGTACGGGCTTAAACCTGTAGACAAATTAATAATTATGAGCTTATAAAAAACTTTCATAAATGACTAATTTGTGTGATATAGCTATCGAGCTTAAGCCGAATTATTAAACTCGTTGGGCTGGTAGCTACCGAGCCGATACTGGGTCGTCGAACTCGTTGGGCTAGTAGTTGCCAAGCCGAAGTCAGGTTATCAAATTCATTGGACTTATAGCACCAAAGATAAAAATCTAAATTAAAAAGACTTTTGCTTGTGCATGCTGAAATACGAAACTATCGAGGCGTCCAATGTGGTGTAGTGTTGGTTTTAAGGGCTAGTACACTGCCAATGTTGCATAATGGAAGATTTGTCGTGTCAGTATGTCAATAAACGTTGGGAGATTCATGTGCATTGAAATTGAGAAAGAAGGGGAAGAGAACTTGTTCCACAATCGCGAACACAAAGTTTCGAATTAAGTTTGGGGATTAGGCGATTATGCTCAAACGGACTTGTGGTAGAATGCAATTTCTACCAAGTGTGGATGGTAAAATCATTCCGGTACACAAGTAAAACAGTCGGTTACTGTTATACAAACTTTTGATTTCTTCGATAATAAAGGGTATGTGTTTAATTGTTAAACTAAATAGATAAATAAAAAATGTTAAATTATCACTTTTAATGATAAAGGAAAATGAGTAAATTTACTTACCAAAAAATTAGTATTAAGATAAAATATAAAATTTAAATAAATCTTTACCCTTATTGACTACCCACTCACGAACTGAGTTAAACCAATTACAAAAAGTCAGGCTTGTTTTAATATCAAAGACAGCTGCTTTAAATAAACCGTAGCAGCAATTAAGTGGAGAGATAGAATACTTGCATAAAGAAGAAGGAGAAGAAGAAGACTAAAAGAGCCGAACATGAATGTACCATTTGCCTTAGGGTGTTTCCCTTAGGACAAGCACTAGGAGGCCACAAGAGGTCTCACATGGCCATTGTTTACAGGACAAAGGTCGACTCACAGATCCAATTCCCTCGGAATAGCCACTAGTTCATCAAGTTCGAGACTTTCTCCATCTCAACCATCCCGATCCCGCTCCCCTCCAAGAAGAAGAATGCAACAGCATTGTATTCAAGCTATGATGGGTAGGAAGCAAGAGCCTGCCATTGGCCTAGTAGTTAATTACTCCTAAACTTCATATTATGCAGGAGCAAAAGCATCACTTTCCCAGAGATCTCTTTAAAAGAAAACAAAATCATCAATTGGATTCTCTGTTTTTGCAAGCTTTACTTTCAGTCTCACTTGTTGGGAATATCCAAGTACTGGTATACCAAATTAGACCTGATACATGGTATACATGAGCTACAGATTATCTGCATTTCACCTGGGTCAAGTGAGATTGTCTGATGTTCTGCTTTTGTTTCTACTGCTGCTCCACAATTGAAGAATATTCGGGATCATTTACTATTAAATGAATAGTAGTTTGTAGAAGATGGGTGCATTAATGTGGTGGGTCTAATTTTCCACTAATGGCCTTTGGGCTATATTTTTCAATAATGGGTCCAATTTTGTATTTAAGCCTACTAAGAATGGAATCTGTCTTGATTCTGATTCCTTGTAGGAGGTAGGTACTACCCGAATCTATTCGAAGAAGCTAATACGTCAATACTCAGGGATTCGCGGACGATGGCGTTGAGAAAACGCAAAATCTTTCCCTTTATCACCCAAATCTCACGGTCTATATAATCTGATGGACGGTTGAGAATCAATCGGGCCCCACGGCCCTGAAATGCCATTTCAATCGATTGGATAGATCAGGAAACCCTAGAGATAACGCCAACGAGATTGAAGGAGGCCCGCGCATCTCGCAAGCATATTTAAATGGATCCTACGCTTCTGGCTTGTTTTCCTTCCACCAACAGTACCTCCTCCTCCAACTCCGCCCTTGCGACCTCTGCCGTAGTCAGACGATAAGTCATGTCGGACGAGGAGCATCACTTCGAGTCGAAGGCTGATGCCGGGGCCTCGAAGACCTATCCTCAGCAGGCCGGCACCATTCGAAAGAATGGTTACATCGTCATCAAAAACCGTCCCTGCAAGGTGCTATTCTGGCTACTGTTTGTGGTTGCTTCCTATGATCTATCTGTTTGGCCTAATTTTGGTGGTGATCTTCCGTGTTGCTTTCCCTAATTCTCCTATATGGCTTCGACTGAATTAGTTGTGCCAGGAGATGGGTTCCTTCTGTGGTAGTTAAAAGGGAAAATACATACAACTTATCGATTGAATATGCTTCCATCGACTATCAGTTTGAAGTGTCTTATATTTTTTTGAGTTTCTTTGGTGATTGATGAGCCTTAGAAGAGCTATTTATATTGGTTAGGGGTAAATATGAGGCTGTTTAACTGTGCCATGCGTGCTATATGTTTTATCGCGGTCACTGAACCCTCTCGATAGATAGAAAAAAAATGGACCTTTTCACAGAAGTCGCTGTTCTTTTCTATAGCTGATGTTCTACTCGTGCTCATTGCCCCTTTGATGTTAGGATTTTTAGTTAAAACTGCTCTAGAGTTGTTCTTGTGCGGCTGAGTTTGCTCTCATTGTTCATTTATCCATTACATTTTTTCAAGTAAAAAAAATACATTTTTTTGCGTGGAATGTCTGCACTAGACTACCCAATTTTCATGTTGGCTCCACAGGGGATCATGATCTTTATGGTGATTTTGTGTTTTTCTGCTTACTTATCAGCTGCTTATTTTCACTTTCATGTATTCATTCATTGCTTTTTGGAAGATTTATGCCATCTCTCATAAAGAACAGTAATTAAGAACCTTTTTTATTGGTGCTGAAGTGACATAATTATTGTGAAAGACACTTGGATTGCTGAAGTTTCATGAATCTTCTGACAGGTGGTCGAAGTTTCCACATCCAAGACTGGTAAGCATGGTCATGCTAAGTGCCATTTTGTTGGAATTGATATCTTCAATGGCAAGAAGCTTGAAGATATTGTTCCTTCATCCCACAACTGTGATGTATGTTTTCATTATATCCGTTAGAGTATCCTTCTCGTTATATGAACCAAAGACTATCTTGTGATACATTTATTTACATCTGATTTCTGTGTTTTGTATAGGTTCCCCATGTGACTCGCATTGACTACCAGCTTATTGATATTTCTGAGGATGGATTTGTACGTAAAATATTCTTCTTCCCCCTCCTCCCACCCTTTTGCTGTTAATGAGGGCTGTTACACTTTTTTTTTCAGGTGAGTCTTTTGACTGACAATGGTAGCACCAAGGATGATCTCAGGCTGCCAACTGATGAGAGTCTGTTAGCTCAGGTTAGTTATATTATTAAAGAATGTTCAATAGCTATTCTATCTTCATCACAGTTTTTCTTTTCATTATTTGTCATCCATATATTACTTTGTGTCATAAATTTCCGGTGGTTGAAATTACAGATCAAGGATGGTTTTGCTGAAGGAAAAGACCTGGTGGTGAGTGTTATGTCTTCCATGGGAGAGGAGCAGATTTGTGCTCTCAAGGATATTGGTCCCAAGTGATAGCATCTCCATAATCTGGCATATTATTTATCCTTAAGATCAGGGACCCATGTACTCCGCTATTTTACAGAAGATTACAAGGATTGGTATTTTTTTTTCTGATTTTTGGACGTATAATTGAAAGTGCTGTATGTCAGATTCAAGAATGAGCCAAGTACTATTCTCTTCTCTGCCGCAATTCATTATTGGTCCATTCTACTACAATCATTGTTTCAGGTTCTTGGTGTTTAAATTGGGAATTTCATTTATACCCATTTTTCAAACATGTGCTTCTAGGTTTGAAACAGGAGACCCTGATGGCATGTGGACTAACACTTAAGTGAGCCTCCCTATTATTTGAGTGTTGATGAAGAACATGGTTATTACTCAAATACAGTGATAAACACCTGTTGGGGTTGAGTCTTTTTTCAATGGATATTAGCAAATTTTGCTCTACAACTTCTCTGCTGCAAGGTGTAGATAAAGTTTTTGAATGCAGGGCAGTAGAATCAGAATTTAATTATTATGATGGACAATTCAATTCTTTGGTCCGTTGCTGACAAAATTGCGTCTGAAAAGGTGGCTAACGCCTAAAGGTGCAATACTTAGTCCTCTGGTTAGTGAAAGATTTATCTACTTTAAAGAGTTGATCTTGGGAAGTGTTCCATGAGTTTTTATCTTCTTCGAGAATTCAAATCTCAGACTTTTCATTAGGTTTCGGCCTTTGGTTGGATAAGAGGAGGTGAGCAACTAAGAGAGCCCCTGGAGAGAAGCTCATGTCAAAACTGGATAATTGGAACAGAGCCTAGTTGCGTCCATCTTAGTCTCTCTCTCTCTCTCTGTTATATCCTCCTAGTAGAAGCTCATGTCAAAATTCCAACCTCTTTGTGTAGGAACAAATTCAACCAACACAAGCTGCCATCCAGGAACAATTTCAATCAAACAAACAAAAAGGTACAAGGTCTCAGGCCCAAGCCCAAGAAAAGTCCAAACATCTAGAAGGCAATATGAAAGAACTTTCACGACCGCAAATGGTGGGTCACCTTATCTACAATAGCCGAAAGGATGGAAGCCATGATAATAATACCATATCATTCATCCCCTGTGTTGAGTGGAACACAGCATTCATCAGAATGGTAGAAGCTATAAGGAACTTTGCCCTCGCCAAGCCCCACGGAGCTTTCCTCAAATCCTCCACAACTTATTCAAGAACTGTAAGCTCTCAATATCTTTTCTCTGGTGCCCTCATGTAACTGTAGTTACTAATGAAGACTCAACTCAGGAGTCAGTAATTGATCTTCTATTCAATAAAAAGTTGATTATGATTAACTAACTCATCATGTTGCAGCTTGCTGTCGTCCACCGTTTTCAAGGATCATCTCATGGGACACAACAGGTAATCCATTGTCTTGTCTCCATACTCGATAACAATGCTGAGAGGCAAACGGGGTGAGCTTGAGTCTCAGATAATGTGTCTGCTTCTTTAAGGCTAGAAGTCGAGGAGGCCTGTCAGGTAAAGTAAGAGCACTGCCACTTCTAACTGATATACACTGGCCTCCTCTAATGGCGGTCCTGGTGGAGCACGCAGAAGGCCAGAGGGAATTTGTCAGCAACAAATCTATATGGCATCTCAGTGATGAAGCCTTGAAGAGTGTTTGTTAGTTTGTACAACACAGTTCAATACATATGGATTTTCATGCATTCACAAATGAACTTCACGATAACAAACAAGTTTCCTTTCAGGCCTCTAATTGGATTTTCTCGTTGCAGACACTTTCTACATCATGTTCACCTGCTGGGGATGCATGTTCTTCGGTTCGATGAAAGTATGCATGGACCAGTATTATGATTCCCCTTGCTGGTTTGAGGCAGTTCCTTTGCTTGTTATATCATTGATCCTTGCTTGGTTTTTCTCTGTGGGTGTTTCTTGAAGGACCCCTATTATGATTCGGAGACATACAGGAAGGATGGTGGAGATGGCACCGGGAATTGGCTCTATGAGACGGTATATATGCTATTCTCTTCACTTGTTAATGATTCAAGATGTACTTAGTTCTACACTGCATGGTCTCATAACCTAAAATACAAATATCAACCTTGAAAAGGAAACTAGAGAATGTAAGTACTCTTCCTCCTCTAATGGAAGAGAACAAATATTGGCCTTTGCAGCAAGATGACGCGGAAGAATCAGCGAGAGCAGCACTATGGCGTGAGGAGCTGATAGAGGAGATTGAACAGAAGGTAGGAAGTCTCCGAGAGCTTGAAGAAGCTGGAAGAAAGTAGTGGAGTGCACAGCTCATTCCCTTCCAGCCTTTATTTCCCAACAAACTTTATGATGTTATATGTCACTACTCGATGCTACATCAAATCTCAATACTATATGTCCTGTGTATGTACACAATCAAACAACTAGATGCAGGAAAGGAGGGAAGAGAATTTTGCATATAAAGCAAGGTATGAGTTTGGATAATAAAATTGTGCAACTTACATACTAATATGCCTACACTTCTAGCTCATACAACTACTTACAATGTGAGGGGTATATTTAGTAATGCATAGCAAAGATCAGCCACATAATTGATCTTTAGACTTTCTTACACCTTACTCCTAGTCCAATTGCCAAGTGGGAAGATCAAGTTTCCAAAAGCATACCTTGTAGAATGAGTGTCTCATCTTCAGTTTCTTTTTATTCATTGAGAAGTCTGCTGCAAGAAAGTAATTCAAATGATGGCTAGTTGATCTTGTCCTTAGTCTCACTCCCTAAAATGACATTCCAATAATGGGTGAGCTGAACTGGAAGGCCAATAACAGTATTTTTAATATTTTGTCATATCATAAGCATGCAAAAATCTTTTAAAAAAGTGCAGAATATCAATCCATCCACAAGTTTCATCAGACTTACTGGATAAATAATTACTCCATTAGCACCAATAAAGTTTGTAGTTTGGAGATCTTACACAGCCATTGAAAAGAATTACCACTGGTGACAAACCTAAATGTCACAGTAAGAGTGCCCATACAGTTATAAACATGATTGGATGTAATTTCTCCACATGCTGATGGATATAAGGAATGACATGCAATTATATCATGAACATAATAAGTTGAGATCATCCTAAAGTCTCAAATTCTTACCAACATGCAACATGATACCGATCAATAACTAGAGCCTATAAGGGTTCATTTACCTGCTACACAACATATGGCAGTGTTTGGTGAGCAATTGCACTGAATTGAAAATAGATTAGTGTTGAAAAATGAAGCAAATAAAGAGGGGCATGGGCTTCACCAGACACATCAGACCCCGCCTCAAACCTGGGAAGCCCTTGGTGCTACTGACATCGAGTGCCTCATAACAGATAACATGGCCTCACTGTCCCAATCCAACTGTCTTCCTCTTTCTGTTCTCTGGCTTAGGCTATGACGGGACTATATTATCTTGACCTTATTTTGTTACATGTAGTGACTCTCAATAAACACAAATTTTATCCCTAAACTCTGAAATACTTGTAGAAACTAGCATGTAAGATGATTATGTAAACAGAATCATGTCACAGGGCAACCTATGAGCAAGGGATACACAAAAAGAACCAATTGATGTGGTAAAGGATTTTATCTTCTCAACATTAACATATACGGTAGATGAACTGGTGTAACCATCAGCCTTCATCCCATCAGAGTAATTGATTACATGAGGTGCACTTGGAGCCCAGTCAGAAACTTAGCTACAACAAATAGCACCATTCAAATCTCCGTTCCTATTGTAACAATCATCAGGCTTTCTTGTGATGAAACAATCAAACGGGATTTTTTTCGAACTAAGAAAGTAGCATGCAAAGGAATATCAGGGCACAAAACAAAACAGGCCAACACTACTACCCCGTCTAGAGAGAATTAATGCATCCCACAGAGATTCCCAACGACAAATTATCATTCTCCAAGGAGTTGAAAATCTGACGAAATTATCATTCTCCACGAATGATGAGGCTGGTTGAAGAAATAGAAAATCTGACGTTGAAAATCAACAATTTTTTTTTCTTCTTGCACAATGAAAATCAACAAATACACAAGAATTACTTTACTGCAAAAGCACTTCCTATAATGACAAAACCTCCCAAACACCCATGAAAAAGAAGAGCATAAGGTGAGCTCTTGACTAGCCATCATGAATTTTACGGAAATGCATTCTTGATTCTACCAAAAGACCATACAAAGAGAACAAGAAAAAAAACGAAAACGGAAACTTTTAGTGGCCATTTTCAGAAGAGTAAGAAGTCAAATGGCTGAAACAGTTCACAAAGCATCCAAAGCAGCCTATTCAGAGAGTGCTCGCAAGTATCCTTTATAATCACAGCCAATTAACTGAAAACAAGATCCACATAACAGGGTACATATACGGATAAGCAACGGCAAATCCTCGCACCGAGGAAGTGGCAGCAATCATCAATTAAAGTGACAGCCATTATCAATTAGGGTTTCAAACATTCAAGTGACTAGTCCCAATAGGAGGTTATATTGGTTATATATCCCCTGATCGTTTAGGCCCAAGATGGGCCTTAGCATGAGGTAGTTATCGGGGCCAGTTTGTTCCTTTTTGGGCCTAAATTAGGCCACTTTTGAAGGAAAAATATCCTTGCCAGGTGGCACGATATCTATCCTCATCCCAACTTCCGAGTGCCAGCCAGAGTTCCTACGTGGTAAAAGCGGGACCCACATCATCCTCAGCAACCAACAGCAGTGAAGAATCAGATACGGAGTTGTCCGACGCAGATAAGGATAGTCAACGCGACATCCCATTGGCCAACATACAACTCAAAAAACCTTTACGGACCGTCCGATCGATAACGATGAAAATATCAGCCGTCGCTTATCCCGCATCGAATGGCAGCCACGGAAATACCTGTCTGCACATATTAAGTCCATAGAGTAGACGTCTGCCTGTCTGCCTCTGGCTGCTGCTACCTCCATTTAATAATCTTCAAATCACCCTTCAAGCATCATCTCTCCTGTCCAAGTAGGGAGAACGAGAAACAATCCATCCCAGCAATGGCCGCCGCCACGATGCAAGCCTCAGCCACCGTGTTCCGGCCATGCACATCCAGGACCAGGTTCTTGACCGGGTCCTCCGGCAGACTGAACCCGGCGGTGTCCTTCCGGCAGGCGCCTTCACCAGTCTCCTCGAGCTCCTCCAGGGTCGAAGCCAAGAAGGGCGAGTGGCTTCCCGGCTTAGCCTCGCCGGTTTACCTCGACGGAAGGTTCATGCTTTTTCGATATTTAGATCGCTAGATGTTTGATATACTGCATTACCGAAGAGAATGTTAATATATTACTAATTAGAGGTCGTTCTGTGTGTAATCAGTCTTCCTGGTGACAATGGATTTGATCCCCTGGGACTGGCGGAGGATCCTGAGAACTTGAAGTGGTTCGTCCAGGCGGAGCTCGTGAACGGCAGGTGGGCCATGCTGGGGGTCGCCGGGATGCTTCTTCCGGAGGTCTTCACAAGCATAGGGATCATAAATGTACCCGAGTGGTACGATGCTGGGAAGGCAGAGTATTTTGCTTCGTCGTCCACCCTGTTCGTGATCGAGTTCATCCTCTTCCACTACGTCGAGATCAGGAGATGGCAGGACATCAAGAACCCTGGTAGCGTCAACCAGGACCCCATCTTCAAGCAGTACAGCTTGCCTCCTAATGAAGTAGGCTACCCTGGTGGCATCTTCAACCCTCTCAACTTTGCCCCCACGCTTGAGGCCAAGGAGAAGGAGATAGCCAACGGTACTTTTTACAAACCTTTCCTCTATCTATTTCCTCATATCAGTGATGGATATCTGAACAATTACTAGATTAGCAACCATTTCTCTATGCTTGAATTGCCTCACTTCTTCCCTGTGCTATTAACTGCCTAGCTGGGTACTATGAGTTATTAATAGGAAATTTTGGCGGGCTTCTTTTTTGTAGGGAGATTAGCGATGTTGGCATTCTTGGGATTTATCGTGCAGCACAATGTTACCGGTAAGGGCCCGTTTGACAATCTCTTGCAGCACATCTCGGATCCGTGGCACAACACTATCGTCCAGACCCTTAGTGGAAACTAAGCCAACGGATCCAACTAGTTTCCATTCGAAGGAGATGAGTGTGATTTGAGATGGTGTGTTTGTTCTGTACTCTCTGTGCCGTACGAGTATGAGTGAGAATGGAAATTGTTATGCACAAGATGTGTAAACATGAACAATAACTTTTTGTGTACATGGAAACTTTAATATTTAGTAATTCGTACAAACCCCTTTGGGTTTCATCTTATTCAGATTGCTTGATGTGTCATCAAACTCTAATAGTGATACATATATGCTAAATAATGACCAAATAAATGATTTATTTGTAAATGAATCTCCAATATAAATTAATGATGTATAATTCTTGTGATTTTATGAAGCTTAAATTCAAGATGAGATCTGATTCGAATTTGATTCAAGCCCGATGCTCTTCTTCAAGCCACTCCTCATATTTGTGGCGACCGTATCTGTTCCCACCATGAGAGCCCGTTGCCCTTCCGTTGAAACAACACATAAGATACGATGGATTTGATTGTGTTTCCAACTTCCCCTTTTATTGGAAGAAAAACAATCCTAAAAAACTAATACTCATGCCAAGTGGTAATAGTAGGAAAAAAATTAAATAGTAGAAAAGAAATTAAATAATATCATACGTAATTATTTCAATAATAGTATAAAATATTTTATTTATTATCGTAACTTATTTCAACAATGGTATAAAATATTTTATTTATTTATCGCAATTTGCGAGCATGATATCAATTGTACAATAAAGAATATTTAGAATTAATTTTATTTTATTATTTTTTTACTATAATACATGCATAAATTTACATCAATACTAAATTAAATGTTATAGGGAGATTATCGGAGTTACTTCTTTTATCGGAGTGACCTGGTGTAGTTCATACATCCTAATTGTATGTTCTTTATAATTAGAATTTTCCATTATGCATTTTTCATTGTATTTGGGAGTTTTTTTTAAGGTTTGATTGGTCTCTTATGGGTTAATAATATGACCATTTCTCTTTGGCATGTTCTTCTTCAATTTCTCATTTTAAATTGCCATTTATAACCTTCTTGGGCTTATTATCCTTTTGGTCTTATACAAATTCCCAAGTTTGGCTTTTCATCTCATCTATTGTTATGACTATGTTTCGATTTCTTGCAATGGCATGTTGAGCATCTACAACCAACCTTTTATTTTGTCTCTTAAAGATTTTGATATTTCCTATAGATCATCCAAAATTTTGATCCAACATTTTACCTTTGCCTATGGTTGTCCTTACTTAACTTAATAAGGTAATATAGATTCTTATAACTTACTTGTCTTCATTATTTCTTAAATGCATTGATAACTTTGTTATTTCCCTCTCACTAATATATTTTCAGATTGGGTATACACATGGTCGTTCTATATTCTCCTTTGTTAGGGGTCATAACCCTCATAAATATTGGGGTTTTCAAAACTTTCCTTGGTTATTAGTAAGTTTCCATCTCACTATTCATTTATTCCTTCCAATGAGTTAATAATTTATCTTCTTAGAAATTTCTTTACCCTTTTTTAGATTATTACTTTGGACTATTTAGACATTACTTACTTGTCTATCTCTTACGAATTTTCTTATTAGTTACTTTTTGGTCCTATTCTATTGGGTTTTCCGATTATTCTTAAACTTGTTTTATGACACATCCATTACCATACTTTTACCTTTGATCGAGGCAACTTTCCTTAGGGGTTTTCCACTACTATTGTACTTGTTTTTAGTCGTGACTATTTCACAATTATCTATTTTTATTTATAAGTTGTTCCTTATGGTGAGGACTTAATTCCTTAGGGTTTACCTCTGTATTCTCCTCATTTACCCCATTTTTCTACCCATGTCCTTTCGAGTAGAGATCCTTATCTTTGGAGGGTTGTGTCCAACCTCTTTATCACCCCGGATTTCCTTCCCTCAAGTATTTACATATTTTGTTATGGAATTTGTTCACAACTTTTTGTGGTTATTCTTTTAAGGCATTCTTATATGTGTCGTCCCTTCTCCTATGAGTTTTCATATCATTTAGATCTCATGATAGCATTTCTTTATGTTTGTTCTCTTCTCCAATTTGAGTTTACTTAGGTAGGGGTTCTTAACTAGACACATTGCAATCGACCTTTCCTTTTTATATCCTCTTATGGGCATCCTCTTTATGAGACTATCCTTTTGCTCATCGGGGTTCCTATTATGTTTATTAACCTTTCCTAGTTGACTCCCTTATCATCCTAGTTTTCCAAGTCTTGGTATCACAATGTGAGTTCCTATGTCTGTTGTCTACAACTTTGTTGTCATATGCATAAAAGTTGTAAATTATGGGTCAAGTTTTGGGTTTACCATAGTTGGTGGTAACTTTTTGAAAGTCAAGATGTAATTAGAATAAGCTTGTCAGAATTCGTCTTCAACTTTCTATTGGACATGTGTCAGTTTGGTTTGTTTATCAGGCGCCTTTCTGGAAACTTGATTGGGTGGTGCAGTAGTTAGAACGAATATGGTTTTATGCAGTAAATTATTCTGGTATATTTAAAAAAATATTTTAAAAAATTTTCAAGGTTTTGATAACTTGATCTCTCATACCACTTAAGTTTTCATACCCTATCCCACTTGATAAGTCCATATCGTCGTCTTGGAAAAATCCTAATTACTGTCAGTTTGTGATAAATACTATTCCATTCGATTTTAGTTCACTTGGACTACCGATTGAGTTATCGATTGATCTAGGAAGGGCCCTTAGGACAAGAGAAAGCTTCCCCCACCCTTAGTTCCGACCGTCGTGCCTCACCTGTAAAAAATCAAATCTTTCTCTTTAGAACCAGTTTTTTGATAAAGCTTTGTTTTCAGTAAATTCTATGCCAAATGAATGAGTTCGAAGCTTAGAATGTCGGCATGATAGGACTGAATTAGAGAGATTTAAACATGTTATGTGCAAATCAAAGTTCGATGACTAATTTATAATTTTTGAAAACTTAAGGAACAAATTACAAATAAGTGAAAGTTAAGGACCTAAATGGAAATACGAAAATATTAGGAATATAAAGGGAATATTAGAAACCTTAGGGATATAATTGAGAATAAAGTGGATATTTTGGATCTAAAGAGAAGAGTTATAAACATTGGGGACCTAATTATAAATAATGTATAACTTAGGGACCTATACATAATTAACAAAAAGTATGAGATTTTAAGTGTGATTACCTTATATGATAAGATCTGAACATTTGATCTTTAGTAGGAACCATCTACCTACATGTGTGTGCAAAGGAATGCACGAGTATTCTAAAATCCAGCCGGTACAAATATATCACGATTAACGGATGAATGAAATTTTCTAGTATCGAGATTGATTGGGTTGATTACTTGTATCTATTATAGCATGGGCTGCTGAAACCATGATATCATGAACCCAAATCTCACTAATAGAATGAACCCTATGATAAGTATAAACCCAATAATAGTATGAAACTTTTGTGATAGTATGAATTATGTGATATGTTAAACCAAATGATAGAATGAATATTGCTATGATAGTGGAAGTACTTACTATAATAGAATCCTGGAGGATTGATAGATTGTTTATAAATTCAACCGGGTAAATCGGAATGAAGTGTAATATTATTGAACAACACCAACTTCAATTTATCAAAATTATAAGTTATAGCTTAGTTAGGTGAGCTAATAAATTTAGAACAATATAAAATAATTGTGTGATAACTTATTTATATATATTATACATAACCTAATATTATATATATAATCGGTATTGTAAGTAAATATATGCACAATTTTAATATGGAAGATTAGTAACTATGAAAATATCGAGATACCTAAACAGTAGTTAATATAAAAAAACTATGATTTATATCGGGTGATCACAATATAGTAAAATGATTTTATAATTTAAATTGATTTAGTTAAATAGACCATAAAGATAAAAGATCTATATGGGGGTTATTATATATTTATTGTGGGTAATTTTGTATTTTAGAATAGTAAGAGAAAAGATATGGTTATTTGATTAATAACAATACATAGAACCTAATTATTACTTAAAATATTTGTGAAATAATTTAAATAATAAGGTTAGTAATAAAATTATACTTTTTTAAATAATAATAAATAAAGTTATTGTGCGACAAAAAATTATTAATTAATATTCTCAACAATTTTAGCATCCTAGTTTAACATCATATGATTAAGTAGATTGAAATTAATCTATTATTAATCAAAGAAAATTTTAAATATAAATATAATAAAAGATTGTAGTATTATAAAAACTAAATAATAATTAACAGATTTCTTAACTAAATAAATAGCTTGGGAATATTTATAACAATATAAAATCAATACATATTTACAATATGTTAGTGATTAAATAATGACGAGTTAAATGATTTATTTATAAATAAGTCTTGTATATGAATTTATAATGTGTAATTTTTGTGATCTAATGGAGCTTAAATTCAAGAATATATTGGTATGCATCATACAACTTAGCTTATATATGGAGGAAAACAGATATTGTGTGTACATTCTCCATCGCCGTCACTTGAAGGGTAGAAAAGACCCAAGTAATAGCCGGAAAATATGAACTTGGACGTCATTCCGCAAACTCGACTATTCTGCCTCTTATTTATGAAACAATTGTACTTAGTACTGGATTTTCTCGACCAGCTTTATGAACTCCCTCAGATCAATGACACTGTCGCAATTGTCGTCAAAGGCTCGTATCATGCCTCTGCAATCTTCTTCAGATATTCGCAAGAACCCAAATGAACGCAGAAAGCTGCAGAGTTCTATGGCGTCAATGAATCCATCGGAGTTCCTATCAAACACGTTGAAGGCTTCCTTTACTTCATCCAAGCTCGGTTCCCTCTCATTGAACAGCCCTGCAATTTCAGTGGCATCTATGTCCTTATGGGGCCAACCATCACCTTCAGGTGTGCAAAAGATCCCCAACATCTCCATCACTAACGTAGCATCCTCCCCACTTAACTTCACCTCATGGATCGAAAGCAATTGAGGATGCTGGCATTTAACGCTGACATCCAGATTCTTGCCTTCACAGGAGCAAAAAAGTGATCTCTGGGATGTGAAGAGAAATCGAAGAATAGGTAGCACAAAGCATGTCAAGTTAGAATAGAAATCTCGAATGATGAGGACTAGATCGAGGACCACGAGTGATAAGATTATGACAAGAATAGAAAAAGGGCCGTCGAGGGACTTGGCCAGTAGTTGAGTCATTGCAGCTAGCTTTCTGGGTGAAGATGACAAACAAGAGTGACAATTCACTCATCGAAGGAGGAGGATATGATGTTATAAGTAGGGAAGATAAGTTGACTTGGTACAGGTGAAGAAGACCCAGTATAGTGTACAGAGGGTCTCGTCAATGTCGAAATGGTAGAGAAAACGCAGGTGCGCGTCACCATAAGACAAGTCTTCCTCTTCACTCAGAAAGAAAAGTTATCTAGAGCTTTCATTTTTCTATATATTAATGGTGAATCAAGCAGACCGGCGTGCTTCTCAATCCTTAGTTTTTGCTAATTCATTTGTCCCGACAAGACATCAGAGTAACTTCCTTGTACTTGCAGCTGAAGATGGTTCCATAAGGCAGTGCTCTTTACGTAACACTCTCTGAAAAAACTCTCGTTGGAATTGAATTTACACGTTGAAGACAATACCCAGTCTTTTCGATTACATATATTTTTTTCATTACAAAAGTATAATTTTTTTAATAAATTCGACGTAACTTATTTTAAATTTATTTTACCTTAAAATAGCTTATTTTAAAAAATGAGTTCTTAGTTGGATATGAGAGTTTATGTAAATTTATTGGGGCTAAAATTTTATCAAAAATAAGCTAATACCTTAAGTTATGTAAACTTGATGTGTTTATCCATTATTTTTTTCAATTTAACGGTTTATTATTCTTTTTATTATAATTACAATGATTTATTTTTTAAATTAAATTATATTAACTTTAAATTAAAAATATAAATTTATTCTTTTATTCAATTTTCTAATTGACAAAAAATTAATATATTTTAAAAAATATAACAAAAATAAATTACAATATTTTATTTTTATGATAAAATTTCCAGGGAAATTTAATATTTATAATTTACGTTATATTAATTTAAAAAAAACCTCGAGAATCAATATTTAGAGGAGTATTTTAGAATTTTTTAGCCTACATAATTTATGTTTTTGCCAAAACCAGCCTGATTTATAGTCTTTAGTATTTTTGGCAACATTTGCCCGTGAAGCTGCCCAGAAGTGAGAGTTGTCTTCCTTATTCTTGACTTATACTCTCACTCTGCAAGGGAAAAGAAAATGAAGCCCAGTAAGCAACAACCCCGCGGAAGGGCGAGAAGCCGCCGCACACCATCCCCACCTCGGGGCCGGACCGGCGCCTTCCCACCTGAAC
This sequence comes from Trapa incisa, assembly GCA_030064435.1. Lineage (NCBI taxonomy): Eukaryota > Viridiplantae > Streptophyta > Magnoliopsida > Myrtales > Lythraceae > Trapa > Trapa incisa. The sequence goes on along the minus strand of CM057772.1, from coordinate 8,746,123 downwards.
CGAGCCCTTCCATCCTCACTCCGTCGTCCTCTGCTATCTACCGGGACCTCGGGCCCACCGCGCAAGAGGGCTCCTCCGCTGGCGCCTTATTTGAGAACCTCGAAATCTCGTTCCCCAGCGGCGCCACCGCCCCAAGTCCCGGCACGAACCCTCGTAGCTTCCCGTACACTGTGAAGCAGCAGTGCTGGGAGAAGGCGGAGAAGGTTAGAGGGCGTGACCCTGACCGGTGGCGCAAGGACGCCGTCGGGAATATCGTGTTCCGCAAGCTCGTTGGTTGCCCTGGGTGTCTCTGCCACGATTACGACCACATTGTTCCTTACTCCAAGGTACTAATTTATGGGTATTGTGTTGTGATGCAAGCTGCTGCTTAGAATTTGATTGTTGAGCTTTTGGTTTACTTTTACTCTTGTCACCCTGTCTTTCATCATCTTATTGAGATTAGTTGACCAGACAAGTTCGTGCTCTGTATGACTGAACAAAATGGGGTATTTTTTCTGCTGATGTAGTTGAAGGAGCCTTTTATGATTTCCTACACTTAGAACTGAATGTCTGAGAATTCCAGGATTCTTCTGAAAAATACATAGGAGATCATGGGAATGATAGGGGAAGAGATGATCTGAGCAGCAGCAATACGCAAGGGAATAATCTGGGATTGGTAATGCAAAATCAAGGGTTTCCAACATTTGCTTTGTGGAATCAGTCGACCAATTAGGATTTCCGAATTAGAAAGCATAGAAAGAGTGGAGGAGGAATTATTAAGGGCAAAGCTTGCTTTGTTTACTACATTAATATATAAGGAGGTTTGAAGAGATTATTTGTAGTATCAAATGAACTATTTAGGTGATAGACTTATATGATGTTCTATGATGATTTATCTACTCAAGACTTCGAATGGATTTTAATGCTATCTGCGTTTATAGGTTCATCAATTGCTTAGGGTCAATATGTATTGTGACATGGACTCTGCTTGTGCTTGTAAACAAGAGGATTGATCATCTCAGAGGCTTTTACTCATTATCAGGGTGCTATTGTTCTAATAGTTGTGTATATATATATGCACATATTTTGATATTTGGGTTCAATGTGTTTTAAAAATTTTTGTACCAATTTTATGTGAATCCATGCCTTCATTCAGCCTGATTATTGTAAAATGGAGAACTTTTGAAGGTTGATTAGATTAAAGTTTGTCTGTGGCTTTTGCTAGATCAGAAATGCTGATCTGTTGTGCCTGTCTGGATTAACTTTTTGATGAAGGTGATCAGAAGGGGAAATGAAGAATTAAGGAAATTTTGTTCATTTTGTCTATTGATCTATTAACATCTCACCTCCCCTAGGCTGATACATTTTACTCTTACTTTTAGTTCCTTTAGGACTCTTCATATATGTTTCCATAAAAGTCGTTTTCTTTTTATATTTTTCAAGTTTCTGTATATGAGAGTCAGCACAGTCTCTTCTTCAGTAGTCCATACATATCAGTCCACAAGCTTGAGAAATTCTTACATGCTTACAAGTTCAACTCTACCCTAGCCAACCTTTTACACCTGTAAACGACAATTAGTGTTTGCTCATTCCTAAACAGCAATGGGACATGATTTGTTTCTCTTTTTCCTTAAATTGCAGGAGTTGCTGCAGATTGAATGTGTCCTCTCTAATACCATTTAGTTTCACTATTCTGCCATTCAAAAGTGAATTTCCTTATATCCCCACTGGAACCGAGACATAACTTGTTCAAATAACAATTAAGGTAAAACAGGGTCAGGAATAATCCACCTTTTTTCTGGTGTATTGGTTTCTGTAATGAAAGATACAAGGTACTGTCACTTAAGCTAATTCTTGACACCTATTGATCTAAGCAGGTTGTTCTTTTCAGTGCCAGACTGTGGCAGTTTGATTAAGTGGATGGTGACTATTATCATCACTTTGAGAAAAATAAATATCATAGTTAATAGGATCATACGGAGAGACTTTTACTATAGATAGAAAGACTGTATAAGAATCTTATTAGTTGTTTCATGGTCAGCCATCATTTTGTCAACTAAATTAGTTCAACCTTAATCTGTTGGAAGCTGACCCTCCTTGATTTATATACTATTTAACTGCTATTAGAACCAATTTAATTTCTTTTCGTCTTCTTGTTCCTGCCAAATTCTAGGGCGGACAAAGTACATTGGAAAATTGTCAGGTTTTACAGGTATGACTGTTTCGATTACATATATTTATTTGCCGGTTACTTCTCTCTTGAAAGTATAAATGCTGAAGCATGGTTGCAAGATATATATATATGTGTATGTGTGTGGTACTTAAATGCAGTCATTTTTCTCCTGCTTCCTTCATAATTCAATATGTGAAACTAAAAAAATGAAGTGATAAACTATGCATGTATCACAGCTATCACTCCACTAAACTCTTCTATGAAATCTTGATTGCGCATACATGAATAAAATCAGTATTTGATTGTTCTCTGTAATTTCAAATTTTGTCTGTAACTTAAGAAACTTGTGTCTAATTTGGGACCAAATTTCCCTACTTTGCAGAGCTCTAATTTTCCATAGAAATTTAATATTTTTTTCTATGATCACCAGGCAACAGTTAACAGATCTAAAGGAAACCAGACGGACATATCAAGAACTGAACTCATCAGAAGAAGCTCCTATTGCCGAGTTTCAGGTAAGAGCGGCTATCCTTATTGTAATTGCTCTTGCAACCTCAACTACAAGCTGTTGCTCTTGAGGTTCTCTTTTTTTTTTTTTTTCCTTCAATATTGTTGGTGTTTCAACCTCAACTGCAAGTTGTCAGCAACTTATCAGCTTGGCTGTTTTGGTTGAGTTAGCTCTTGTGATTGTCAGCTACACTTTTATCTTGCTTTTTGGTATAAATTGCAGATCGGGATATGGATATGCTTGAGCTAGCTTCATATGGGAATGTGCATCGAGCTGAAGATTCAGGGGGATGCAGAATACAATGATCAATGTTCTTTCCCATTCTCATACAACCATAAAACTCAGTCTCGATGAGGTGCAAAAGAAATTAGCTCTTACTGCAATTTAAAACTGGCTTCCAAGTATATTAATATCTTCTGCCCAAGAGAAGCAGTTTGGCTATAGTTGGTTTATGCTGATCTAAAAAATAAATGGGGAATGATGTTCAGCTGGATCTTCAGATGCTGTCTACTTCAAGACAGATTGGACTGCTTGATTCATTATTGACATTTAGTGCATCTCTATATCTTTAAGCAATGATGGTTACCATTTCTAATTCCCAAATTATCTTGTATCTTTTCTAAAATATTCATATGCATTTCCAAAGTAATATGATTACATAAATTTTACTTTCCACATTAAAAAATAGAAGTATAAAATGTTGCACTATATCATTGTTATATTTTAAAATTTATTCATGTAGTACAAGTTTGTATCAAGCTTTTGTTAGATGAAGTTATTCATATTATGTTCCACGTTTTATTGCATCTGCATATTCAGATTCTTGCATATTTATAAAGAAATCTATGGCGATTCTCATCTCAGTATTCAACAAATAAAGCAAAAAGCATGCACTCTTTTCTGAGCGATTTTTAAACTTGCATTGCCTTTGCCATCCACAGGGATGGATCCAAAAAAAATGTGCATGGGTCCATTCACTTGAGAAGATATCTCAATTGCAAGGTCTCCTCCTGCCCTATGAAATCCAAATACATACTATCCACTTATCATTGTTACCAGATTGCATTATCCTTTTCCTTTACAAAAAATAAGTCAAAAGGATTCCACAATCAGGTATTGAACTAGAAAGGTTTGCCTATAAGGACATACCCAGTGACCAATTTTGTCCTTGGTATTCTTTAACATGATTTTTATGTTTTAGGTACCTAAGTCTGAACACTAATATAGTTACTAATTTTCCCTTTTCTCACTTTTCTCTTCTTCGTCTTACCTTAAACATATTAGCCAACAAAATATTAATTTAAATTCATCTAATAATAAGATGAGAAAAATATTCAAAGAAAAAAATCGGAATATATATACTGATTTATAGTCAGAAACCCACAATCATATTAGAGTGATTCTTGTAAAAAATAGGATATCCTTAATTTTCTTACCATTTTCCTCACAACCCATCTAAAGTATGTTCAAATGTTAATCTTAATTGATTAGAGGAAGGAGAAATGTCATGCTTTGCCAAGTTAGTGCCTTTCATGTCACCATTTCCCATCTTTTTTTTTGTTTTGCACTGTCCATTTCCCATCTTCACTCTTTAGAAAAAGGTCCCTTTTTTGAAAGCCACTTGGGTCGCACTTGATCATCACCCTCAGAGATGGGTCATTGTGCCTGGTTGACTATGTGAGGGCAGCGAGTGAGACCCAATAACTCAATCTCGCACCCCTATTCTCCGCAAGAGTAAATAAATAAACATGAGATTAGTATTGGTACTCTATTAGGAACTTATAATTATAATTGTAGGCTTGAAAAATAAACAATGGTCTTAAGAAATTCTAAGTTATTAGTATTCACTTTCAATAGAAAGATGTGTTGTACTTTTTCAAGAAGTCCATAATTGAGCGGTGTAATCTAACAATATAAAGTAAAAAATCGTCCATAATGATTTAGAGTAAGTTTAAGGTTGGGCCCATATACATGCATATTTGTTTTTGCACAAACAAACCAAAATTTTTAATCAATTGAAAATAATACAAAGTTTTGATCAATTTTTACAATAAAAGTACCATTTGGCATTTTAAAAAGAATGTAATCAAACATAGGTGCATTAGAACAATACTTATTAGCACATAATCTCTTATTGAAGTTGCACCCGATAGCCTTAATACCAGATTTCAAACCTCTATTTATATAAGATAAATTAAAATTAGCAAAAATATGTAATATAACTTTTATATCCCTTAAATAAGAATATATTTCTCAAGTGATCATACCTGAACTTTGTTATAATTTTGGGCAAGACTTCTTAGTTGACTTGGAAATGAGCACGCAACCATCCGTCCTTGATATCGTACCTCATCTTTTCAATTAACGCCCTTGATTTGGGTTCTAATCACAATCCAAGCTCATTTCCTGTATCGTCACATGCCATGTAAATTGCACCTACACATTCGAATAATATATCAAAAGCCCCATCGTAGCATATTGTTATACCATTCTTAGATAATGGTTTTTCTACCAAAGATTGGGATAGTAGTTTAGTCTCACTTCCTATTTTTGTCTCAGAATTCATATACACGTGTAAAACAATCAAAGTATTACAATGACAGAGAAGATCCCTAGTGAAGAGGGGAAGATATGATAGAGGATAATCATGAGTGTGTCAGTATACACATCGTGAAGTGATTAGGAAACCTATTTGAAACCAAGAATAACCAATAAAAAGATTGGTGAAAGGGGCATTATAAATAACATGACATCCAAGTAAAGGAAAAAGGTGTAAGTACGGTGCACTATCAAGAAGAGTATAGCTGAGCATAGAAGGGGGCTAGGGGTGCTTAGGCAATATTCACCAAATCCTGGATGAAGTGATAGGAAAGTTATAGGCAACATAGACCGAATAAGTATTGAATTTCGGAAGTGACCTACGAGAGAGATGTTAGGACAATTGGAGGGATAACACAAGATCTAGGGAGGGGAGGCAATGACGCCAGGGCAAGAAGAGTGAAGAACGTTTTGCCAAGGGTGTGAATGACTAAAGGGATGGTCGAATGATGAAACAGATAAATAGTACTAACCCTACAAGAATCAACCACATGAGAATGTATGGTAAGTGATGCATGTGGACAAGGATTAAGATACGTCCTTATGCAACAAGGAAGGGTCATAGCATATGCATCGGGACAATTAAAGACACATGAGGTGAATTATCCTATCCATGATCTGGAACTAGCTGCAATAATATTTGCCCTATAAATTTGACGTCACTATTTATAGGGAGTAACATGTGGGATATTCACATATCATAAGAGTTTGAAGTATCTTATTACTCAAAAGGAGCTCAATTTAAGACAAAGGAGGTGGTTGGAGCTCATAAATAACTATGATCTTGTCATCAAGTACCACTTGAGTAAGATAAATGTGGTAGCAGATACTCTTAGCCGGAAGTACCAAATGAGAGTAGCTTACATGAAGACCACCTACATGTCCCTCTTGGAACAACTGAGTAAATTGAGTATGGGTGTAAATCCCGTACCTTAAAGACAAGGAAACTGGGGAAAGAACCGGTCAACTCGGGTGAGAAAATCGAACCGGTTCACGAACCCCAACCGTTAGAGAAAGGGCAAAACGAGAAATTTACAAATCCCGAGTGGCCTATAGAGTCATAAAAGTCATGAAAAAGGACTTTGGGATGAATTGGAAGTGAAAACCAGATTGGTTCAAGTGAACCGGACTTGAACCGAATTGAACCACTATTGAACCATTAGATAGAGAATGAATTTAGAACTTTTTAATTTTGAAAAACTTGATCGAATCGGGCCTGAACCGACCAATTTAAGCATTGAACCTGGTTCGGACCGATACGGTTCAATTCAAAATAGTGTCGTCTCCTTCCTTCAGATGACAGCACTGTTCACTCGTCGGAAAAGCGAGCAGCGTCGATGAAGATGAAAAGTCTCTGTTCAGGGCATTTTAGTCCATGAATGATCGCCATAAAGACACCAATCGGATGACTAAGGAGTCCCTGGGCTTCATATATAAAAAGCTCCTCCTCATTCATTCTGCTCACGGCTAAAAACACCTCTCTCTCTCCTTACTGCTCCATTTTCCAGTGAAGCTCAAACTAGAGCTCCGACATTGGGGTTTTTCTGAGCCAAAGAAGGCAAGGTCAGGTTCCTTAGACTCGGGGAGAAGTCAGCTACCCGACGGTGGTCACCATTCAATCCGAGGATTGCTGGAGAAACGCCGGCGTAATCAAACAGTGAAGTAGCTCCGGCGGACCAAAACTGCCCTATTTCGGCTGAGCTAAGAACGGCCAAATTGAGCCCTCCTCAGGACAAACCAAGCTCACCCAACACTTCCACAACCCTCATATGACCAAATTAGAACAGAAAGGTAAGTCAATTTGGTCCCCCTCTGTAATTTCCGATCAGTGTTAGAGAGAGAACTAACGAAACTTCACTAACCAAATTCTTCCTAAATTTGACATGAATTGTTGTAATTCTTAATCCTAGGAGGAACCTCAGGAAGAGAGCTATTTTCCCCAATCGAAAGCTCGGACCACCGCACCCCCGATAGTAAGCTTTCGAAGCATTCTCTCTCTAAGTTCAGTTTTCGGACGAAGCTCCGTTTAAGCTCAATTCGGACCCAAATGATGCGATTTAAGTCTCCATTGAATTGTGTGGAAGTGTAGGAATTGATTCATACCTTTAATTGGATCAATAAACCCCGATTGGGTGGTCAATTTGATCAAATTAAATTCGACCAGTTTGAATTGGGGAAAAATTTGGGGGAAATTGGGGATTTTGTAAAATTGAGGGACCAAAGGGCAATTTCCCAAAATTGAGGGCCAATTGGCCATGAGAAAGGTGATGGGGGACCAATTGGTCAATTTTTGAAATTTATTGGGGTCAAATTGCCATTTTTGTAAAGTAGGGGCAAAAATGGTATTTTTTTTATAGTTGGGCACCAAATTAGAAATTTGGGAAAATTGAAGCCCTTAAGTGATTTTTAATAAATTGTGAACCCAAAATGAATTTTAGAAGTTTCGGGATTCAATTTTGGGGGAAAAGTTAGTATTAGGGACCTAAAGTCAACAGAAAAGAACTTTAGGGACCTAAATGTAAATAATTGAAAAGTTTGGGCATTTTGTTCATATGTGAGGAATTAGGGCTATTATGCCAAATGTTAATAAACAAGGATGTACAAATTGTGTAGGAGCACGAAGAATCAGAAACGCTAGCAAGGATAAGCTCGGGTGGAGCAAAAAACCGATCAAGAGGAATACAATGCACTTATTGGGTGAGTGGGATTTTTCACATTATACCCGGTTGGAATGATAAGTATCTTGAAAAGGAAAAACCACTGCAAAATGGAAGTTTTTAATATTACGCCCGGTTGGGGTGATGTGAGAAATACTCAGAAAAACTACTTATCGGTTGTAAGTAGATCATACCCGGTTGGTATGATGAACTTACTAGAAGGAAGTAGAAAACCCACTTACCAGTTATAAGCGGATATATCATCACACCCGGTTGGTGTGATGGACAAGTGAAAAAGTTATTTTGTCAGAAGTTCTCTCCCATGACTGTGTGCCAATGCTTAAAAATTTTGGGAGACCTTCTTAACGAGAGCTCGAATAGCTCAGATAGGCCAGAGACCTCAGTTTTGGAACTTGGGGGCTAAAATGCCTAGTTTTGAAAATCTCGTACAGTGGGCTCAAGGCTAGTTGGCACGAGTAGAAGCTCGTAAACAAACTTGATGATAAGCCATGAAAATATTTAATGAATGAATGATGTGATTTGGCCATGGTACCAAGACATGATCGACATACTCGATGAACTGGCGATAGTGCAACAAGACCCGGTCAACGGACTGGTCTAGACAAACAACTGTAGGTCGAGTTGAGGGTCGGGGCCATTGGACCAGTGTCACCACATATTAATGGCTTATGGAAAACTTTGTTTGTACATGCACTGAGGTTCAGGACCATCAAGACGCCCAAGAGGGGTAGTGATGCGTCATAAGGGCTATTGGATGATACGGTGGAGATAAGGGCAAATTGTCATTCCACCACTCAGGGAAGCTCGATGTAGCTTCATGCGCATGAGACTAGGGTGGGGTCGGGATGAGGTTCTGTCCTCATACGGACACGGAGTTGCTTTTCTGATTTGAGGGTGGAATGTCGTGAACATCCACTCATTCCCTGGGTAGAAGTGGACGGGCTTCTATCTAGGTGGCCAGTAAAGTTGCTTCGACGCAACAAGTGGGTGCGGTGGATGAATTGTCCTACGAATTTGTGATCCCTTCATGATAAAGGGCATGTGTTGATTGTTAAACACACCAATTGTGCATAATGAGGAAATTGGTTTTGAATAATCGAGGATTTAAGGAAGAAATGATTTTAAAGGAAATAAGGAACCTAACACACTCCAATTCATAACTATTTTATTGAAACTCATTTTCAAACACCCATTCACTGGGTTGTCGAACTCACCCCTCCCTTTACCCCTTTTCAGGTAATCGGGGGAAAAACCTACCTAAAGACCTTCCACTAGCTAAACTTTCAAGACAAGTATGTAAGTTTAAATTTATTCAGTTTTGATTAATGTTATTCTAGGAAAGGTACATGTATAAAGGACGCCTTACTCCTCACGGTTTAAAGAAGGGGAAAACCCTTAATAAACAGGAAGAGTGGCGGGTTGCTCATGGGGATCCGACCAAACCAGGTCGGGGTGTGACAACTTGAGTGGTATCAGAGCCTGTTTCCTTGAATACATTATCAAGACTATATAACATAGTAACTAATAGAAATAATTTTAAAATTTACAGATGGCCCCAAGAAAAGTAGCCAAATAAACCCGCTACCTTAGCCACCTCGAAAACGAGGGAGAACCCCATCTCAAAGGAGGACATGAACCAGGAGTATAGAAGGACTCTTGGAGTAACCCTAGGTAAAAAAGGACTCGACAAGAAAACCTTCAAGGTGTTCGGGCTCAAGGATGGCAAAGCATCGAACCATCAACAATCCCCTAGAAAGGCCTCGCAATGCTCAAAGTATAGAAGGAACCACAAAGGTACACACAAGGAGATGACCTGTTATTGATATGGGCAATGGGGACACTACATTAGAAGATGCCCAACATTACGGAGGACAAGACCCGAGAGGACCTGTTATGAGTGTAGGAGAGTGGGACACATAGCAAAGGAATGTCCCACACTGCAAGGAATCAAAGCGATACCTTCCAATAAGAGCACCTCTATCCCTACAGAAGCCTGAAGGGATAACATTATAAGAAACACTATTTCGGCTAGGGATCCCAATCTCACCGAGGAAGAAATCCTTCTATACCATAGCATAGTACTGAGTACTTACCAAATCGTCATTGTGACAATATCCCTTAAGAGATGTTAAAGCCCTAAACTGTATTCTTACTTTAATAATGAATAAGGTTCTGAGTTCCTAAATTTTTTTTTCTATCCCTCAATAATACATTGTGTGCCTCTATTATATGAGAAGGGAAGACAGGAAGAAGACCAAGGATATGGCCTTAAGAAAACCTAGACATAGCAGAAAATGGATAAAAGGGAATTTTCCCTTAAGGAGCATTACAAGCCACCTAGGAACAAAGAAGGAAGCATCTTCTCCATAGAAGATAAGCCCTTAACGATGAAAACAAGATGTGACCTACTTTGGAAAAGTAGAGGAGCCAAGTAGGGTTGTAGATTGAGCTAGCGAGAAGTTGTAACTAGAAACTTTGGGAAAAGACACCCTAGGAAGAACTGGAAAATAGTAAGGACTACACCCTAAAAAGGACAACGAGATAGGCATCAAGGACGAGTAAAATTGAAGGACAACTGTTCTGAGACATGTAAACCAGGAGAGCAGTAGGGATGAGGCATTTAATGAATTGACCCTCGAGTAGGTCATAAATTTAAACCTCAGCAAGGAAGGAGGAGGTGGAAAGGCCATAATAGTGGAAAAGAAGGATGAAAGAAATCCTTGAAGAATAAATGGCCGAAAATGAAGTGGTGATCGCACTCAAACCATAATGATGATTTAGTAAGTCTCACATAAAGAGGTCTTGAAGCAAATAGTGCCTGAACCCTTTCCAAGAAAAGAAACCCTGGGGAGGCGTACATATCCCAACTGAGAAGTAATGGACCAAGTGACGAAGGATGATGAAATGAAGTGCATACTGAAATAAAAGAACCTAAGGAAGTATACTAGGAGGACCTAAGGAGAAAGTTAAACCTAAGGAACGAGTAAGTAGGAAAATAACATCAAAGGATGTTGTGACAAGTAAAGATGGATGGGCTAACCATAATAAGGAAATAAAGGAAAGAACATCTGAAAAACCTTGGAGAAGCCCAAATCGAAAGTGGTTAAGGGGAAACAACCAATAATATCAAGGCTAGTCATGGTCCACACTCACTTAATAGAGCCCAAGGAGTGGACGACTGGACATAAAACAGAGTGATAGGAACCAACCTATCAGTAAGAGTTCCACAAAGATAGGATAAGGAACAAAAAGGAGATAAAGGACAGGGAAGGATAAAGAGCAGACAACAATACCAATCTCAAAAGGGTGTAAGAAAGGAAAGAAGGAAAAGCCTCCAAGGAGCACTAGGGAGGTTAAACCAGGATGGGAGTCCCTAGGTAGAAGGATAAAATTAGGAAGTGAGACCTTAAAAAGGGAAGTTTCGAAGCTAAGGAACCGCCAGATGGATCATAAGAGGCTTAACCCGACATAAGAAACCTCATAAAGAACCATAAGTGGTTGAGGGTATATCGGGATGGCCAAGTGTTACCTTTTTTTGGAAGAGTAGAGAAGCCAAATAGGGATTTTTGACGAACCTAGCAGAAGAAAGCAACTAGTAGCAACATAATGGTCAAGGTGAGTAAACAAGACCCTAAGAAGGATCGGGAAGTAGTGGTGACTACACTCTAAAGAAGGGTAAGAGTGTAAACTCCGCCCTTTGGAGTTAAGGAAAATCGGGAAAAGAACCGGTCAAACCGAGTGAGAAACACCGAACCGGTTCACAATCCGATCATCAGAGAACGAGCAATTTGGGAAAATTTCAACTCCCGAGTGGCCCAAAGGATTCATAAAACCTTAGAAAAGAACCTTAGAACAAATTGGAAAAAAAAACCAGACCAGTTTAGATGAACGTGATCCAATAGGATTGAACTAGTTTATGAACAGAGCTGGTTTATGAACCGGAACTGATAGAGAAAGGGAAAACCGAGAAATTTATGGATCCCGAGTGATCTAAAGAGTCACAAAAGTCATGAAAAAGGACTTTAGGAGGAATTGGAGATGAAAACCAAACTGGTTCTAGTGAACCGGATTTGAACCGAATTGAACCACTATTGAACCAGATGCCAAATTCATTTTTCTAGGTAGCTTAAAAATTTCAAATGTGAGATTTGAGGCCACCATTGGATAAACAATGAATTTAGATAAATTTAGAAATTTTTAGATTTGAAAAATTCGGTCGAATTGGAGGTGAACCAACTAGTTTAAGCTTTGAACCCGGTTTGACTGGTCCGGTCCGGTTTGGAACAGTGTCGTCTTCTTCTTTCAGAAGAAAGCATTGTTCACTCACCGAAAAATTGCGCAACACTGGTGAAGCTGAAAAGTCTCTCACTAGAAAGTTTTAGGCAATGAATGACTGCCATTAAGGCGCCAATTAGATGGCCAAGAAGTCCCCGAGCTTCCTATATAAAGATCTTGTAAACCCCTCCCTTTTGAGCTAAGGAAAATTGGGAAGAGAACCGGTCAAACCAAGTGAGAAAATCGAATCGGTTCACCAAACTTGATAATTTTGAACCAGTTTATGAATCGGAACTGATAGAGATCGGGCAAAACAAAGGAATTCAACTCCATTGTACTCCAAAGAAATTCATAAACCTTGGGAAGGAACCTTAGAACCAAGTGGGAGAGAAAAACCAGACCGGTTCGGGTGAACCGGACTTGAACCAGTTTAAGGACTGAGTCGGTTTATGAACCGGAATCGATAAAGAGATGGAAAACCAGGAATTTTATGGACCCTAAGTGACCCAAGGAGTCAAAAAAGACATGGAAATGGACTTGTGAAGGAATTAGGGATGAAAACCAAACCAGTTCAGACCGGTTTGAACCACTATTGAACTGAATCCTAAATTCATTTTTCTAGGTGGCTTAGATAATTCAAATTGGAGATTTGAGGCCATCATTAGCACCATTGGATAGATAATGAATTTAGATGAATTTAGAAATTTTTAGATTTGAAACACTCGATCGAATGGGGGGTGAACCGGCCGGTTTAATCTTTGAACCCGGTTTGGACCGGTCCGGAACAGTGTCATCTTCTTCCTTAGGATGACAACACTGTTCACTCATCGGAAAACTGAAGAAACACCGACAATGAAGAAACGCTTCTATTCGGGGCATTTCAGGTCTTCAATGTCAGCAATAACGGTGCCAAACGGACGTCTAACGGGTCTCCAAGCTCCCTATATAAAGAGCCCCTCCCCATTCATCCTTTCTACAACTGAAAACTCCATTCTCTCTCAACTGCTCCATTTTCTGGTGAAGCTCGAACCATAGCTCCGACATGGGGTCTTTTCTAAGCCAAGTAAGGTGAGGTCAGGTTCTTTAGAACCGGGGAGAAGTCAGCTACACGTCTATAGTCTTCGTTCACTCTGAGGGTCGTCGACGTGATAAAATAGTGAAGTAGCTCTGACGGACCGAAGCTGCCCTGTTTCGGCTGAGTTGAAATCAACCATTTTGAACCCTCCTCAGGCCAAACCAAGCCTTTTCAAGTCGTTCTCAGCCCTCCCACGGCCGAATTAGGACTGAAAGGTAAGCCAATTCGGCTCCCCTCTAGAATTTTTAGTCGGTGCTAGAGAGAGAACCGGTAGAATTTCAATGATGAAATTCTAACTCAATTCGGCATCAATTGATATGATTCTTGATTCTAGGATAAACCTCAAGATGAGAGCTATCTACCCATATCAAAAGCTCAGACCGTCGTGCCCTCACCGGTGAGAAATCGAAGCTTTTTCTCTCTACAGTCTGTTTTCCGGGCGAAGCTCTGTTTGAGCTCGTTCCGACGTTAAAATCTACGATTCAAAGTTCCTTAGAATTGTATGAACGTGTAGAAACTCAATTTCAACCCATACTCGGGTAATAGAGGAAAAAATGTTCGAGAAGATGTTGGGAAAGTAAGTCCCCTAATAAGGTGTAGCTAAGAAGGAATAACCACAGTTGGTAAGACGGGTCATAGCTCACTCACACATATGAAGCTTAAAGAGTGGACAACCAAGCATAGTGTGAAATGCATAGAATAAAACCAATAATTGGAAGTGTCTTATGTAAGGAACAAGGGATAAAACAAAAGTTGTGGATAGAGAAGGATCCAAAGTAAAACAGATGCCTTAACACAGATAAGGGTATGAAGAAAGGGAGAAAAGGAAACCTTCAAGCAATGGTAAGAAGGTTGAACATGTAGCTCCTAGAACGAAAGTCTCTACCTTGATGGACACATTAGAGAATGAAAACGTAAAAAGGGAACTCCCCGAAATAAAACAATAAGACTGAAAAGGGTCAAATGGGAATAATGAACTATGAAGTGGTTACAAACAAGTAAGAGCGGATTAAGACCATAGGAAATCCTTGAGTAAAGGATGTTATTGGGAGTGATGATAAACCTAAGAATGGACGAGTCCCAGCATGTTAGTAAAACATCTGGAGATCAAATAATTGGGACCGGAAAAACTCAATAAGGAAGTAAAAAAAGGACGAGTGGGTAAGGAGAACCAACACAATTGAGTAAGTTGAGTTAATAATGGTAAAAATGATAGTTGAGGAATGCTATCAAAAGAAAAGAGTGATGAAGTTATACGATCCCTAAAAGGTCTAAAAGCTAAGAGAAACACTTCAGGAGATGTTCCAGAAATCAAATGGACAGAGACAGGTCCTAGAAAATGCCATGCTACAAGGCCATGTAAGCCCAACAATCTGAGGAGAATATGACTCAAAGTAAGGAAGAGTTGGCTAATAAGCATGATGATGAAGGGTCAAAATAGGATGAAAAGGTGATGATAAAGAAATTCGTGGAAATAAGTACGAAATGCTCTATAGGACGATGAGCTAAGGGTTTCAATGACCAAGTGGTTAACTAGGCACGAAAATGGTTAGTTATCTTGGAATTTCCAATCTTAAGTATAGAACCTCAAGGGGAAGAATATTGCTCCAAGCAAAGAGAGAGATAAAATCTAAGAACATACCCTGAGGTAAGGTATGTCTAGTTATAAAAAACTCCATGGAGGGAGTAAATAATATAAAGGAAAAAGAATTATTTAAGTGAAGATTGTAAAGGGGGCTAATTGAAAGGATGAGAGAAAAGTTTGCATCTTAAGCAAACAGCAAAGGGGCATCAAAGGAAATGATTGCTCATGCAAGGTTGCTAACTAAGTTTTGGGGACAAAAATCCTAAAAGGAGGGGAGAGTTGTAAACCCCACCCTTTTGAGCTAAGGAAAACTAGGAAGAGAACCAGTCAAACCAAGTGAGAAAACCGAATCGGTTCACAAACCCGATAATTTTGAATGGGCAATTTAGGAATTTACAAATCCCAGGTGATCCAAAGGGTTCAAAATACTATGGAAAAGAACCTTAGGACAAAATGGAAAAGGAAAATTAGACCGGTTTGGATGAACTGGGTCCAATAGGATTGAACCGGTTTATGAACCGAGTCGGTTCATGAGCCGAAACCGATAGAGATCGGGCAAAACAAAGGAATTCAACTCCATTGTACTCCAAAGAAATTCATAAACCTTGGGAAGGAACCTTATAACCAAGTGGGAGAGAAAAACCAGACCGGTTTGGGTGAATTGGACCCGAACCGATTTAAGGACTAAGTCGATTTATGAACCATAATCGATAAAGAGATGGCAAACTAGGAATTTTATTGACCCTAAGTGACCCAAGGAGTCACAAAAGACATGAAAATGGACTTGTAAAGGAATTGGGGATGAAAACCAAACTGGTTTAGGTGAACCAGATCCGACTTGGTTCAGACCGGTTTGAACCACTATTGAACCTGGTCCTAAATTCATTTTTCTAGGTGGCTTAAATAAATTAAATTGGAGATTTGAGGCCACCATTGGATAGATAATGAATTTAGATTAATTTAGAAATTTTTAGATTTAAAAAACTCGATCAAATGGGGGGGGTGAACTGACCGGTTTAAGCTTTGAACCTAGTTCGGACCAGTTCGGTTCGGTTTAGAATAGTGTCATCTTCTTCCTCACGATGACAACACTGTTCACTCACCGAAAAATTGAAGAAATGTCGGCAAAGAAGAATCGCTTCAGTTTGGGGTGTTTCAGGTCTTTAATGTCAGCAATAACAGTGCCAAACGGACGGCCAACGGGTCTCCAAGCTCCTTATATAAAGAGCCCCTCCCCATTAATCCTCTTCACACCTGAAATCTCCATTCTCTCTCAACTGCTCCATTTTTCGGTAAAGCTCGAACTAGAGCTCCAACATGGGGTCTTTTCTGAGCCAAACAAAGTGAGGTCGGGTTCTTTAGAACTCGGGAGAAGTCAGATACACGTCTATAGTCTCCGTTAACTTTGAGGGTTACCGGCGTGATGAAACAGTGAAGCAGCTCCGGCGGACCAAAGTTGACCTACTTCGGTCGACTTGAAATCGGCCATTTTGAGCCCTCCTCAGGTCAAACCAATCCTTCCCAACACTTAGCCCTCCCACGGCCAAATTAGAACTGAAAGGTAAGCCAATTCGGCCCCCCTCTACAATTTCCGACCGGTGCTAGAGAGAGAATCGACAAAATTTCAATGATGAAATTCTAACTTAATTCGACATCAATTGATGTGATTCTTGATTCTAGGATGAAACTCAAGATGAGAGCTATTTGCCCAGATCAAAAGCTCGGACCACCGTGCCCTCACCGGTGAAAAATCGAAGCTTTCTCTCTCTATAGTCTATTTTCTGGCGAAGCTCTGTTTGAGCTCGTTATGGCGTTAAAATCTGCTATTCAAAGTTCCTTAGAATCATATGAACAAGTAGGAACTCAATTTCAACTCCAATTTTAACAATTAGAGGTGTTTGATCGGTCAATTTGATGAAATCAAATTCGACAGTGTTAAAGAGTTGAAATTGGGGGAAAATTGTGGAAAATTTGGTGATTTTCAAAATTTGAAGGGCCAAAATGAAATTTTATGAAATTGAGGGAAAATTGGGCATGAAAATAATTTTGGAGGACCAATTGAGAAATTTTGGAATTTTCGGGGAAAAACTTACCATTTTTGTTAAGGAAGGGCAAAATGGTAATTTTGGAAAAGTTGGAGGACCAAATTGGAAAATTGGGAAATTAATCCCCTTTTTGTGAAATGGAATAAATTGACCTCCTATGATAAATTTTAGAAGTTTCAAGACTCAATTTGAGGAAAAACCGACATTATGGACTTAAAGTTAAAGAGAAATAACTTTAGGGACCTAATTGCAAATAAATGAAAGTTTGAGTTTCTCATTCATTTGGAATGAATGAAGGTGATTAGGTCGAAGGATAATGAACTGATATGTTTATATCGTGTAGGAACACGAATTACCGAGAACGCCAACAAGGACAGGCTCGCGTGAATACAAAGAACCGGTTTTGTGGAATTTATTGCGTTAACGGGTGAGTGGGTTTACTAACATCATACACGGTTGGGATGATGAGCACAACTTAAAAATTAAAAACCACTTAACGGTTGTGAGTGAGATAAGTACCTCGGTATGAAAATCCACTATTTAATGGTATTTTAAACATCACAACTTAAAGGAAGTGATGTGAAAATCATACGAAAAAACTACTTACGGTTGTAAGTAGATCATACCCAGTTGGTATGATGAGACTTTCTCGAAGGAAGTTGAAAATTTGTTCATCGGTTATGAACGGAGGTGTCCTTTTACCCGAGCGGTATAATGGATAGAGAAAACATACATTTTGTCGGAAGTGCTCTTCCCTGACTGTGTGCCAATGCTTATACAATTTAGGAGACCTTCTCAACGAGAGCTTGAATAGCTCTGATAGGCTAGGGGCCTCGGTTTTGGAACTTTGGGGCTAAATGCCCGATTTTGAAAATCTCGTACAGTGGGCCCATGGCTAGTTGGCACGAGTAGGAGCTCGTAAACGAACATGATATATGTGCCATAAAACTTAATAAGTGAATTGTTTGGCCATGGTACCAAGATACGACTGACATGCTCAGTCGACTAGCAGTAGTGAGACATGACAGGTGGATGGACCAGTCAAGACAAACAACTGCGGGTTGAGTTGAGAGTCGGGGCCGTTGGGACAAATGGCACCACATATTACATGGCAATTTAAGAAAACTCTGTTTGTGCATGCACTGTGAGTACGTGTCATGCACCGACTCGGTTTGGTGGGATCCCCGTGAACAACCTGCCACTCTCCCAGTTTATTAAAGGGTTTCCCCTTATTATAGTCCGTAAAGAGTAAGACGTCCTTTAAACCTACACCATTTCCTTGAATAACATAATCAAAACTGCATGAAATTTTAAACTTTACATACCTGTCTTACAGGTATCTTAGTTGATTGTCTTTCAGGGTAGACTTTTCGGGATTTCCTAAAACGGATATAAGGGAGGAGGTGAGTACGACTACTCAGTGATTGGGTTTTTTAAAGGTCTATTTTTAACTTTTAAGAAAAATATTTATATGGAGTGTGCCAGACTCTTTTCTTTTCAAAAATCCCTTCATTTAAAAATTTGGGTTTTTCCATTATTTCTTAGTTACCGGTTTCCATTATTTCTTAGTTTCCATTATTTCTTAGTTACACACATTCACAAGTCAGTATCACTACTAAACCCGCTAGTGGCTTCAGAGCAACTTTTCCTGCCACCCGGATAGAAGTACGACCACTTCTACCCTTGGAATGAGTGGATGTACGTGACATCCGACCCACAATCCCGAAATCACTTCTTTATGTCTGTATGAGGATAGAGACTTCATCCTGTCCCCACCCCGATCTCATGCGCTTGGTGCTACTCCAGATTTCGCACAGACACCTGGAACGACGATCTGCCGTTATACTCACCGGGTCGTCTAGGGCCCTTAGGACACATCACCACCCCTCATGGGCGTCTTGATGATCCCATACTCATAGTGCATGCACAAACAATGTTTTCTTATATTTCCATGTAATCTGTGGTGCCACTAGTCCAACGGCCCCGACTCTCAACTCAACCCGTAGCTGTTTGTCTTGACTAGTCCGTCGACCAGTCATGTTGCACTACCGCTAGTTGATTGAGCATGTCGGTCCTATCTTGGTACCATGGCCAAAAAATTCACTTATTAAGTTTTATGGCACATATATCATTTTCGTTTACGAGCTCCTGCTCGTGCCAACTGGCCTTAGGCCTATTGTACGAGATTTTCAAAAATCTGGGCATTCTAGCCCTCAAGTTCCAAAATCGAGGCCCCCAACCTATAAGAGCTATTCGAGCTCCCGTCTAGAAGGTCTCCCAAATGGTTTAAGCATTGGAACACAGTCAAGGGAGAACACTTCCGACAAAATAGGTTTTCACAGTCCATTATACCGACCGGTATAAGGACATCTCCGTTTATAATTGATGAACGGGTTTTCAACTTACTTCGAGGAAGTCTCATCATACAAACCGGGTATGATCTACTTACAACCGGTAAGTAGTTTTTCCGCATAATTTTCACATCACTTTCTCTAAGTCGTGATGATTAAAATACCACTAAATAGTGAGTTTTTATACCGAGGTACGTATCATGCCCTACTGGGTATGATATAAAATTTACACTCACAACCGGTAAGTAGTTTTTATTTTTAAGTTGTGTTCATCATCCCAACTGGGTATGATGTTAGTAAACCCACTCACAACCTGCAAGTGGTTTTTAAATTATAAGGTGTGATGATCATCCCATCTGGGTATGATGTTAGTAAACCCACTCACAATCGGTAAGTGGTTTTTAAATTATAAGTTGTGCTCATCATCCCAACCGGGTATGATGTTAGTAAACCCACTCACCCGTTAATGCCGTGAATTCCACTAGACTGGTTCTTTGTATTCACGCGAGCTTGTCCTTGCTAGCGTTCCCGGTATTTCGCGTTCCTACACGATATGAACAACTTTGTTCATTATTACTCGACATAACAGTCTTCATTCATTTCCAATAAGTGAGAAAACCCAAACTTTTAGTTATTTGCAATTAGGTCCCTAAAGTTATTTCTCTTTAACTTTAAGTCCCTAATGTCAGTTTTTCCTCAAATTGAGTCCCGTAACCTTTAAAATTTATCCTGGGACCTCAATTTATTCAATTTCACCAAAAAGGGGTTTAATTTCCCAAATTTCCAATTTGGTCCCCCAATTTTTCCAAAATTACCATTTGGCCCTTCTTTTACAAAAATGGTAAGTTTTGGCCCAAAAATTCCAAAATTCCTCAATTGGTCCTCCAACATTATTTTCATGCCCAATTGACCCTCAATTTCATAAAATTGTATTTTGGCCCTTTGAATTTCAAAAATCCCCAAAATTTCCCCCAATTTCAACTCTTCAACACTACCGAATTTGATTTCATCAAATTGACAGATCAAACACTTCTAATTATTGAAATTGGAGTTGAAATTGAGTTCCTGCATGTTCATACGATTCTAAGAAACTTTGAATCGTAGATTTTAACACCGGAACGAGCTCAAACAGAGCTTCGCTGGAAAACAGACTATAGAGAGAGAAAGCTTCGATTACTCACCGGTGAAGGCACGACGGTCCGAGCTTTCGATCTGGGCAGATAGGTCTCATCCTAAGGTTCATCCTAGAATCAAGAATTGCGTCAATTGATTCGTAACTGGGTTAGAATTTCGTCATTAAAATTTGGTCGACTCTCTCTCTAGCACCGATCGAAAATTGTAATGGGGAACCGAATTGGCTTACCTTTCGGTCCTAATTCGGCCGTGGAAAGGTTGAGGATGTGTTGGAAGGGCTTGGTTTGGCTTGAGGAGGGCTTGAAATGGCTAATTTTAGCTTGGTCGAAATTGGGCAGCTTCGATCCGCCGGAGTTGCTTCACTATTCCATCATGTCGGCGCTTCTCCAACGATTTCCGGATTGACTGGAGTTTGGTATCAGATAGTTGTCTTCTCCCCGGTTCTATAGAGCCCGACCTTTATTCAAGTTGAAGCTCTGGTGCGAGCTTTATCGAGAAATGGAGCAGTAGAGAGAGAGAGAAGTGTTACGGTGTGTGGAGAATGAAATGGGGATATCCTCTTTATATAGGCGTAAAACTGTGTATTAAATGGGAAAGATTTATTACTAGTATTAATATTGCTATAAATTATTGGTATTAATTCAAATAATTTAATTTCGGTATTAATTCAAATAATTTAATTTTGATATTAAATTATTTGTATTAATTCCAATAATTTAATTTCGGTATTAAATTATTTGTATTAATTCCAATAATTTAATTTAGGTATTAAATTATTGGTATTAATTATAATAATTAAATATATATTGATTTATGGTTATTTATGATAATTTATACTTCCCAGCTTAACTTCAAAGTTCTTATGGAATCTTGTTCACCTAAACCAATTTGGTTTTTGTCTTCTAAATTTTCTTATATTTCTTTTCCAAGGTTTAATAAACCCTTTAGATCACACCGGAAGTTGTAAATTTCCATATTTTGTGTTCTCAAATGTAAACCGGCTCGGTTTTCTTACTTGGTTTGACCGGTTCTTTTCCCGGTTTTCCTTAACTCAAAAGTGCGGGTTTACAATACGGGACCATCAAGACGCCCATGAGGGGTAGTGATGTGTCGTAAGGGCCCTGGACGACCCGATAAGTATAACGGCAGATCGTCGTTCCAGGTGTCTGTGCGAAATCTGGAGTAGCACCAAGCGCATGAGACCGGGGTGGGGACAGGATGAGGTCTCTATCCTCATATGGACATGAAGAAGTGATATCGGGATTGTGGGTCGGATGTCACGTAAATCCACTCATTCCTAGGGTAGAAGTGGTCATACTTCTATCCGGGTGGCAGGAAAAGTTGCTCCGAAGCCACTAGCGGGTTCAGTAGTGATACTGACTTGCGAATGTGTGTAACCTTCATGATGAAGGATGTGTGTTGGGTGATGACACACCGATAACTAAGAAATAATGGAAAAACCCAAATTTTTAAATGAAGGGATTTTTGAAAAGAGAGGAGTCTGACACACTCCATATAAATGTTTTTCTTAAAAGTTAAAAGTAGACCTTTAAAAAACTCATTCACTGAGTAGTCGTACTCACCCCCTCCCTTATATCCCTTTCAGGAAATCTCAGAAAGCCTAACCTGAAAGACAATAAACTAAGATACCTGTAAGACAGGTATGTAAAGTTTAAAATTTCATGCAGTTTTGATTATGTTATTCAGGGAAATGGTGCAGGTTTAATGGACGCCTTACTCTTTACAGTTTATAATAAGGGGAAACCCTTTAATAAATCGAGGAGTGGCAGGTTTATCACGGGGATCCGACCAAACTGAGTCGGGGCATGACAGATCCCCTCCTCATTCATCCTCTCTACACCTGAAAACTCCATTCTCTCTCAGCTGCTCCTATTTTTGATGAAGCTCGGACTAGAGCTCTGATATATGGTCTTTTTAGAGCCAAAGAAGGAATGGTCAAGTTTTTTAGAACCGTGGAGAAGTCAGCTACACGCTTGTAGTCTCCATTTGCTTCGAGGGTAACCGGAGAAGCACCAGCATGATCAAACAGTGAAGCAGCTCTGGTAGACCAAAGCTGCCCTATTTCGGTCGAGCTAAAATTGGCCAATTCGAGCCCTTCTCAGGCCAAACCGATGCCTTCCACACCTCCATAGTCCTCCTACAGCTAAATTAGAGCTGAAAGGTAAGCCAATTTGGCTCCACTCTATAATTTTCGACCAGTGCTAGAGAGAGAACCGACAGAACATTGATGATAAAATTCTTACTCAATTCAACATCAATTGATGAAATTCTTAATCCTAGGAGGAAACTCAGGACAAGAGCTATCTGTATAGATCAAAAGCTCGGATCTCTACGCCCTCGACGTAAGCTTTCTCTCTCTAAGTCCAGTTTTCCGGTGAAGCTCCATTTGAGCTCATTCCGACACCAAATGGTACGATTCAAAGTCCAATTGAATCGTATGAAGGTGTAGGAACTCCAATCTAACTTCAATTTCAACAATTAAACTCATTTGATCGATCAATTTGATGAAATCAAATTCGACAGAGTTAGAAGGTTGAAATTGGGGAAAATTTGGGTATTTCAAAAATTTGAGGGACTAAAGTGCAATTTCATAAAATTGAGGACCAATTGGGCATGATAAAGATGTTGGCAAATCAATTGGGAAATTTTGGAATTTTTGGGGCAAAACTTACCATTTTTGTAATGTAGGGGCAAAATGGTAATTTTGGAAAAATTGGTGGACCAAATTGGAAATTTGGGAAATTGAACCCCTTATTATGAAATTGAATAAATTAAGGTCCCAAGGTGAATTTTAAAGGTTTCAGGACTCAATTTGAAGAAAAACTGGCATTAGAGACTTAAAGTTAATGAAAATAACTTTAGGGATCTAATTGCAAATAAGTGAAAAGTTTAGTTTTCTTATTCATTTGGAATGAATGAAAGCTATTAGGCC
Source organism: Trapa incisa (assembly GCA_030064435.1). NCBI lineage: Eukaryota > Viridiplantae > Streptophyta > Magnoliopsida > Myrtales > Lythraceae > Trapa > Trapa incisa. The sequence goes on along the minus strand of CM057772.1, from coordinate 8,722,769 downwards.
AAAGGATAATGAACTAGGATGTTCATTTCGTGTAGGAACACGAAGTACCAGGAATGCCAGCAAGGACAAGCTCGCGTGAATACCAAGAACCGGTCGAGAGGAATTCACTACATTAACGAGTGAGTGAGATTTTTATATCATACGCGGTTGGGATGATAAGCACCTCAGAAATAAAAACCCACTACTTAATGATTTTTTAAACATCACGCCTGGGAGGATTGATGTGAAAATCATGCAGAAAAAAAAATATTTAGTGGTGTACGTAAATCATATCTGGTTGGTATGATGAAACTTTATCGAAGGAAGTGGAAAACTCGTTCATCAGTTTGAGCGAAGATGTCCTCATACTCGATTGGTATGATGGATAGTTGAAAAATATATTTTGTCGGAAGTGCTCTCCCCTGACTGTGTACCACTACTTAAACATTTTGGGAGACTTTCTTGACAAGAGTTCGAATAGCTCATATATGCCCGATTTTGAAAATATCGAACAGTGAGCCCTAGGCCAATTGGCACGAGCAGGAGCTTGTAAACAAACATGATTCTAAGCCATGACAACTTAAGTAAATGAATTGTTTGGCCATGGTACCGAGACGGGACCGACCTACTCGATAGACTGGCAGCTGTGCGACATGACAGGTCGACGAACTAATCGAGACAAACAGTTGCAGGTCGAGTTGGGGGTCGGGGCCGTTGGACTAATGGCACCAAAGATTAAATGGCTTTTGAGGAAAACTTTGTTTGTGCATGCACTTGAGGTTCGGGAGCATTAAGACACCCAAGATGGGTAGTGATGCATCCTAAAGTCTACTGGATGACATGGTGGCGATAAGGGAAGAGAGAAGCTACTGGGCTTGTGTTTCTCGTCATACCTGTTAGTCATGGAGTTCTGTATTTGTACTCCATGAAGTTCTGTGTTTATACTCCACGGAGTTCTGTGTTTGTACTCCATGGTGTTTCTATGTTTGGACTCCACAAAACTATTGTGTTTGGGATTTACTGAAGCTTCTGTGTTTGAGTTTCATGCGCATGAGACCAATATATGGTCCTTGTCCTCATACGAACACAAAGTTTTATTCACGAGATTGAGGGTCGGATGTCGTGTACATCTACTCATTCTCATGGTAGAAGTGGACGTGCTTCTATCTAGGTGGCCGATAAAGTCACTGTGATGCCACAAGTGGGTATAGTGGACAGGTTGGCCTGCGAATGTGTTTTCCCTTCAAGATGAAGGGCGTGTGTTAGTTGATAAACACACCGGTTATGGTTGAGGAGTGAGTAATGGCTATGATTCGAGATTTTTTAAAATGAGAAATTTTAAAAGAAAATAAGGAGTCTGGCACACTCCAATTCAAATATTTTCCCTAAAAGTCAAACTTACACACCCATTCACTGAGTCGTTGATCTCACCCCTCCCTTATATCCATTTTGAGGTAACCAAGGGCAACCTACCCCAAAGACCTCCTGTTAATCACACCTGCAATACATGTATGTAAGTTAGAAATTTTATGTAGTTTTGATTTATGTATTCTAGGAAAGGTATAAGTTTAAAAGGCGCTTTACTCTTCATAGTTTATAAATAAGGGGCAACCCTTAGTAAACCGGGAGAGTGGTAGGTTGATCACGGGGATTCGATCAAACCAGGTTGGGGCATGACAAATAGGAAGGGCATAGTGTTGAGTACACGAAATAAGATTCGATGATCGAAGATATCTTGGGTAAGAAATTATAGGGTGAACTGGGACATTATGGTCAACAAATGATTAAAGGTAGACAAAAGCCCTAATTCAAAAAGGTGTAAGAATGTGACGGAAGGAAACCTTCAAGTAGTATTAAAAAATTCAAACATATAGCGAATAAGGGGGAAATCTCTGCTTTGAAGGACATAGTAGAGAATAAAAATCGTTAAAGGAGAACTCCCCAAACAAAGGAATCATGAAATGGTCACGAGCAAGTAAGAGTGGGTTTAGAGAAAAAGGAAAATCCTTGAGTAAAGGACGTCACTAGAAATGAAGAAAGACATAAGAAGGGAAGAATCCTAGCGTGTCGATAAGTCATCAGAAAACCAATGATTGTCACAAGAAAGACCCAATAAAGAAGTTGGTAAAGGATGAGTGGTTAAGAAAAACCTACACAATTGTGTAAGACATTTTGTTAAGGCATGAAGGATGATTGGATAACAGTAAAGGTAGTCGATAAATACTACCTGATGAAAAGAGGAATGAAGTTATACAAACTTTGAAAAGTTGGAAAGTTGAGAATAACCTTAAAGGAGGTGTCGTAGAAGTCTAATGGACAGAGACAGGTCTTGGAACATGTCTTGTCGTAAGGGACGTGTAAGCACCAACTGTCCTAAGGAAAATGTGACTAGAGTAAGGGAGAGTCAGTTAGTAAGCATGACAAGGTCAAATATAATTTAGAACGAAGTTGAAATAAATAATGGAGGAATATGTGACCCTAAGGATATTCCCTTAAACTCGCTGGCAAGACATGCTTAGCTAAGATAAGCTCCATGGAATGAATAAGCAATGGAAAGGAAAGGAAATTCCTTAAAGTGCGTGTTATAAAGGAGCTAAGTGAAAATAACTGGAATGGTAACATGTCAAACAAATGCCAAGTTGACATAAAAGGAAGTTATTTCCTATGCAAATGATGTTGAATAAGTTTTGGGGACAAAACTCCTAAATGGAGGGGAGAGTTGTAAACCCTTCCCCTTAAAGATAAGTAAATCGGGGACAGAACCGATCAACTTTGGTGAGAAAACCGAACCAATTCACGAACCCCAACCGTTAGAGAAAGGGTAAAATGGGAAATTTACAAATCTCGAGTGACCTATAGAGTAATAAAAGTCATGGAAAAGGACTTTGGGAAGAATTGGAAGGGAAAAAATGTTGGTTCAATCGGTTTGAACCACTATTGAACTAGTTTCTAAATTCATTTTTCTAGGTGGCTTAAAATATTAAAATTAGAGAATTGAAGCCTCAATTGGATAGAGAATGAATTTAGATAAATTTAGAAATTTTTAATTTTGAAAAACTCAGTTGAATCGGGCCTGAACCGACTGGCTTAAGCATTAAACCTGGTTAGTACCAGTCTAGTGTTGTCCAGTTTGGAACAGTGTCGTCTTATTCCTTTAGATGACAACATTGTTCACTCACCGGAAAAGCGAGCAGTGCCATTGAAGATGAAAAGTCTCCATTCAGGGCATTTTTGGCCATGAATGATCACCATAAAGGCGCTAATCGGACAGCCAAGGACTCTCCGATTTTCCTATATAAAGAGCTCCTCCTCATTCATCCTCATCACACCTGAAAACACCTTTCTCTCCCTACTGCTCCATTTTTCGGTGAAGCTTGAACCAGAGCTTCAACATTGGGGTTTATCTGAGCCAAAGAAGGCAAGGTCAGGTTCCTTAGACTCGAGGAGAAGTCAACTACTCGACGATGGTCACCATTCGATCCGAGGATCATCGAAGAAATGTCGACGTAATCAAATAGTGAAGCAGCTCTGGTAGACTGTAGCTACCCTGTTTCGGCTGAGCTGAGAACAACCAAATTGAGCCCTCCTTAAGCCAAACCAAGCTCTCCCAACACTTCCACAATCCTCATATGACCAAATTAGAATGGAAAGGTAGGCCAATTTGGCTCCTCTTTGTAATTTTCCATTAGTGTTAGAGAGAGAATTGGCGAAACTTCACTGAACAAATTCTCCCTCAATTAGACATGAATTGTTGTAATTCTTGATCGTAGAAAAAACCTTAGTATGAGTGCTATCTGCCCCGATCAAAAGCTCGGATCGCCGCACCCCCGACAGTAAGTTTTCGAAGCTTTCTCTCTCTTAATTCAGTTTTCTGACAAAGCTCCATTTGAGCTCAATTAGGACCCAAATGACATGATTGAAGGCTCCATTGAATTGTGTGGAAGTATAGGAACTGATCCATACCTTTAATTGGATCAATAAACCCCGATTGGATGGTCAATTTGATGAAATCAAATTCGGCCAGTTTGAAAGAGGGAAAATTGGGGAAAATTTTGGGGGAAATTGGGGATTTTGTAAAATTGAAGGACCAAAGTGCAATTTCCTAATTTGAGGGTCAATTGGCCATGAAAAGTTGATGGAGGACCATTTGGTCTATTTTTGAAATTTATTGGGTTCAAATTTCCATTTTTGTAAAGTAGGGGCAAAAATGGTAATTTTTGAAAAAGTTGGGGCAAAATGGTAATTTTTTAAAAGTTGGGGACCAAATTAGAAATTTGGGAAAATTGAACCCCTTAAGTGATTTCGAATAAATTGAGGACCCAAAGTAAATTTTAGAAGTTTTGGGACTCAATTTGGGGGAAAAGTTAGCATTAGTGACCTAAAGTCAAGGAAAAAGAACTTTAGGAACTTAAATGCAAATAACTGAAAAGTTTGGGCATTTTGTTCATACGTGAGGAATTAGGGATATTATGTCAAATGTTAATAAATTTGAATGTCCAAATCGTGTAGGAGCATGAAGGACCGGAAATGCCAACTAGGATAAGTTTGCATGGAGGCAAAAAACCGGTCAAGAGGAATATACTGCACTTATCGGGTGTGTGGGATTTTTCACATAATACCCTGTTGGGATGATGAATACCTTCGAAAGGAAAAACCACTACTAAGTGGAAAATTTTAACATCATGCCCGATTGGGGTGATGTGAGAAATACGTGGAAAAACTACTTATCAGTTGTAAGTAGATCATATCCGGTTGGTATAATGAACTTTCTGGAAGGAAGTAGAAAACCCACTTACTAGTTATAAGTGGAGATGTCATCACACCTGGTTGGTGTGATGGACAAGTGAAAAAGTTATTTTGTCAGAAGTTCTCTCCATTGACTGTGTGCCAATGCTTGAAAATTTTGGGAGACCTTCTTGGCGAGAGCTCAAATAGCTTAGATAGGCCATAGACCTCAATTTTGGAACATGGGGGCTAAAATGCCCAGTTTTGAAAATCTCGTAGAGTGGGCCCAAGGCTAGTTGGCATGAACAGGAGCTCGTAAACAAACATGACAATAAGCCATGAAAACTTTTAATGAATGAATGAAGTGATTTTTCCATGGTACTAAGATAGGACCGACATACTCGATGGACTGGTGACAGTGCGACAAGACCTGATCGACGAACCGATCTAGACAAACACCTGCATGTCAAGTTGAGGGTCGGGGTCGTTAGACTAGTGGCACCATAGATTAATGTCTTATGGAAAACTTTTTTGCGCATGCACTGAGGTTTGAGACCATCAAGATGTCCAAGAGGGGTAGTGATGTATCCTAAGGGCTACTGGATGATATGGTGGAGTTGGGATGAGGTCTCTATCCTCATATGAACACGTAATTGCTTGTCAGGGTTGAGGGTCGAATGTCGCGAACATTCACTCATTCTCAGGGTAGAAGTGGACATGCTTCTATCTAGGTGGCCAATAAAGTCGCTTCAATGCTACAAGTGGGTACAATGGATGGACTGCCCTGCGTATGTGTGATCCCTTTATGATGAAGGGCATGTATTGATTGTTAAACACACCAATTATGAATAATGAGGAAATTGGTTTTGAATAACCGAGGATTTAAGAAAGAAATAATCTTAAAGGAAATAAGGAGTTTGGCATACTCCAATTCATAACTATTTTATAGAAACTCATTTTTCAAACACCCATTCACTGAATTGTCAAACTCACCCTCTTCCTTTACCCCTTTTCAGGTAACCGAGGAAAAAACCTACCTAAACACCTTCCGCTAGCTAAACCTACAAGATAGGTATGTAAGTTTAAATTTATTTAGTTTTGATTAATATTATTCTAGGAAAGGTACAATTTTAAAGAACGCCTCACTCCTCACGGTTTAAAGAAGGGAAAAACTCTTAAGAAACTAGGAGAGTGGTGGGTTTCTCATAGGGATCCTTCCAAAGCGGGTCCAGGCGTGACAACTTGAGGACGGATCGAGTTGAGCTCGAGCAGCTCGGGCTATTGACAACCGAGGAGCAACATTACTATTTGAGCTTCCTCTCTCTTCTACGGTGTCTCTCGAACTAAAGGAAGGGTGCAAATGTGTAGAGGACTTCCTCCCGATTCTAATGGTATCGAATGCAGCTTCAGAGGTGGAGAAAAGCCCCGATGTTAGAGCTTTGGTTTGTTGCTCATTGAAAAACTAAGCAGTTTATCTTCTTCGGTCGATTGTGGGATGCTGAGAGAGAATAGAGGGGTGCTCTTTATATTGGGAGCTCAAGAATTGTTCAGGCTACCGGCTAGCATGTGACTCAGCCATTGACAACCTAACCGGAGAGATTTCTGAGTCACCGGAGACTCCAGCTTTTCTAGCCTCTCTCTCTTATCTATTCTCTTGGTTAGCGGCTGGAGGTTGAATACTATGACATGTCGGGCGTGCCATGTGGGACGCTGTGATTGGCCAATTTTTCTAATGTTGAGATCCAACTCAACCACTGCGTCAATCGTTGACTGGACACGTGGCAGCCTCTCATTGGCTGCTCGTGTCTGTGTGGCATGCTGACCGATCATCCATTGACCATTGACCGAACACGTGACAGCCTCCCATTGGATGACCGTGCTTGCATGGCTGCTAATTAGGCCCCTTTGACCGTTGATTGGTCCAACCTGTTGACTGGTTAGACCATTAAATTGTTCGGTTCGTTGAATGGTCCTGTCCGATCGGGTTCACCGTCCCGAATTCGAAAATTGGCCAATTCGGACTTGATTCGACCGGTTTTTTGAAAATTAAAAAATTATAAATTCATCTAAATTTATTTTCTATCTAATGGTGGCCTCAGTTTCCCAAATTGACATTTTTAAGCTAACTAGAAAAATGAATCATTGAATTGGTTGACTATGGTTCATCTCAGTTCAGTCCGATTTGGGTCTGGTTCACCCCAAACCTATCCGGTTCTCTCATCAATTCCACTTCCCAGTTTTTTCTCATGATTTTGATGAAATTTTGGTCACTTGAAATTTTCCAATTTCACATTTTAACCCTTTTTTTATCATTTTTTGCACCTTTTTCGGCTCGGTTTTCTCAAAATCGTCGGTTCTTTCCTCAGTTTACTTGGTCCGAGGCACAAGTTTTACAACTCTCCCCTCCTTTTAGGAGTTTTGTCCTCAAAACTTAGTTGTCCATTTGTCACACCGTGTTTTTGGTAACCTGAAATTTTGGTCGGAATTGTATTATTAGTTAAAAATTTAATTGATATAATTAAAATAAATTTGATTTAAAATAAAATGAAAAGTGTTGTTTTGACCGAAATAAATAACTCGATGGAATCGAGTTAAGTCCATTGAATTTAAGTGGAAATTAAATATTATATATATAATTGTTAATTATGTGTATATATATATATTGAAGAGATGTTTACATATAAGAGTATATATATGTACATGTACAAAATTAATTTTCAAACAAATATAAAGGAGAAAGGGATTTGAGAGTGATGTTGCACCATTATCAAATAAATACACGTAATTTTATTAAGATATTTAAGGTACCAATATATTTATGTTATACAAAAAAGAATGAAACCATGTCTAAATGAGAAATTTAAATAACAATTTCACTCCCTCATACTACTAAGTGAATGCTAATATAAAATATAGATTCATATAATATTGGACCATATAAATTAACAGCTATGGAATTAAAAGGATCCTAAAGAGCTTAGGCCCTGTGAAAATCCAACCATGCAATTTACAATTTTATTCTACATTATTGAAATGGAATGGATAGGCTAAATACCTAGTAAGTTATTTTATGTGAAAATAATGAGATTATTATGTGAATTTGGTTTAGTACTAAACTATTAGCATTTGGAGTATTAGTCCTACCCCTACCATAAATACCCATAAATTAATAACTACATCCCCAATTATTGGAATTATTACCCATCAATTTCCTAATTTAATGAGAATAACTTACAACATTTAAGTATCATAAGCACATAACAATTATTGGAATGAAGGGGGGAAACCATAGTTACTCAAAATTTATATGATGTCCTAGTTACTCAAAGGGGTAATTGGTTATTAGTTTTAACGCTTAAAGATCAATGGGGCTAAAGTTGGGCGCCCCATTTAACATGGGCTATTTAATGTAAAGTATTTAAGGAAATGTAAATTATCTGAAAATTATTCATATTATATAATAAGATGGGTATTTGATGTGCGCATAAGGAATCAAAAGTGGAATTAATAAGAGTAGTAATTTGGGGTATCATGAATGAGAATGAGAAAGGGTTAGAGTTCCTTCTTATTTATGATGATAAATGTTGAAATTTCATCAGACTAGAACTGATCACAATATATCAATCTAAAATAATTTAGTAATAAATATTCTCCATTTAACAAACAATTTTACAACTATATAAGGAGCTTAGAACAATTGATCATAGCAACACCAATTGAAATAAGAGAGCAATTTGAGTAGAAGAGAGCTACCTGGTCCACTAGTTCTTGTTTACACCTCAAATGTCATCTTTGCCATAATCACATTAGATCTACCAGATTAATAGTCCCCATCAATGAAATTCTCAATCTCGACATCCACCATGCAACAACCAAATTTAAGGAAAATTGGGAAATATTGGAGCAGAGAAACACCAATAAGATCAATCAGGGATGGGTACCTAGAAATCCCTTCAGGATGAACATGTCTCTAGATAAATGGTGAGTGAGACTTTTAACATCATATCCGGTTGGGGTGATGAGCAATTGTAGCTAAAACCCATTTATCGTTTGTGAGTGGGAATTTTATACATCATACTAGTTAGGATGATGAGCTCACTTTTATGAAAAGAAAACCTACTTACTAGTTGTAAGTAAAGGTAATCATACCCGGTTGGGATGATGAGCTCACTGTTATGAAAAGAAAACATACTTACTTGTTGTAAGTAGAGGTAATCATACCTAGTTGGAATGGTGAACTTCCTCGAGGAAAGGAGAAACTCGCTTACCAATTGTAAGCGGAGATATCATCACACCCGATTGGTGTGATAAAGTTGAAAGTAAACTTTTTGTTAGAAGTGTTCTCCCCTAACTGTTTTCCAATGCTTAAAATATTTGGGAGACCTTCTTGACGGGAGCTAGAATAGCTCTGATAGGCTAGAGGCCTCGGTTTTTGAACTTATAGGGCTAAATGCCCGGTTTTGGAAAATCAAGTGTAGTAGGCCCAAGGCCAGTGGGCACGAGCAAGAGCTTGTAAACAAACTTGAGTAAAGGAAAGCCATGAAAATTTCTAATGAAATTGTTGTGTGATTTAGCCATGGTACCGAGTCAGGACCGACAATACTCGATGGATTGGTTATAGTTCATCAGGGCCAGGTCTACGGATCGGCCTAGACAAACAGCTGCAGGTCGGATTGAGCGTCGGGGCCATTGGACCATTGGCACCAAAGATAAATGGCCATATGTGAAAACTGTTGTTTGTGCATGCACTTGTGGTGCAAGACCATCAAGACACCCAAGAGGGGTAGTGATGGGTTCTAAGGGCTACTGGATGACATGGTGGAGATAAGGGCAGTTCGTCATGCCAGTCTACCGGGAAGCTCGAAGTAGCTTCTTGCCCATTAAACTGGGGTGGGGTCGGGATGAGGTCTCTATCCTCATATAAACATAGAGTGGCATTCGGGTCTGAGGGTTGGATGTTGAGAACATTCACTTAGACCTAGGGTAGAAGTGGACGAGATTCTATCTTGGTGTACAGTAAAGACGCTCCGATCCACAAGTGAGTGCAGTGGACGGGCTGCACCTGCGAATGTGTGTACCCTTCCTGATGAAGGATGTGTGTTTGTTTGTTAAACGCCTCTTGAGGAAAATAGATGGACTAAGAAAGCTAAACACACCTAATATGGAAATGGGAAAAAGGTTTTGAGACATGAGAATCCTTGGAAAAGGAATGGTAAACCTTGGAAAAAAGGTTTTGGAAAAAAAATTAAATTTGAGGAAAACCTTTTTGAAACAAAATGTTACATAAACTAAGGCTATTTTGAAAAATAACTCCTAACACCCATTGACTGAATTGTAGAACTCAGCCCCCTCCCCCCCTTACTCCTTTCAGGTAACCAAGGGGAAACCAAACTTAAATATCTCCTTGTATGGGAAGTATAAAGACAAGTATGTTTGTTTAAAAAATTTTTAGTTTTTTTATAATGTTATTCCGGGAAAGACAGGATAAATGATGCCTTACTCCTCACAGTTTAGAAAATGGCAAAACCCTTCATGAACCAAAGAGAGTTGTGGGTCGCTCACAGGGATCAAACCAAATCGAGTCTGTAAACCCCACACTTTTGAGTTAAGGAAAAATCAGGAAAAGAACCGGTTAAACTGAATAAGAAAACCGAGACGGTTTACAAACCCGATCATTTGGAAACAAGCAATTTGGAAATTTTCAACTTTCGAGTGATCCAAAGGGTTTATTAAACCTTACAAAAGAAACTTAACACAAATTAGAATAGAAGAACCAAATTGGTTTAGGTGAACAAAAGTCCATAAGAACTCTAAAGTTAAGTGTGATTGCTAGAGAGTAGTGTTAGGATGGCTTATCATAAATAGCCATAAATTAATATATATTTAATTATTATAATTAATACCTAAATTAAATTATTGAAATTAATACAAATAATTTAATACCGAAATCAAATTATTGGAATTAATATTAGTAATTTATGGCAATATTAATACTAGTAATAAATCTCGACCATTTAATACACGGGTTTTAGGCCTATATAAAGAGGTCATCCCCATTTCATTCTCCTCACACCTAAACACTTCTCTCTCTATCTCTACTGCTCTATTTCCCGGTAAAGCTCGAACTAGAGCTTCGACTTGAACAAAGGTCGGGCTCTTTAGAACCGAGGAGAAGACAACTATCTGATAGCAAACTCCAGTCAATCCGAGAATCGTTGGAGAAGTTCCGACATGATAGAATAGTGAAGCAACTCCGACGGACCGAAGCTGCCCTATTTCGGCCAAGCTAAAATAGGCCATTTCAAGCCCTCCTCAGGCCAAACCAAGCCCTTCCAGCACTTCCTCAGCCTTTCCACGGTCGAATTAGGACCGAAACTAAGCCAATTCGATTCCCCTTTACAATTTTCGATCGGTTCTGGAGAGAGAGTCGACCAAATTTCAATGAAGAGATTCTAATCCAATTCCGCATCAATTAATACAATTCTTGATACTAGGATGAACATCAGGATGAGACCTATCTGCCTAGATCGAAAGTTCGGACCGTCGTGCCTTCACCGATGAGTAATCGAAGCTTTCTCTCTCTACAGTCTATTTTCCGGCGAGCTCCGTTTGAGCTCATTCCGATGTTAAAATCTATGATTCAAAGTTTCTTAGAATTGTATGAACATGTAGGAACTCAATTTCAACTCCATATAAATGTTTTTCTTAAAAGTTAAAAGTAAATCTTTGAAAACCCATTCACTGAGTAGTCGTACTCACCTCCTCCCTTATATCCCTTTTAGGAAATCCCGGAAAGCCTACTTTGAAAGACCATCAACTAAGATGCCTGTAAGACATGTATGTAAAGTTTAAAATTTCATGCAGTTTTGATTATGCTATTCTAGGAAATGGTGCAGGTTTAAAGGATGCCTTACTCTTTACGGATTATAATAAGGGGAAACCCTTTAATAAACCGGGAGAGTGGCGGGTTGTTCACAGGGATCCGACCAAACTGGGTCGGGGCGTGATAGAGTCGGGGTGTGACACCATCCTTTACATCAGAAATGGATTCTCTTGTGGTCAACTTGGGGTTTGATTTAACATCCTATCGCTATGGTTACCTGTTTTTTTGGTTTATTCATTTACTCCCTTGGACTTAGTTCCTTTGATGTGCTTTTCCCCATGTCAAAGTAATTTCTTAACTCCAATGCTCCCCACCACTTGGGGTCAGATCTTTCCTCTTAAGGGTTTTATCTAGAATTGGGAGTTCTAGAATGTCCGATTGTCCATGAGTCTATTTATTTTCTTAACTATTGAAACCCTTAGCTCATTGTTCGTTTGAACATTTCATACTCGCGTTCTCGGGTTTTGGTGTTATCCCCTTCGAGTCCTATGTTGGTCCTTTATTTCATTTTTACATCACTTTCTTGCTCTTATTGTAATATGAGTTCATCTCTTCCTGAGCTCTTCCCCTTGCTCGGGAGGCATTTCAGCAAGCATCCACATGCCCTTTCTATCACAGAAAGGGATCACATGTTCGCATAATAGTCCCCGACTATTCCACTTGTGGACCGAAGCGCCTTTACTGTCCACCCTAATAGAGGTGCACTGCCTCTACCCTTAGTTCGAGTGGACATCAATAGGCCAACCCTCAAACCCTAATTATGTCTGCTTAGTGGGACGAGACCTCATTTCCCCTCCGGCCTCGGCCTCAATACTTCATCATGCCCACTTTGTGGGATAAGACCTCATTTCCCCTCTAGCCTCGGTCTTAGTACGCAGGAAGCTATCAGAGCTTCTCAGCATACTGGACGTCAAACCACCCTCATGTGCCCTTGGGTCATCCAGCAGCCCTTGGAACCCATTGACTACCCCTTTTGGGTGTCTAGATGCTCCCGGATTCCTCATGCATGCATACAACAATTTTGATTCGTTAACCATGCTCTTTGGTGCTAACGGTCCAACGGCCCTGACACTCGACATAGCCTGCAACTGTTTGCCTTGACCAGCTCGTCGACCTAATATGGGCACACTGCCACTAGCCCATCGAGCCTTGTTAGTCCTATCTTGGCCTCGAGGTAAATCACACAACAATTCCAATTTTTCTAAGAGTTTTCATGGTTCTTATAATTCACGTTTGTCTACGGGTCCAACCCGTGCACACCGACTGTAAACCTCGTCCTTTAGTAATGAGAAAACTGGGGAAAGAACCGGTAAATTTGAATCTTTAAACCGAATTGGTCTACAAGCCCAATTGTTAGGGGATGAGAAAAATTGAAAAATTCTAACTCCCATGTGACTAAAAAAGGTTCATAAACTTAGGAAAAGGACCCTAGGACAAAATAAAGAGGAAAGATCGAAGCAGTTTAGGAGAATCGGGTCCGAACCGGTTTATGAACCAAGTTTATTCATGAATCGGAACTGATAGAGAATGGGTGAACCAAGAAGCTTATGCATTCCTTGTGATTTATAATCCTTGGGAAGGAACCTTAGAATAATGTGGGAGAGAAAAACCAGATCGATTCAGGTGAACCAGACCCAAACCAGTTAAGCTGGTTTAAGAACCGAGCCAGTTTATGAATCGAAATCGATTAAGAAGTGGAAAACTGGGAATTGTATGGACCCTAAGTGACCCAAGGAGTCACAAAAGACATGGAAATGGACTTGTGAAGGAATTGGGGATGAAAACCAAATTGGTTTAGGTGAACCGGATCCGAACCGGTTCGGACCAGTTTGAACCACTATTGAACTAGATCCTAAATTCATTTTTATAGGTGGCTTAAATAATTCAAATTTGAGATATGAGGCCACCATTGGATAGAAAATGAATTTAGATGAATTTAGAAATTTTTAGATTTGAAAAACTCTAGTAGTGCGACATGATCGATCTTCGGACTAGTCTAGACAAATAGTTGTAGGTTGAGTTGAAAGTCAGGATTGTTGAACTACTGACACCACATATTACATGGCATAATAAGAAAACATTGTTTGTGCAAGTACTATGAGTACGGGATCATCAAGGCGCCCATGAGGGGTAGTGATGCGTCCTAAGGGCCCTGGGCAACCCGGTGACTATAAGGGCAGTTCGTTGTTCTAGGTGATCGTGCAAAATTTGGAGTAGCACCAAGCACATGAGGCCGGAGTGGGGACAGTATGAGGTCTTTGTCCTCATATGGACACGAAGAATCGATTTCGGTATTAAGGGTCGGATGTCAAGTACATTCACTCATTCTCAGGATGGAAGTGGTCGTACTTCTATATAGGTGGCCAGTAAAGTCACTTTGAAGCCATAAGTGGGTTCAGCGGTCGTGTTGGCTTGTGAATGTGTGTAACCTTCATGATGAAGGATATGTGTTGGGTGAGATGACACACCATGATAATAAGAAATGTTGGAAAAACCCAAATTTTTAAATGAAGGGATTTTTGAAAAGTGATGCGTCTGGCACACTCCAATGTAAATGTTTTTCTTAAAAGTTAAAAGTAGACTTTTGAAAAAGAAAAAAGAAAACCCATTCACTGAGTTGTAGAAACTCACCACTCTTTTCTACCCCTTTTCAGGAAAAGAGAAAATGACTAAGAGTAATATCGAGCCTTACCCTTTATCAGGTATGCTTAATTTTTCCTTAAACTTGCATTTTAATTGATATATGTCTTCCAGGGAACAAGGTTGAAATTTTGCTTGACTCCTCTCGAGTAAAAGAAGGAGGAAACTCCTCTTAAACTGAGAAAGAGCGGCGGGTTGTTCACAGGGATCTGACCAAACTGGGTTGAGGCGTGACACCAGCCTTGGGCCCACTTCACGAGTTTTCCAAAATTGGGCCTTTAGCCCTATCATTTTCAAATTCGAGGGTTCAAGCTTGTAAGAGCGGTTCTAGCTGCCCTCAAGAACATCTCTCAAAATATTTAAGTAGTTTCACACAGTTAAGGGAGACCATTCTTGGAAAATTGATTTTTCAAACTTTAAAATGGTGCTTATCACCCCCAACCAGGTATGATGTTGAAAATCCTACTCACCTAGTAACAGTGACGTAGCCATCTCAGTGAGATCTTGATTTGTGGTGTGTTTCCTTACACTGATACTTGAACAATCAACTCCTACATGGTTCGAGTACACTTATCAGGAGAATTGACATAAGGGACCACATAGTTTTGGGTATTTGCGCATAGGTCCTCACACTATGCCTTAATTGTTTTGGGTATTTGGGTCCCCAATTTCCATTGAATCACCATTAAGTCCCTAGAACTTCCAATTACCCCCTAAATTTTCCAAAATTACCAATTGGTCCTCAATTTTCCCAAAATTGCTAATTGGTCCTTAACTTCCCAAAAATTACCAATTGGTCTTTAAACTTTCAAAAATTGCCAATTGGCCCTCCATTTCATCCAATTTCTCAATTGGAAGTTAATATCATGAAAATGCCCCTAATTTCCTTAAATTGTAATTTAGACCCCAATTTTTCAAAAATCCCCAAATTGCCCAATTTTCTCAAAATTGCAATTTGGTCCCTAAATCTCAATTTCATTTAATTGACCCCCAAAACTTGGTTAATTATCTCTATTTGTGGTTCGAATCATCTTCCCTATGTCCCCCTCATCATTTTGAGCTTTGAACAGCTCGATTTGGCTCGAAAATGAGCTCAAACAGAGCTTTGTTGGAAAATTTAGTCTAGAGATAGAAAGCATTGATATCTTACTAGTGAGGGTCCGACAACTAGAGCTCTTGCTTTCTCTAGATTGCTCTCCTCCCCGGGATCCTCCATGGATCAAACTATGCCTCAACTGGTGGCCTGAGTAGTGTGAATTTCTTAGTTTCAATTTTCACAGAAATGCATAATGAATAGTGTTTTCCAACAAAGGGGTGGCAGAAGGGCTTACTTTATTAGCTCGGAGGAAGGTCGGGGCACCTCTCGGTGGAGTTTGGGGGCTTGGTTTTGCTGGAATTGGCCTAGGGATGGCTCGAGTTGAGCTCGGGCCACTGACAGTCGGGGAGCAGCGTTATTGTTTGAGCTTCCTTGCTCTTCTACGTGGCTCTCGGGCTGAAGGGAGGGTGCAACTGTGTAGAGGACTTCCTTCTGGTTCTTATGGCACTGAATGTAGCTTCAAAGGTGGAGAAAAGCCCCGATGTGAGATCTTTGGTTTGCTGCTCACCGAAAAATTGAGCAGTTCGTCTTCTTCAGTCGATTGTGGGATGTTGAGAATAAATGGAGTGTTGCTCTTTATATAGGGAGCTCGACAACTATTCAGGCTACCGATCGGCGTAAGACTTGGCCTCCAACTCGGTCGCCGGCAACCTGACCAGAGAGATTTCCGAGTCAACAGTGACTCCAACTTTTTCAGCCCCTCTCTCTTCTCTCTATTAGCGGCTAGAGGTTGAAGATGATGATGTGGCAAGCATGCCACATGACACGCTGTGATTGGCAAAATTTTCTAACGTGGAGATTCAACTCAGCTGTTGTGTCAGCCGTTGATTGTTGATCAGACACGTGGCAACCTCCCATTGGTTGTCCGTGCTTGCATGGCTAGTGATTGGGCTCCATTGACCATTGACCGATCCGGTCTGACCAGGTTCACTAACCCAAATTAGAAAATTAGTTGGTTCAAACCTGATTTGACTAGTTTTTTTTAATTTAAAATTTTCTAAATTTATCTAAATTCATTTTCTATCTAATGGTGTCCTCAATTTCCCAAATTGACATTTTAAGCCACCTAGAAAAATTAATCATTGAACCATTTCACTATGGTTCATCCCGGTTCAATCCGGTTCGAGTCTGCTTCACCCCAAACCTGTTTGGTTCTCTTATAAATTCTACTTCTCGGTTCTTCCTCATGATTTTTATGAATTTTTGGTCACTTGGGATTTTCCAATTTCCCATTTTAACCCTTCTTTATCATTTTTGGTTACTTTTTTTACTCGATTTTCTCAAAACCGGTGGTTCTTTCCCCGGTTTACTTGCTCCAGGGGATGGGTTTCACACTTAAACTCTAATCACTTCATTATGTCCACTTTGTGGGATGAGACCTCCTTTCCCCTACTGCCTTGGTCTTAGTGTGCAGGAAGCTTCTTGAGCTTCTTGACCTACTGGACGCCATACTGCCCTTATGCACCCTAGGTCATCTAGCAGTCCTTGGGATCCATCACTATCTCATGTCAGGTGTCCTAATGGCCTGAATCTCACGGTGCATGCACAATCATAAGTCTTTTAAGTTATAGCCATTATCTTTGGCCATCCAACACAACGGTCTGTAGGCTTGGTTTCGTCCCATGCGTACTGGCCCAATAGGTTCGACGACCTAGCTTCAGTGGAGCAGCGATTTGGCCCAACAAGCCCAACAACTTAGACTTGGCTCGGCAGGTATTACATATAATTTCCCATTGGTTGAATTTTTAGCATTACTCATCACATGCTAGTTCTAGACGGGTCCATGCCCATGTCCATCAACCTTGGGCCCACTCACATACCGAGCCTAAACCCGAAATTAGCTCCTAAATGTTTTAAGTAGAGTCACCCAGTCAGAGGAGGTTGATTCCAAGAAAATCATTTTCAAAATGAACCGTCATTCCCACCGGAATGGACATTATAGCAATTTTCACTCACCTGGTAATCTCGACGGGGTTGTCCTGGTGGAGTCTGGCCTCACAGTGTGCTCTTGAAAGTGGGAGTTCGAGCAGTCTGCTCCTACATGGCATGAATATCCATTTTTAGGATGCTTGACTATGAGACCGCATCTTTTCAAGTATTTGCATATAGGCCCTCACATTTACCTTAATTACAATTTGGTCCCTAAAGTTGATATGTCAAATAGATGACATTCAAATTGGAGGACTAAATTGTATTTTTTAAAAATTTTGGGGACTTAATTGCAATTTGTGAAAAATTGGGGATTTTCTATAATTAATGAGTAATTATTCGCCTAATTGGAAATTTGAGTAAATTATGGACCCAAATGGAAGGTTTGAAAGTCTTAGGGACCTAATTAGAATTAAGGTATAAACTTAAGAGCCGAATCATAATTATTGGAAAGTTGAGGGTCTTAAGTACAATTACCTTATTATGCAGGACCTAATTGCCCAATTTATTGTTGGAACGAATCACCTATAAGTTCGTGCAAAGGAAAGGCATGTCAAGCTTGGAAATCCCCGGGACGACCAAGCCTCGGAATACGAGTGAGTGGGATTGATGACATCAGGACCGATTGGACCGATTATGCACATACTTAAGATCATGCTTTATTTTGAAAAGAGATTTCTATAAATATAATCCCCTAACTCTATGAAACTACTTAAAGGTTTTGGGATTATATTTTTGAATAAAGTATGAAGTATGTTATTAGTACAACCCATGAACGGTGTATGGATACACCTCAGGGGTAGGTCTAGTACAACCTTCAATGTAGAATATGAGTGAGGCCCATGATCGACAATGGTGGGCTAGATCTAGTTCTATGCAAAGTGGGCCTAAGGCCACAATTTTGAAAGTGAAATGGGTCTAAGGCCATGTTTTGAAAACTCATACAAGTGGGCCCAAGTCCAATGGAAACGGGTCCATCCCCGTAAATAAATTTTATTTAAGAACCTGTAAAAAATTATCACAATTGGATAATGTTTGCTGAAGCTACGATGTCAAAGCTAGGTCTCAGCCTGTTTGGATAGGAGCGCAAAGATAAAGGTCTTAAATTAAGATCAACTTGTATGTGATTGCAATCCTGCAAAACCAAAGAGACACCTAGTATGGGGTAATGTTGGTTCTATGAGCTGCTGGAGGATCCATTGAGCATAAGGGAAGCTTTGTTGTCTAGTATGTCAAGAAGCTTCAGGAGATTCATGCACATTGAGACCGAAGAAGAAGGGGGTAGAGGTCTCATCCTTCGATAGCGAACAAAAGAAATGATGAGGTCTAGGGGTTGAGCAATGGTGCTCACACAGATTTGTGGCGGAGGATTATGGCCTCTCACTAGGGTGGACGATAAAGTTGCTCTGGGCCACAAGTGGAATAGATCAAGGTTGTTGCCTATGAGGATTTGTTCTGCGATTGCTTGATCCCTTTATGGATAAATGGTGTTTGTTTGTTTGTTTGTTGTGTAAAATAAACAATGGTAGGTTTAATTAATTAAATCCCTCAAACTAGGAAGGTACCTACCTTAAGCTTATGAAATAAGCTATGAAATTTGTGAGAAACCTTTTTATGAAAGATAATACAAGTAGTGGCTTGCTTATCATGTGATTTTTAAAAAGGGAAAATTTTTTTCTTTATTGCATACTAAATCATGAAGTCATGATGTCCTATGAACTCTACTCATGAGTTGTAGAACTTATCCCCTCCCTTAAACCCTTTCAAGAAAAATATGAAAAGAAACGTGGGTGAAGATTTAACTCCTTGGTAAGTCTTATTCAATCATCATATTTCGATATGTTTTATGGAAAAATATTTCCTTAAATTTATTTTAAAAATATTTCCAGGTTATGCATGACTTATATCGATATTATAGTGGCAATTGCCCTTTTTAATACCGAAAAGAGTGGCAAGTTGTTCACAGGGTTCAGACCAAACCAAGTTAGAGTGTGACAATAATCGCATGCATGTGATCTCAATCAAAAACTCTTTGAACAAGTATTGTGAGTTTACTTGAATAAAGTATTGAGATGTGCGTTCATTACCAATATAACGAAAAAGGGGGAGACACCCATGATGACTAAGTATGGAAGAGTACTTACGTGAGGAATTTCACAAGCTATGCTAAAACCCAAAATATGGGGTGCTAGCCCAATGTATCCGTTGAAAATTGGGATAATATAAAAAAATAAATGAGGGAGTATACAGGTAACCGATAGGTATGATCTACAATCTAAGATGATTGGTTGGAGCCTTTGATGATGATAACTCTAGAGTGAGACTAATAGGGAATGATATGATATTCTCGGGAGACGTATTGGAAAAAGGGTTTCCAGAGCATAAGATGAATGATGAGACTAATTTGAATAATGAAATTGGACAAAAGGGAGGAGGCATAAGAATGTAAATGAGAGAGGGTGAGAATGCATGTGGCACAACAAGTAGGTGATAACAAAGAAAGCGAGAAGACCCAAGTTGACCATGAAAGAAAATTCTCTTCTCCAATGGATAAAAGTTTTAAGGACAAAAATCCTAAGAGCAGAGGAGTACTTATAACACCATAACTTCAATAATTGGAATATAAGCCCAATTTGACCAGAAATTGAGGTTTAATAGATAATGGAATGTTGAATCGAGAAAGAAAACTTGAACTAGGAATGTAACCCCAAAACGAGATTGAAAAACAAATCAAATCATAAATTGAGGTTAAAATGGGAATGGGAACCTGAGTCAGGAATAGAGATCCAATAAGATTAGAGATCAATTTCCTGAGCAAGAAACAAAGATTTTTGGACAAAGCCCATTTTCGACCGATCGCGGTTGGGATTTTGCATTTATTACCGGGGTAACCTAAAGAGAGAAAAAAGGTAAATTTTGGCAAAAATGTGAAATAAAAAAATAAATAAATAATGGGCATTGAGTCAGGTAATCATATCCGACCCAACTCCCCCCGCCCGACCTGACTACCCGCACATCCCCCTTATCCCTGACAAGAAAATCTGTAGCAATGTGCTTGGGAAAATCAACCCAATTTTTAACCAAATTCATGCCACAAATCCTATGATTGAGTTGACAACTCCCATAGTGATCTACCTATGAAATTAGTTGAGTTATCTCCTCTCCATCATATTGAATTTTACTCCCAAAGTTGAAAAACTCGAGTAGTCGATCTCAAAATTCTCTCTCACTCGACCATCAAATGAGGTTATATCAGTGTTAAAATGTCTTTAAGAGACTCTTCTTGAGTTCTATGATCGGATCCCAACCTATAAGTGGTCGAAAAATATTGCACAAGGATCGTTTTGACCGACGTTGAATTGTGACATAAACATTGTACAACGTCGTTGCCATTTATGAGCAAAATTCACTCACCTCCAGCCACCACTACGACCGATACCCATGCCAAAAGAACCATTGCCTCTCATCTACATCCCACAAGCCTTTGATGACCTCTAGCAAGTGGACTTTCGGCCGCCATGAGCTAATTTCCTTTGTTGGACTTGTTCTCGAACTTTTGAATGTGGTCGTTCAAGGCCAAGATTCACCCAACTCTAGCGACCACTTGGTCGACCACCACCACAAAACGAGTTGCATGTGTCTTAGCTTCAAAATGCCTACCATCTGGCCAACGGTAGTGTCCTCTCCGATGAGTATTTTCAACAAATGCTTTGGTACCCCTATTTCAGCTAGTTTTGGAAAATTGTCAAATTCGGTCGGGCTAAGACCCCCCACTGCTCCTACGAGCCATTAGGAGTATAATGAAAGTATTTGAGAGGTATTTGTGAAAATAGAACTTGGTTTAGTTTATTTTCAAAGTTTATATACTAAAGTGCAAATTTTGAAAAGTTTGAAGCTAATTTGAAAAAATAGTAAAACTTGTGTAAATGGCCCCAAGGTAACCTAAGTGGTTTGGAGGTGATTTAAGGACAAATGAAGATGTCTAAATTTATTTTCAGAAGTTTGAGGATAATACCTTAATTTTGTTTTATAAAAAGAGGGGAAGTATGGTAATTTTGCTCAAAGAGAGGTAAAATGGTTCATTTTGAGCCATAGTGGGAAAATGGTAATTTTTCAAAGTAAAGAGGCCAAAAATGGGACCTTTTGCACATAAGGGGCAAAATGATAATTTTGCCTATTTTATGTACTAAAATGCAAAATTTGAAAAAAAAAATTAAGGATTTAAGTGGGAAACTTATAAATTTTTTGGTATTATTTAAAAATATGGCCAATATAGGTATAAACTTTTATTTGTGAAAAGAAATTATAGAAGGGGTTAGTCAAAATAAGTTTGTTAACGCGTCGAGTCGAGCGAATTAGGTTCGAGGGGAAAATTGTAATTTTAGAAGATTACGAAGTGATATATAAATACCAAGTAGATGTTGAGACTAACCTCGGATTTATTGATTTAATTTATGTATAATAACTCAATAACTGTCATATGGAGATCACATTTTCCAAGATATTTGGAAAACATCTAGGATGAATAAGTTCTAGAAATAACGGTGAGTGAGATTTATCGGTGAATCCTATTGGACTGGTCACTTCACTTTATAGTTTTATATAACATCCATGTATGTATTAAATACTTTTAAAAATTATTAAATGAAGTAAAAGAAAACTACACTGATGCGTATTCACCTAAGATAAGGGATTTACAATACTATCTATTAGGAATGAGGGTGGGTCGAGGACGTAAAGGAAACAATGGTCATAAAAAGGGTAGTCCCGAGGAGGGACTATATAAAATAAGGACATGGAGCCCTAAATGACGAAAGGGGATAGAGTGAGCTAGTATATAATCGAGTCCTCGTTTAATAAGTAGGAAATGTATGGTTATATATGCATTGTGATGTGAGAAAACATGTCTATTTAAAGAAGGTTGAAAATGTTGTACATTAGGAAGATCTAAATTCATATACCTCAAAATATATATGAAATCCAAGGTGGATTTGATATGAGAGCATAAAGTAACTAGATAATGTGAGTAGCTTTCTCAACTAGTAGAGAGTAGAATCATGAGAAAATTAAAGTTAAATATATTTATTAAATAAATGCATATATGGCAAAGTAAAGGAGACCATGGAAAGAGGATCGAACTCCAAAAAAATCAATGTGTGATTATTTTATGTATATTTATGAGTTTTCATGGTATATATATGGTATATATATGATTGTTGTTTTGGGGACCCAAATGGATTGTTTTATGCATATTCTTCCATATATATCAATGTGTGATTGTTTTATTCATATTCGTGAGTTGTTCATGGTATATACATGCACTTATATAATTGATTTCCCATGTGTGGCTTTTGGGGCTTAGTGTGGCCATATTATCGTGGTGTATAATTATCTATGATTGATTGATTTGGTAAATGGTAAGTGGTAACTCTACTTGGATATATCTTAGTATGAAATCACGAAGGGATAAGTACTAAGAGTCGTAATTTATGAAAATAACCTAATAGGATAATTAATGAAATAATTGTACATGTGCAAATATTTTAAATAAAGTTTGAGATTGTAATACATGTAGTAATCCGATACCAACAAACTCATTCACTAATGTGTTAGCTCACTTTATTCTCAAAATAATTATAGATAAAAGTAAAAGGTTGTAAAAGTACGAGCGAGCATGAGCGAGCATGTGATGTCGCCTTCATCACTAGCGTGACTTGAAATATAAATATCGAAGTGTGTCAATAAAATTTTAATATTATACTTATCAATTATTGTATTTTTAGAAATTTTGTGTGTGTTTTTTGGCACACCATTATTATGAAAGAAAAATTTTAATTTCTCTGAAAAATTGTGAGTATTTTATTATGAGTTATAGTAATATGTTACTAATTTTGTGAATTTAACCACTACTATACTATTGAGTGTAAGTCATGGATTGTTATTCAACTTATATGTCAAAAATTAGGTTGGGATATGACATGTTCAGTTTTATTTATCAATTTAACTTTAACTTTCAATCTAAATATTTGTACTCCTAATATTGGAAATGTGTGGTGTTACAAAAATAAAAAAGAAAAACTAGGGTAAAAAAATAATTGGAAAGCCTAGGTTTTATTTATAATTAAGAGGAAATGATTAATAATTAGAGATTTAGGTGTTTAATCATAAATAATTTTAATTTGGGGATTTTATGGTGGTTAAAGAAGAGTAATTAAATATGGAGAAGTATAAATGATTATTAAAATTTATTCTATATTATTTGATAGTAATAAATAAAAAGTTGTTGACACTAAATTGTAATTAATGAGAAATTTAGAAATTAACAGGTAAATAAAAGAAAATAGCTTAAAGGGCAGTAAAATAAATTGGAGGAATTAATGAGTAATTAGGTAATGATAATAATTTTATAAAATAAAGGGAAAATAATTTAATCGACCAAGCCTATATATAAGGATTTAATCATATATGATATGATTGTAGGTAGTAGAATTTGCGTTAGTAGGGCACACTTCAATAAATACTTATCCAGATAAAAGGAATATAGATTGAATGGAGTAAAATTTCCAATATTGTTTTCGATTTAATCAATAATATTAATACTTATCTATTTCGAATTATGAAAATTTATGCAAATAAATTTTATTACCAAAAATTCATACGGATAATATTTTAATAGAAATGTGGTACAAAACTCTACTAGATATTTAAATGAATTAAGTTTTATTTAAGACGGCAAGAACTTGAATGGATAAATTATAACGTACTATATATTTTGATTAAAGTAATGAAACAATAAGTTAACCTCACAATTATTGAAATAATTATAAATAAAATATGAGGTTAATTAATATGATTCATATGAAGACAAAAATTATGTATAATCTGGATTAATACATTTTATTTAAGATAAAAGTTGTACGCGGGATCATAGATGTTTTAATGTGAGAGGTAGTGTGGCCAATTACAAAAGACGTGTTTGAATTTCATTTGCTTTTAGTACCATGGAGTAATAACGGTTGTTACCACTTTTATAAATTGATGTACGTAATTGGCTACAAGTTCTCTTATTATAAATGTAACAATTAAATATTTAGTAATCAGGAATTTTTTAATATAATTAGTAAAGTAATTTCATATCACTTAATAATAATATAAATAAAATAATGAAGTAATGAAGAAATTTATTATATATTTTTTATTTTAGACTCGATATATACTCATAAAAAGCTATATTATAAAAAAAATTTAAAAACATTAAACGTTTCTATAATATTTGACTAAAAATGAGTTATCTATATTAACTGCTTGATTTCAGTATCATACTCAATAATGAGTTATAAATTTTTTGTATTAATAATTAATTATCTATTAATTTACATATTTTCTTCCTCATATGCATGGTTGGTATAATTTTTTCAGTTAACCTACTTTTTACAACAAAAAAATTTTTTGGATGTGATTTGCTATGTAATTCAAAATTTCATCAAAATATAACATGATATATATTATAATGATGAATATATGTAATTGTTCCATTAATAATTAGTCAAGTTGTTCACAACTTCTTAAATTATGTTATGAAATATTACAACTAGAAAAGATAACCCTTACATATTATTCACATATTATCATATTAATTAAATAAGTCAAATTAATATTTATATTATAATTTATTAAAAATTGAAAGTGGGATCAAATAGATAAAAAATCATATCAAAATGAAGAAACTGGGTAAAGTTTATATTTTTAGATAAATACTTATAATTATTTTCTTAAATAATATAAATTCTATTTATATGCATGAACACCAGTCTTATGGCAAAAGAACAAAATCTTATTTAACAATATTTTAGGTAATTAATTCCATATCGGGTATGATATATTCCAGATAGATCAAGAACTAATGGGAGGCTAATAATTGAAGTTATCCTGCATGTGAGAGCATCCGAGACAGCACATGGGCAGTATTATGCCAACAAGCTGACAAGATCTCTATATCATCCTCTTCATCTTAATTATTTTATTATTTTTAAAACTTTAATCTTATATCTTTATAGATATAAGCATATATATTTGAATTAAAATAAATTCATAATAGATAAAATAAAATATCACTTATAAATTTTATAAAATCTAAAATTATTTTAAAATATTTAAATCTGAAATTATAATTTTTTTAAATATATCAAACATAAAAAAATTAAATTTTAAATATTAAAAAAATAATACTAATAGTATATTTCCGCTACTTATTGATTATTATTATTATTATTCATAGGACGCCAACGGACAGTGATATGCGGATCGTGCGCTGTCAATCCACTATTTCCCTTCTTTGATGCATCTGGTCTTCTTTCTTCCGTTCCTCTATTATAATATATATATATATAGATGTTTTTTTACTCACTATATATGTATATATATAATATATTATATATATACATAGATGTTTGGTATGCATTTTTGTACTCTTCTTACTCATAGAGGGGATTTGGGCTTTAGAATTCGTGCCCTAAATCAACTGTTATTGTCTGTATGAGCTTAGGGTCACATCAAACTCTATACCTTGGGCCCAGATGGAGAAGTAGAAGGATACAAATAAAATCACCCGGTGGGATGTCAAATTGAAAGGACACTTGAATCAAGATGAGATGCTCCTCGTTGAGCTTAAAACGATGGAGAATCTGACTCATCCATCACCTTACCTTCCTTAGTCTCTCAAATTCTTGAAGGAATATGTAGCTACGTCATCTTCGTATGGTTATATATATATATATATGGAAAATTTTCGCGGGAGATATTCAACATTTAGTAAATTAACATTCGAGTTATTAATGTTTTAAATCGCCCTAGTTCAACGGTCAAACTGCCATTGGCCTGATGCAAAAATATGTAACATGATGATAATATATTTTAATGGCAATAAACTTGTCCTTTTTAATGACAAAATATTTGTTGAACCAAAAAATGACAAAATATTTAGTATTGAATATGCCTTTCAACATGTAGCATCCAACAAATATTATAAATTTATAATATAATTTCAACCGTGAATGATATCTCTTATGAAGGAAGCATCAAGTATGAACTCATAGAAAGCTCTTGGTTTTGTTTGTCCACTTTTAAACCCATAAAGCTCAACGCATCTAAAGTGATACTCTCAATTAGGCATAGGGAATCTTATGCGCCATCATCATCACTCTCAAAATAAGTAGTTAGATTGTTCGGCCTATAAATTTTCTCATTTGTGAAATGATTTATCCCAGCTGATATATGGCTTTATAGTGCACAAACATAGAAGAATAGTAAGTGGGGTGCAGCCAGTTTCTATTGGAATCAGAACAAACTCTGAGAAAGGAAGACCATGCACACAGCATAAGAATTGGAAAGGAGCTGTGGGAGGCATGATAAGATGTAGGTTGTGGGGGCTTGTTTGAGAGAATATGATATTTCTAGCACTAAATGATTGCATAAAAAAAAGATAATATATCTTTTTATATGCCTCCGTGGGATGCATATCCTCGCTAAGCTGTTTCTTTGTCGAGCCCAAGAACGAAAACAGTAATAAATAAATTAGAGATATTAAAATAAAATCAATTAAATTTTTTGAGTATTCACAAAAAATGTGTGACAACTAGTGGCTGCTTTGGGTTAGGGGAATTGACAATTGTAATCAAATTATGATTGCTTACTATATTTATACCATTTATATTGCAAGAAGTAATCAAACATGCATATTAGAAAGATATTTTCATATATTTTACGGGACAAAACTCAAGTTCTTTTATATTATAAATTAGTGATTGTATCAAATTTAGCTAGAAAACTCAAGTTCTTGTAAAATAGAATTAAAAAAAATGCTATAAGCATGAACTTTCAGAAAACAATAATCAAATTGACACTGTAATATGTAAAAATTCCGAATTTGTTGAGTAGAGACAATTTTGGGGTTTGATTTGATCTTAAAGAAGTTGGAAAACGGGATATGAGATGGACCATCTTTCAGCTACCCCCATTGCTAATTTCTTCCAACTTTTCCGGTCAAACTATGATCAGATAATGTTAATTTTGCAGGTAAGTGCGGTGGTGGACTGGACTGGATTTCCTGGCGGGTACTGAAACATAAGATTAAGAAAGTTGAACAGAAAGTAGGTGGCGTGTCAATCAATCAGAATTAATCACAAGTTGTGCCAGCTTTCCATGCATTCATTAATTTCTGCCAATCAGAAAAATCTCATTCAAACGTAACAAGAACAGCCTAAAAATCAAGGAAAACAGAGATCTTCAAGAAGTAACTTTCCATGATCAACAATTGAATAGAAAAAGGGACGGTCAAACTCCGGAATGAAAACCAATTTGTGTCCCCTATCGGAATCCTTAGCGGAATCGATCTTTAATGCAAAGAGTGACCTCCCTGTGAAATCCATTGCGCTGACTATGTAATCAAGCAAATTGAGCATAGAAAGGAAGACTGTGTGGTTCCACTGGGGAGCCGACAGTACTAGAACAATATATAGACAGACTGTTACACTCGGAATCTGTGATTCTAGCACAGAGCTTTTGTTTTTTCTTCTTTGAGATTCTAAAATATCATAGGGCCTTGGAACCTTCAAATACAGATATACACTGATTTTTTAATTTCATTCACTAGTATTGGCCATGGCTTTCTTGTAACACATATATATCTGGTTTCTGTGTGTGAGGTGATGTTCAATTCATTGGCGGTTGTAGCTGGGCGGAGTATACTCACAGGCAACTTCGGCAATGTCGAGCTCTCTCTGGTGAAAGTTCCGGTGGCACCCACAGGCGGCGCAGTTTAAGGCATCTTCCGTTCCTTCCTCTCCGCTGGCCATGAATTCCCTACAGCCATCAACAGCGTATCCTCCGATGCTGGCCGCATGATTCTTCTGGCACTCACCATATCGCACGACTCTAATGGCCGAGGAGGAAGTGTTTGAGGTCGACCTCCTCAACCCATCAGACCTCCTCACCACCACCTGCCTCTTCTTCATATTATATCAAAACGGTATACAGAGTGGGTAAGAAACCCTAATATGGTGATATTTGGCCTTTTAGTGAAGATGAAGGTGCTATCAAATTAAATCCTCAGAGAGTGAGGTGAGAATGTTCTATAAAAAGGGGATGAAGAGAAGGAAGAGGAGGATAAGGAGAAGGACGGCAGTTGAAGTGGCTATGGAACCCTAACCCTAGTTTGTGGCTATATTTATAAAAATGCTGAAAGTGGGACTTGGAAAGAGGGTGAGCCAACCAGCAAACTCCACTATTATCATTTTCGCTGCCATACTAAAGAATAAATATTCTGTGCATTTCACTAAATAAATATTATTTAATAAAAAAAGTTATTACATAATTTTATATTATTTAAATTTTTTTAAAATAAGTATATATATACTTATATACATTCATTTTGCTCGAATAATTGCTTTACCAAAAGTTGTTAGACCATTCAACATCGCCCCAATTGTTCAAGTCCCAGTTTTCCGATATTTTGCCAGAAACGGTGTTTTAAATTAGGTAAAGTGACAGATGGACCCTTTTGTCTCCATGGAGGCAAAGTAGCGTTGTTATATATATATATATAATATATATATATATATATATATATATATATATTATCACACCTACTAAAATGTGGCCCGCCCCTCTCCCTTTCTCATACTTCATTTATAAATATTTTTTTGTCAAATGATACTATTGATAATTTATTATTATTATTATTATTTTTTAGTAATTAATTTTGATATATTTAAAAGTGTTACTTTAATTTATAAATTTGTAATAATATATTGTAAAAATATATATTTAATACAAATTATTTTTTAATTACACGACTCAGTATTATTTTTCATAATATATAAGATTTTAAAATTTATTTTAAAAAATATAAAAAAAACTCAAGTATTCAAACATTATATATATATATATATTCAATCATATTTTTTCTCCACTTCATTTATAAACTAATATTTACATTCATTACATTTTCTCTCCTAATAATTATAATTTAAGCTTTGATTTTTTAAATTTGACATGGCTAACTATTGATTTTTTATAAAGATTTGCACAGTCATTTATTAAAAAAATATTTCGAATGCAAAATTTTAAACATTTTCATCTACTATTTTATAAAGAAAAATATTAGTTTGAATGTATTTCAAATACTAAATTATTAGTATTATATGAAAAAATATCACTGAATTTTTATTATCTTTACTTTCCATATATTTTTCCTTGTCAAAAAACGATATATCCATCTAATTATCTTGTTGCTGTATCTATTTTTTTTTTATTTGTTGCAAATGAACAATGTATTCTCTTTCCCTCATTTTCATTCATAAGTAATAATCAATACATATACATACAGAAGTATTACATTAAATCATGTTCTCACCTTCTCTTCTAGTTCACCCATAAGATAATAAAGAATCTCCTGTACTATTTCCAATATTATCATAGTGAGATATTTACACGAATAATGTCCAAAATTAATTTTATTGGTAGGAAGTCTCTAATATCAACTAACTAAATTAAGTATGTATTCATTGAGTATCTTTTTCTTTTGTACAAGAAAGTTAAATGAAGTCTTTGCCCATTCAATATATTTTTTTCGACAAGTAAAATAATATATCTTTAATCTACTAACTCTTAATCTACAATACACCAAATGCATCTCTCTCTTATACACATGTCCACAATAATTATTTTAGTACCGCTTAATCTCTCTCTCTAGCTAACCATGGTAACGTCTCATATATATTCTCATAGAAAAAAATCATATGAATCTAGTATTAGAACCTCAACTTAAAGCGAACAAAATTAATCATTTTTGTAATGTCTAGTTATAATGCCCGATTTTCAAAAGTGGAAAATATTTGGTCAAATTAATCAGAGTTAAATGAACATTTAAGGTCGAATCAGATCAAGTATCCAAGATGGAATCGGAAACCAGTTCGAGATATTATGAAAATTATTTTAAACAAACATTGATAAACCTACTTAATCGAGAATAAATTATCGGGAAAGATATGATTGAGAACTAAACAAAATTGGATCGAGTAGGCTTGTACCAAAGATTTTAAAGAATTTTTCAATAGGCTCCAAAAAATTATTAAAAATTGTTTTTGGCTCCAAACTCAACAAAATGAGATGAGAAATTGTTAGAAATTTAAAATGAGTAAATAATCGATCAAATTCAGGGTGAATCAACCAAGTAAATACCAAAATTAGTTGAACAAATAGAAATATTCACTGAAAATCAGTCTGGAAGAGTGACCGATTAATGGTAAACTAAGAGGGAGGGGGAGGAGGATTGCACTACGTAGGCCACACATCCCTTCTGTCCGACTAATGACCCACTGTCACGATTTCTTTGACTTTCTTCATATAAATCTACCATGGAAGTTCTAAGGAAAAATAAATTCACCCTGGGCTATGAGACCTTATTTTGATTGGACAAAGTGTTAGAAAACTAAATTAGGGAAATAGAGAAAGAGAATATATTGATAGAGAGTCTATAAGAATGAGAAATTGAAACAACTAATTTTTTCAGGCTCTAACTCAATGATACATATGACTATTTATAGGCTCATATTATAAGGTAAATACCTTAAATAGAATATATGATATAATCTTAACTAATAAGATTATATTATAAGTACCTTAAATATCTTACACTATTTCAATACTTCCTCTCAAGATGAGCTGTAAATATCTATCATTCCTATCTTATTACAAATATTAATTCACTTTTTAGTACTAACACTTTAGTTAAACAATCTATTAATTATTTTCTAGTCTTCATATAGTGTAGCTCTACAATTTTGCTCTCAAGTTTATCTTTGATGAATAATGGATCAATTTCAATATGTTTGGTCCTATCATGTTAAACTAGATTGTTAGTAATGCTGATTACTAATTTATTATCACACCATAACTTAATGGGTTCTTTTCTTAATAAACATAACTCTATTAATAAGTTATTTATCTATATTATCTCACATATGCCTTGAGTCATAGCTTTGTATTCTGCCTCTACAGTTGATTTGGCAACCACCTCCTGTTTCTTATTTCTCTAGTATACAATATTACCTCCAACAAATACGTAGTAGCCTGATATCAATTTTCTATCATCCGCACAACTAGCCCAATAAGAGTCACAAAATCCTTACACTCCAGTATGACCTCGAGACTTGAACCAAATGCCTTTTCCTGGGCTACTCTTTAGGTATCTCAATATTCGCATAACTGCCTCCCAATGTTCTGTCTTAGGATCATGCATATATATACTTATAATACTAACTGCATATGTGATGTCTGGTCGTGTGTGACGCAAGTAAATAAGTCGTCCCACAATTCTCTAGTATTGTTCTTTATCTATTGGGTCCCTGATTGAGCACATAGCTTATGATTTGGTTCAATTGGAGTGGCAATAGTTCGACAATCCAACATCCATGTTTCAATAAGTAGATCCAATACATATTTTCTTTAAGAAAGTACTATGCATGTCCTATACTTTACTATCTCAATACCGAGAAAATAATTAAGTGGACCCAAATCTTTCACTTCAAATTATTTGCCCAATCTTTGCTTTAGTCACAATATCTTATCGCTATCATCTCTAGTTATAATAATATCATCTACATATACTACAAGAATAGCAACTTGACTATCTGAGTGTTGATAGAAAATTATGTGATCTCCATTACATTGTTGATACCCCATTCTAACTACTGCATGTTGGAATTAGTCAAACCGAGCTCTTGGTGATTGCTTGAGTCCATACAAAGACTTCTTAAGTTTACATACCCCTCCCCAATGGTCTTCATCGTATCAAATCCATGTGGAATCTCCATATACACATCTTCTTGTAAGTCTCCATGCAAAAATGCATTCTTTACATCTAATTGATGTAATTTCCATCCAAAGTTGGCAGCACATGATATAAGTATTCTGACAGTACTCATCTTAGTAACTAGTGCAAATGTCTCATCATAATATATTCCATATGTTTGGCTGTAGCCTTTTGCTACCAATCTTGCTTTATACCTTTCAACCTTTCCTTCAGCATTTTGTTTAATAGTGAATACCCATTTGCATCCAACAACCTTTTTTTCGCTTGTAAGTAATGTCAGTTCCCAAGTCTTATTTTTCTCTAATGCATGCATCTCCTCATGCATTGTTGCAAGCCACTTTGGATCATTTTTGGCCTCTTGCCAATTTCTTGGTATGTGCACTAACTGTAATGATACAATAAAGGTCTTGTATGTAGATGAGACAGATGCATATGAGACATAGTTAGATATGTCATGTTCATAACCATATCTAATTGGAGGTTTTACAGTATCAGCTCTAGGTTCTTTATGAATAACAATGGGTAGAGATTCATTACTATCTGTTGATAACGAGGAATCGTCAAAAGATTAATGGGTATCTAGGACATATGGGGGCAATGGGTGTGGTATAAGTACCCGTTCTTTTCTCTCTCCATCATCTTCTTTATCTTCCTTCCCCTAAGCACAACTCTTGTTCCTTCTACTATAAACCTTCAATTTTGGTTCATTGGTTCCTTCTTCATTGCTACTCGATCTCTTAGGACACAAGATTACACCTCAATGACATCTTCAATTGTCTTATAATTGATTCTCTCTTCATTTTCATGTTGTACTTCAGGCAAATCATCTAGCACTATGGGTGACATTGTTGATTCACCATAAAAGGGTTCATTCTCATGAAATGTCACATCCATACTCACAAAAAGACTTATCTTGCTTGGACACCACCACTTATAACCTTTCTGAGTGCTAGAATAGTCTACATAAATATACTTCAATGCACGTGGATCAAGTTTGATTACTATGGGACAATGATCTCTCACAAAACACACGCAACCAAATACATGAGAACAGATTGAATATATGTTGCATCCCATCAAAAGTTCACAAGGAGATTGAAAGTTCAATATCTGAGAAGGCATTCAATTAATTAAATATGTTGTCATTAATATTGCTTCACTCCATAGATATTTTGGAACATTTATTATAAATAAAAGAGCACGAGCTACCTCTAATAAGTGTTGATTCTTCTGTTCAGCCACCCTATTATGTTCTGGTGTATCTGGACATGTGGTCTAATAAATAATCCCCTTTGTAGATATATACAATGATAACTCTCTATTAACATACTAAGTACCATTATTTGTATGAAAAGTACTCACTTTGACATTATATTGTGTTTGCACCAAAGCTAAAAAATCTTTAAAGCAAACAAATGTCTCAGATTTATTTTACATCAAATACACTCATGTTATCATTGAGTAACAATCAATAAATGTAACAAACCATCTAAATTCGCCAAACGAAATAACTGGACATAGTCCCTAAACATCAGAATGTATTAACGAAAAGGGTGAAATACTTCTTAAACCAGTAGAAAAATAACTTGTTCTTTTATGCTTTCCAAACTCATAAGCATTACATAAAAGCTCGCTACATTCTACATTATTCATCAAGTTAGGTCTTAATCTCTTAAAATTCTCAAAAGATAGATGACCAAGACGATGATGCTCCAATATAACTTCATTCATCGCTCGTTCAGACAAAGTAGTGATTAAAGCTGCGTCAAACTCTTCTCTCCTAAGATACCACAATCCATCAAGCCTTCGTCCAGTCCTAATTATTCACTTGGTATTCCTTTCCAAAATGACACATGAATCTTGCTCAAAGATTACTTGACAGTTTAGTTGATCACTAATTGATAATAGATTAACAGGAAATGATGGAACACATAAGATATATGATAAT
Source organism: Trapa incisa (assembly GCA_030064435.1). Taxonomy (NCBI): domain Eukaryota; kingdom Viridiplantae; phylum Streptophyta; class Magnoliopsida; order Myrtales; family Lythraceae; genus Trapa; species Trapa incisa. The sequence continues at coordinate 8,688,697 of CM057772.1, read as the reverse complement.
GTAATTGATGAAGTGCATTTAATCGAGCCGGATCCTCAAACTGATTGAAATGTGCCAAGTATATGTAATAAACTCTACTGATATTCCTATCACGTATCTAGATGCACTCGAATCAATAATCCAATATGTGGAAGATGGTTTAGAAGAAAACACATGTGCAATAGTACTTGAGTCAGCATTAGCATAACACATATCGTCGTTTAAAATGTTAGCACCTTTAGCACGATAGGTTTGTCCCCCAAATCATCCACAACCTCAATCTTGGGCTCCACGTCCTTTAAGGCTATGACTTGTTCCACCCTGTGTAGGAATACGTGTCGAGGAACAATTCTAGTTAATAGGTCTATTCTTCCCATAATTATAGCATTGTCGGTTGTCAATAATCGATTTTGCTAGAGCAAAGCGAACCGGTGTTGTTAAAATCTCAGGAGTATTCATAACTTTTTATCTTGACTCTTCATGGATCAAGGCAGCAATAACGCTTCCATTAGAGGAATTGGAGAATGATGACATATTATTGCTCTCTTGTATTCATATTCTAGGTTTAGTCCCCTTAGGACGCGAATCACACGTCGTCGCTCCATCCATGCTCTAATAGAAACTGTATCTAAAGGATTAGATGTAATCAATAGATAATAATAATCAACTTCGGACCATAACCTTTTTAGCTCAATACTGTACTCTATTATACTTCGCTCCCCCTGCTTTAGTGTATCAAACTTATTTTCAATCTCTATCACAATCATCATATTGCCAATACTAGAAAATTGAGTAGCTAAAACCTTCCATATATCATATGCTTTACTAATACCTTCAACCAACACCACGATAGAAGGACAAAGTGATCCTATTATCCATGCAACCACTAGAAAATTAGTCGCCCTCCACACTTTCCATGATGTGCTGGTAGTATCAGTGGGTTCTTCATATGAGTCGTCAATGTAGTCTTCCAAATATTTTAACTCTAGTTTGAGTCTCATCCTTCTTAACTAACTCAAATAGTTTTTCGTTCTTTCAAGTATCTGATCTATTGGAAGTAATTCTAACTTCAAATCTCGATTAGGAATCTTGTTATGTTGAGGCAATATATTGTCTCTTCCTACAAGCAATTTGACCATACCTTCTAAAATTTCCTTCAACTCCCTTCATATTACCATTGCATCCATTTTCTCCATCTTCTACGACAATCCAACTATGTTGTGTTTGGAGCCTTCAGATCAAACAAAAAACTTGAAAATAGTAGAAAATCTTAGCTTTGATACCATGCCAAAAAAACTAAATTATGGAAAGAGAGAAAGAGAATATATTGATAGAGATGCCATACGAATGAGAAATTAAAACAACTTATTTTTCCACGCTCTAACTCAATGATACACATGCCTATTTATAGGCACATATTATAGGGTAACTACCTTAAATAGAATATATGATATAATCTTAACTAATAAGAATATATTGTAACTACCTTAAATATCTTAGACTATTTCAACACAAAGCCATGAATGGATGATCCTTGAAGTCAAGGAGCTTTCCATATAAACCCTAACACTCCCTCATCCACACTTGTCTAGAAGTCTCTCCGAAAGCTGACTATCTTAGTTTTCTAGTGAGCTTACTACGATATAGTATAACTTTTGTTTTTGACCATCAAATTGAGTGATTCAAGTGCAATTAGAAACATACTTGAGTTAGCTTTCTATCCATGTCTCTACCTGATGTCGTCGGTCATTGTGTCGGTGCTAACACGATCAAATATCACACACCCTCGAGCTATAGAAAACAAAGCCTTACCTTTTTGAACCATTTCTAATGCCCTCGATGCCAACCATGTTCAATAAAAATTCTTAAAACTCTTCTTGCCCCAAATAATAAACCCCATCAACTCTAAAGGCGGGGGTAAGTATGGAGGTAAAATTAATTTGTGAAAATTCTTACTAGGTTCCAATCTTGACCAAGTTTAGTAAAATTTTAATTATAGGCAACTCATACCACTGTTTGAGGTGATTAAAATGTCACAAGCTCCTTTGAAATTTAGATTTCTATCTCCTCCAGTGCCTTATTCGAGCCACCATCTTTGGTAAGTTTCCATTGATTTATCAACTTCTATCTATTTTCCTATGAGTCTTAGAACCTGGCCAAAATGGCATTGTTATGGCTGACCACGACCAGAAAATGACCACGGTGACCTAAGGGATTTTTCTAGGGACATTATATATTCATAATTTTTTAGATAAGTTTTAATGAGATATAAATCTCAGGAACCAAAACATAAATTTGACAAAGTTAAGGGAACCATTCGAGATTAAGGAACCTTGGGGGACCTAATAATGACCTAAGGAAGGTTTAGTTCCCACTCAAATAAAGAGATTTAGAAGTAAATTAACTAAAGTGGAACTTTGGAAAGGTTTAAGGGCAAACTAGTAAATGATGAGAAGTAGAATATTAAAAGAAATTTTATGAAACATGTGGACCAAAGGAGATAAAAGAAGAGTTTAGGGGTCTAAATGGAAGATTTAAAAACTATAGGGCCTCAAATGAAAGATTTTAAAAATATAAGGGTCTAAGGTAATTTTGGAAAGTCTAAAGATTAAAGTGATATTTTGGAAAAGTTAGGACCATAAATATAATATTTGGAAAGGGACCTAATATAAGTTATGGAAAAGTTTTGGAGTAACATTACAATTTGAAGGAAATTAAGAAATGGGTCGTTAAAATGGGGTTTGTCGATTAAAATTATTGATGATAATTTTGATTAGATCGACTACTGCATTTTACAACTTTATAAAATCACTATGGGGGTGTGTATGTGCTTGTTTTAGAAAATGTCCTTGAAAGCTTAGAAAACCTACATGGAGGAGTTTTATAAATCAATAATATGAAAATGGGCTTAGGGTCCATATTGTCGAAAAATGAACTAGTGTGTGACAATTTGAAAAACAAGCTTAAGGCCCTTCGAATTTGGATAACAGACTAAAGTCCAATGATTTGAAAATGGGCTTGAGGCCCATATTATTGAAAAAATAAAATAAGGTCCAACATTTTGAAAACAAGCTTAGGTTCCATCAATTAGGAAAGTGGACTAAGGTCCAAAAAGTTTTGAAAATGAACTTAGGACTGAATGATATGAAAAGTCCATATGTTTTTAAATCAAGCTTAGGCTCAATGCTTTTGAAAGGATATTTAGAAAATGAGCTTAATGCCCAACACTTTGACAAGTGAGCTTAAGGCCCAAAGTTATGAAACCAGCTTAGGTCCAACCTTTAGGGAAATAGGGTAATGACAAATTGATTTTTAGAAAATGACGGACTCAACTAGAGAATGGTATCAAAGTGGGTAATAACTTAACATTTTTAGGTGGATGTATATGATCTGTGAAATTATGAGATGATTTCTAGTTTATTTTGTGAATAGATGATCAATAAGGATGGCCAAATGTCTTGTCCTCCTTGTATTATGGATGCTTGAGTGAATGATTGTGAATGAAATAATGTGCTATGATTGATCGAATGTCGTTGTACTCACCCCCTCCCTTATATCCCTTTTCATGTAGACCAATGAAAACCTACCCAAGACCTCCTATTAGTTACACTTGCATGACAGGTATGAAGAGTTTAAAATTTTATGCAAGTTTTGATTTATGTTATTCCAGGAAAAGTACAGGTTTAAAGGATACCTTACTCATATCGGATTAAAGAAGGGGAAACCCTTAATGAACTAGAAGAGTGACAGGGGTTGCTCACGGGGATCCGACCAAACCGCGTCGGAGCGTGACAATTTGTCTCGATTGGTCCGTTGACCCATCTTGTCGCACTGCCACCAGTCCATCGAGTATGTCAGTTATGTCTTGGTACCATGGTCAAACACATAATTCATTTAATGCTTTCATGGCTTAATCTCATGTTTGTTTACGAGCTTTGGCTCATGCCAACTGGCCTTAGGCCCACTATACGAGATTTTCAAAATTGGGCATATTAGCCCCCAAGTTCCAAAAATTGAGGCCTCCGGCCAATATGAGCTATTTGAGCTCCTGTTAAGAAGGTCTCCCAAAAAGTTTAAGTAGTGGCACACAGTCAGGGAAGAGCACTTCTGACAAAATAATCTTTTAGTTGTCTATCATACCAACAAGGTGTGAGGACATCTCCACTCATAACCGATAAGCGGGTTTTTTACTTCCTTTCAGGAAGTTTATCATACCAACTAAGTTTGATCTACTTACAACCGGTAAGTAGTTTTTCCACATGTTTTCTCACATCATTCCAACCAGGTGTGATGTTAAAATCCCACATAGTAGCGGCTTTTCATTTCTGAGGTGCTCATCATCCCAACCGGGTATGATGTAAAAATCCTACTCACTCGTTAATGCAGTGAATTCCACTTATCTGGCTTTTTGCCTCCACGCGATCTTATCTTCGTTGGAGATCCTGATACTTCATGTTCCTACACAATATGAACATCCTTGTTCATTATCATTTGGCTTGATTGCCATCATTCATCACAAATGAATAATATACCCAAACTTTTTAATTATTTACAATTAGGTCCCTAACGTTCTTTTTCTTTAACTTTAGGTCTCTAATGCCAATTTTCCCCCAAATTGAGTCCCGGAAGTTCGTTGGGTTCAAATTTCCCAAATTTCCAATTTGGTCCCCAACATCTCCAAAATTACCATTTTACCCCTAGTTTACAAAATGGTAAATTTCCTCCAACATCTTTTCCATATCCAATTGGCCCTCAATTTTATGAAATTGCACTTTAGTCCCTCAAATTTTCAAAATCCCTAAATTTTTCCCATTTTCAACCTTTCAACTTGGCCGAATTTGATTTCATCAAATTGATCAATCAAACGAGGTTAATTGTTAAAATTTAAGGTAGATTTAAGTTCCTACACATCCATACGATTCAATTGCACTTTGAATCGCATGAATTAACGTTAGAATGAGCTCAAACAGAGCTTCGCTCGAAAACTGAACGTCGAGAGAGAAAGCTTCGAAAGCTTACCGTTAGGGGCGCGACGGTTCGAACCTTCAATCTAGGCAGATAGCTCTTGTCCTGATGTTGCTCCTAAGATCAAGAATCATCTCAATTCATGTCAAATTGAGGGAGAATTTAGTTAGTAAAGATCTGTTGGTTCTCTCTCTAGCAACGATCGAAATTCAAAAGGGGAGCCAAATTGGCTTACTTTTCGCTCTAATTAGGTCTTGGGAGGGCTGAGGAAGTGTTAGGAGAGCCTGATTTGGCCTAAGAAGGGCTCGAATTGGCAACTTCGGTTCGCCAGAGCTGCTTCACTATTTTATCATGCTAGCGTTTCTCTAGTGACACTCGGAGCAAATGGAGACTACCATTGGGTAGCTAACTTCTCCCCAAATCCAATGAATCTGACGACGCCTTCTTTGGCATAGAAAAATTCCCAAGTTGGAGCTTTGGTTCGAGCTTTACCGAAAAATGGAGCAGTAGGGAGATAGTAGAGTTTTTAGGTGTAAGGAGGATGAATGAGGAGGGGCTCTTTATATAGGAAGATCGGGGACTTTTTGGCTGTCCGATTGGTGCCTTAATGGTAGTCATTCATTGCGTTAAACTCCCTGGCCAGAGACTTTTCATCTTTTCCAACGCTGCTTGTTTTTCCAGTGAGTGAACAGTGCTGTCATCTAAAAGAAGAAGACAACATTGTTCCAAAGCGGACTGGACCGGCCCGAACCGAGTTCAACGCTTAAATCAGCTAGTTCAAGCCCAATTCGACCGAGTTTTTCAAAATTAAAATTTTCTAAATTCATTCTCTATGAAATGGTGGCCTCAATTCTTCAATTTGAATTTTCTAAGCCACCTAAAAAATGAATTTAGAAATTGGTCCAATAGTGGTTCAAACCGGTTCAATGCGATTCAGGTCCGGTTCATCTGAATGGGTTTGGTTTTCACCTCCATTTCATCCTAAAGTCCTTTCTCATGACTTTTGTGACTCTTTAGGTCACTTGTAATCCATAAATTTCTCAGTTTTCCCTTTCTCTATCGGTTCCAGTTTATAAACCGACTTGGTTTTCTCTTTGGAAATGAGTGGTTCTTTTCCCAATTTTATTATTATCAAAGGACAAGGTTTACACCAAGCTTCCTATATAAAGAGCTCCTCCTCATTCATCCTCCTCACACCTGAAATCTCATATCTCTCTCTACAACTCCATTTTTTGATGAAGCTCGAACTAGAGCTCCAACTTGGGCATTTTTATGAGCCAAATAAGGTGAGGTCAGATTCTTTAGATTCAGGGAGAAGTCAACTACCTGAGGTAGTCTCCATTTGCTCCGAGGATTTCCAGAGAAATGCCTGCACGATCGAACAGTGAAGTTGCTCCGGCAGACCAAAGCTACCCTATTTCGACTGACCTAAAAATGGCCAATTCGAGCCCTTTTTAGGCCAAACCAAGCTCTCCCAACACTTCCATAGCCCTCATACGACTGAATTAGAGATGAAAAGTAAGCCAATTTGGCTCCACCCTATAAATTCTTATTAGTGTTTGAGAGAGAACAGGCAAAACTTCACTGACAAAATTCTCTTTCAATTTAGCATGAATTGATGTGATTCTTGATCCTTAAAGAAACCTTAGGATGAGAGCTATCTACCCAGATTGAAAGCTCGGACCGCTGTACCCCGATGGTAAGCTTTTGAATGTTTTTCTCTCTATAAGTCTAGTTTTCTGACGAAGCTCTGTTTGAGCTCAATTTGGATCCAAATGACGCGATTCAAAGTTCTATTGAATCGTATGGAAGTGTATGAACTCAATTTAACCTTCAATTTCAAAAATCACCTCGATTGATCGATCAATTAGATGAAATCAAATTCGACTAGGTTGAAAGGGGGAAATTGAGGGAGAATTTTGGGGAAAATTCTTGATTTCAAAAATTCGAGGGACTAAAGTGAAATTTCCCAAAATTGAGAGCTAATTGGAATAGAAAAGATGCTGGAGGACCAATTGGTTGATTTTTGGAATTATTGGGGTCAAATTTACCATTTTTGTAAAGTGGGGGCAAAATGGTAATTTTTTAAAGTTGGGGACCAAATTGGGAATTTGAGAAACTTGAACCCCTTTTGTGATTTTGAATAAATTGAGGTTTCAAAGTAAATTTTAGAAGTTTCGGGACTCAATTTGGGAAAAAATTGGCATTAGGGACCTAAAGTTAAAGAAAAAGAACTTTAGGGACATAAATACGAGTAACTAAAAGTTTAGCTATTTTATTCATTAGTGATGAATGAAAGCTATTAGGCCAAATGATAATGAACAATGATGTTCATATTATGTAGGAACACGAAGTACCGGGAATGCCAACAAAGACAAGCTCGCGTGGAGGCAAAGAGCCACATAAGAGGAATTCACTGTACTATCGGGTGAATGGGAATTTTCACATCATATTCAGTTGGGATGATGAGTACCTCGGAATGAAAAGCCACTACTAAATGAAATTTTAAACATCACACCTAGATGGGATGATGTAGAAACTACACGGAAAAACTACTTACCAGTTGTAAGTAGATCATACCTGGTCGGTATGACAAACTTCCTAGAAAGAAGTAGAAAACCCGCTTATCGATTATGAGCGTAGATGTCCTCACATGCGATTGGTGTGATGGATAGGTGAAAAGCTATTTTTCTTAGAAGTGCTCTCCTATGACTGTGTGCCACTGCTTAAACCTTTTGGGAGACATTCTTGACGGGAGCTTGAATAGCTCAGATACGCCGGAGGCCTCGATTTTGGAACTTAGGGGCTAAAATGCCCAATTTTGAAAATCTCGTATAGTGGGCCCAAGGCTAGTTGGCATGAGCAGGAGCTCGTAAACAAACATGGTGTTAATCCATGATAACTTTAATGAATGATGTGATTTGTCCATGGTACCAAGACAGCACCAACATACTCAATGGACTGGCAGCAGTGTGACAAGATAGGTCGACGGATCAGTCGAGACAAACAGCTGTAGGTTGAGTTGAGGGTCGGGGCCATTGGAGCAGTGACACCAAAGATTAAATGGCTCATGAGGAAAATTATTGTTTTGTACATGCACTAAGGTTCAAGACCATCAAGACGCCCAAGACGGGTAGTGATGCATCCTACGGGCTACTAGATGACATGGTAAAGATAAGGGCACTTTGTCATGCCAGTAGTCGGGGAAGCTCGACGTAGCTTCATGCGCACGAGACCGAGGTGGGGTCGTGATGAGGTCTCTGTCCACATACGGACATGGAGTTTCTTTTCGGGTTTGAGGGTCGGATGTCGTGTACATCCACTCATTCCCAAGGTAGAAGTGGACGTGCTTCTATCTAAGTGGTCGATAAAGTCGCTCTGACGCCACAAGTGGGTGCAGTGGATGGGCTGCCATGCGAATGTATGATCTCTTCATGATGAAGGGTGTGTGTTGATTGTTAAACACACCGATTGTGGTAAATGATGAGTAATGGTTTTGAAAACCAAGAAATTGAGGAAAAAGTATTTTAAAATAAGGAGTCTCGCACACTCTAATTAAATTTTTTTTTTAGAAACTCATGTTTCAAACACTCATTCACTAAATTGTTGAACTCAACCCCTCCCTTTACCCCTTTTTAGGTAACCGAGGGAAAAATCACCAAAAGACATCCCACTAGCTTAACATGTAAGACAAGTATGTAAAATCTAATTATTTCAGTTTTGATTAATGTTATTTCAGGAAAGGTACAAGTACAAAGGATGCCTTACTCATCATGGTTTGAAAGGGGAAACCCTTAATACACCGAAAGAGTGGCAGGTTGCTCACGGGGATCTGACCAAACCGGGTCGAGGCGTGACATTTCATCTTCACTGGCATTGTCCGTTCATCCATTGAATAAACAGTGTCCTCATCTGAAGGAAAAAGACAACACTTTTTTGAACTGAACTAGACCAGTCTGACCGAGTTCAAAGCTTAAACTGGCCGATTTAGGCCCAATTCAACCAAGTTTTTCAAAATTAAAATTTTATAAATTCATTCTCTATCTAATGGTGGCTTTAATTCCCCAATTTGAATATTTTAAAACACCTAGAAAATTGAATTTAGCAACAGGTTCAATGATGGTTCAAACCGATTCAATTCAGTTCAAATTCAGTTCACCTGAATCGATCTTTTTTTCTCTTCCAATTTATCCCAAAGTCATTTTCCATAGTTTTTATGACTCTTTGGGCCACTTGTGATTTGTAAATCTTCCCAAATTGTCCTTTCTCTAACGATTGCAGTTCGTGAACTGGTTCAATTTTCTCCCTTGGGTTGACCAATTCTTTCCCTGGTTTTCTTATATTTAAGGGACGAAGTTTACTCGATGTATGTGATTTGTTCATCTCAAATAGATTTTTGAATTCATGTGCCTTTGGGTGCACACATACATAAGTAATTTCATTACTACATTATTCCGAACAATTAAGTTCTATCATATATGAAATTGTACTTAAGTCCCTATATTTTCCTTTATTTAAATATAGGTCCCCATGTTTACTTTATTTATAATTAAGTCCCTAAAATTCTCAAATTTCACATTTAGGTCTCTCATTAATCTTTACTTCCCTTTAGATACTTGATTTATCATTAATTAAACTTAAAACCTCATCATATCAAAAATTGCAACTTAATCCCCAACTTTTCAAATTTTACATTTTAGTCCCCAAAACTTTGATCTTCAAGAAATAATATTAAACTCCCTAAATTCTATCCTATCATAAAACTAATCATCTTTCCTATGTCCCTACGATCATTCTAATCTTTGGTTCATCAATTGTGGCCTAGAAATGACTTTAAATGGAGTGTCCCTGGAAAAAATCATTCTAAAGAGAGAAATCTTCATTTTCTTCCCGTCAAGGGCGCGACGGCTAGAGTTTTGGTGTGGGAAGATAGCTCCCTCCAAAAGAATCTTTATATGATCAAATGGCACCTCAATTGATGGCTTGAGCAATTTTGATTAGTACAATTTTAGTAAATTCACTCTATAAATCGTATATTCCGTCGAAGGGCGGCAGTATGGACTTACTACTATGATTCAGGGAGGACGGGGTTCAAATGAGTATGGTTGGAGAGGATTGGTTTAGCTGCAAGTGGTTCAAAGGTGGCTCGAATTAGGCTTAAATTGTTTAGGGAGTGTTTGGGCATTTGAGCAAGGGTATTATGTAGGCTCGTCAACGCTTCTTTTGTGACTCTCAAGCTAAAAGGAGTATACCGTCGGATGGATGACTTTCTTAGGATTCAAACAACCCAAATTCATAATTTGAGATGGAGAAAAGGGTCAATGTGAGAGCTCTGGTTTGCAGGTGATCGAAAAATGGAGCAGTATGAGCTCTCTTAGTCGAGAACTTTTTATATAAAGAGCTCAGGAACTTTCAATCCTATTTGTTCCACCGTTTGTTGGATATAAACTCTATAATTTACGGCCTTGTTAGATCAATTTACTACTCGCCGAATTTATGGCGATCTTTCCCCTCCCTTTTGTCAGTTATCTATAAGTTGAAGATAACATTGTTCGTGTGCATGTGAGCTTTGCACGTACGAGGTGTCACACGACGCACTGTGATTAGTTAAAAATTTTTATATGGCGTCTAATTGGGTATCCATATCATGTTTTGACTGTCTAACCTAACATGTGGCGACCTATCATTGGTCATTTAATCCAATGTAATTGACTGAAAATGACCTTCATATGACCGTTAAGACTCTACCACATGACATCCACTAATTTGATAATTAAAATAAGTCAAATTACCCATCTTACGTCATGTGTTGTTGCCACATGTCCTCTCAAGATTGACTAGGGTTTTTTTATTGACAATGTCACGTGTCATTCGCTGATTGATCAATAGTTCTCTAACGTCCGAGTTAGGTGATGAACAGGCCTTCTTGCCACGGTTATCCTATAATTGGTCAATTCTAGTGACGTGAAATTTTATCGATTGACTGTTGACTATTGACACTTGTCGATCTATAGTTGGTCAGTTCAACCAATGTGGATTATCATCAGTTGACCATTGATGATAGACATGTATTGCTTTCTGATCGGTAATCGCTTCTAAATGTTGATTTGTCAGCTGGTGGAGCACGCTCGCCATGCGCCATGCACTAATTGGTCGCGCTCTTTACTGGGCACTGACTTGTGAGGCAGTCCATTGACACGGTTGGATCGTTGACCAATTTAATTTAACCAAGTTCGCTAACCCAAAATTGAAAATTAGTCGCTTCAGATCCGATTCGACTGATTTTCTAAAAATTAAAAATTTATCTAAATTTATTTTCTAGATAGTATTAACTTCAATTTACCAATTTTCTCTTTTATATTATCCCGAAAAATAAATATTCGAACCGGTTACTCTCGGTTCGGTTTATGTTGATCCAATTCAATTCTATTTTATTTTTATCCAGTCTCATTCTCATATCAAATTTTTAATAGAATCAATTTCAGTTGAAAATTTTCTAATTTAAATTCCACTTAAATTAATTTCAATATCTTTTTAATCTCTATTTATGAACTCGATTCGATTTTAAACACAATTTTGTTTGAAAATTTTTTATTTTTACTATCAGATTTTTTTAGGAAAAATAGGGTTTAAATAAAATATCACCTTTTAATATGATAATATTTTGTTATTTATCTCACTTTTAATCGATATTGAATGCTATAATAAAATAAATTTAAATTTACTATAATTTTATTCAAGAATTAGTAAATCTATATCAACTCATCATGAATATGAGTACTCATGATCAATAAATGGATTTATTCAACAAATTAATTTAATCACTCACTTTCTATGGTACAAGATCAATATGCACAATTGTTGAGCATTAAATGCAAACATTTTCTTACACTACTTTAGTTTATTCTATTTTTTTACTTTATTTATTTAAGATGATTATGTGAGTACGTGCTCTACCTCACAAACCAAAGAATTTCTCCAAGGGTGGTGACGGCAACATGACAAGTCACACCATAAAGGTATTTATCTATAAGAGGATTATTAGAGAAGGAAATAAATTTAATACTATGGTCATTTGCCTATCTTGCATTGACATGACATTTTATGAGATTTAAATTATGTACTTTGTATAATATTCAAAGGGTAAGGTGATATTTTTCTTATTTTAATATTAAATTTAATTTTTATTCTAATTATAAACTTCAAGTATTACTTTATTATTCTATTCTCATTTATTCTCACGAGCATATTATATAGCCGAAAGGAAAATCTGCCCTCTTTTTTTTTTTTTTGGTTTCAAGTTCAATTTTACAAAAACAAAAATTCCACTGATTTATTTTTAGTGAAAGAATGACCAAGCAAAGGGTGGGATGGATTGAAGTTATGCTTTCTTGCGGGTCCAATATGATGCTGGAAAGGCACATCATTTCACTAACTTCTAGCACTGTGGCAACAACTTTTTTTCTGATTAATTAAAAAATAATACACATGCCCATATTTTTTTTGGGATCATTACACCATATGGCATTTGATTAGATTAGAGTATTATTTATTATGACAAGATAGTATAATGATAGGATACATTGCACATGAATTACATTTTCGCATGTCTATTTAATAAGATTCACTTTACTATGACAAATGACTTTCATTAACCTTAGTGATCATACGCATCCCACTAACATGAGCAAATTAGAAAAGCTTCTGGCCACCCAATTGGAATATTTTGATTATGAAAAAAAATGTGGGGATGAAATATAAATTTATTAAAAATTTTAATATAAAATATCTTATATAAAAAAAGTAGTTACCCACCACTTGCTATTGAATCATTACGCAAGATGGGTCCTCCGGTATATCTTACACGAATAATCTTTTTCTAGTGATACATTAATTTAATCCATCCATCAGCAGCATTATATGACAAAGGCGAACAATATACTCATAAGAGGCAAGCAAGCAATATAAATAGCAGTAGATGCGCTATTTAGTGGGCAAGTTCTTCCATCTAAGGTCAATCGAGATATCCTTAGAATATATAAGTGAAGATGCCCGGTGGAAAATGACATGCATTATGATACATGGAAAAAGATTCGAGTGATCTTCGTCTACCACCATTAAGGGAAAGGATTATTGAGAAGACCTATTGTATATGTCTCAACAACCCGACCCCAATATGCTTTTGCCTCTACAAGATCTGCTTTTTTTGTGGAAGATCTCATCTTTAGGCCTTAATGACATATTTGATTTGATTCACTAAATTGGCTTGTAGGGGAAGTCCAATATAGAATTCCTTAGTGTGTGATTGGCACTATACTCCTCTATCTTGTGGCCAACCGCAACTTAACCCTAGTTAACACAAGCTAATTAAATAAAATATTGGGGATTTTTTTCTTGGGAAATAATTCCATTGATTAAAATAGTGTGACAATTAGGAGGATGATTATACATTCAAGTGCCAAAGTTCACCTAACATGATTTGTCATTGTCATGAACTTAATTCATTATATCAATTTAGTGTGTAATGATAAGTAGTAGATTATATAATATATTATTCAATAAATTATTATAGAATTTAAATGCCACTTGCATAATATAAAAAAGGATGATTACATATTGATAAATAATACTCCCAAGTGTCCCATGAATACCCATCCCTCCTCATGGACCCTAAATTTGGCAATCTTCAAGTCTTTCCTATCAACTACATAATTGGGTCACAAATTACAAAAGTTGGGCAATATGAGAACATTTATCTCCCCCACATTTCTCTCAAACATACCAAAGTGAATTTGAATAATTGGATCGAGCATTCTTTATAATAAAGAGTTGTGTATCTATTTTCTTTTATCAATGAAATACCTCATATTAATGGATAATATTGAGAGGGTGGGCTATATCACAAAAATATATAATTATTTATCTAATAGTATACAAAACATCCTACGGCTTCATGTGTTTCTTTTATGATGCACTATACATATTTAATATTGTAAGAAATTAAAGAATGGCGGCAGTTTGACCCACCATAACCACTTGATACATACCCTATCCGTATATGAAATTGGCACAGGATTTGATCAGCTGAACTCGCCTTTCCTCATACAAATTAATCTTGGATTTTGAACTGCACAATAAGATCATCATATTCACATTACATATCTTTGAGCACATTATCTCAAAGTTAACTAAGATATTATAATAGATCACAAGTATCTTTTAATATCTATTATTTTTATATTTCCCTGTAAATGAATCCTTGCATGCAGTGAGATGCAGGTGCCACAAAACTTTTATGATTCATTAAGTAAATTAAAGAACAACTTTTTTATTAGATAAATTGTAACTTTAAGTAGATATTGTTGGTGTCTAAATTTCATAAAATTTATATAATTTACTAGATAAATATTAAATAATATGATCTTTAATATTAAATATTATATAATAACCAAATGATGTATAGTTTATGTTAGATTGTTTGAAAGTGACTAGGAAATTTTAATGTAAAAAATAAAAAACGAAAAATATTTCCATGCATGCATAGATGTATGTATACGTACACTTTGGTTGGAATGTCATGAGTTTACATGACATCACGTGGAAACTCTCAATAGGTGTGGTTAATATTCCATTCACCATTAACCTACCCATCTCCTGCACATGCCATAAAGTACTGCATTAGTCTCTATCAGGAATACTTTGTTTAGACGGCCAGGCTATATATATATATATTAATTTTATGGTAGAATGTCCCATATATTTTTCAGTTGTTATAAGATATCCTAGGGATAAAAATAGAATTTGAAGAAAGACCCACCAAAGAAACATCTCTTCCCTTGACCTTGTTTTATATTATAAATAGAAATACAAGTAGAGATGTTATTTGCTATACCAACCGAAAAGATTTGTATGATATATTATTATTAGTGGGACATATTTGTGTTCCCTTTATTTTTCAATATCCTCACTCTTTTGGAACAAAAAAACATAAGCCCACCTGCTCTTAGGTACAAATTGCATAATGGACCACGTGGTGCATTTAAACAATGTTATGCATTCTTTTTTGGGTCCACATAATTTATCTCTTTAAAGCACATAAGTTTAATTTAATTATATTCTCTAGAAATTGCTCACATCAATAGGTCGCATGGTGGTAGAAATTTTTTCCTAATTGTCTTTGATAGGATCCTAAGCAAGGAATCAACAAAGAACAAAATGTCTATATAAATCATACACATTTATCATCTAGAAAAAAAATTCAAATGGGAGATATCACTTCAAGAATCTATTCATGTCTCCTTTACTTTTCACTCCTTTACAAGTGGGCTATAACTATTACATTTATGACTAGAAAGTAGGCAAGTTCTATAAGGCTATCCTTCTCAAATCAAATCAATACCAATTGCCACGAATATGATATGAAATGGGCCTATCACACCAAGTGCTTTTAACTATGAAACTCTTAAAAACTCTTCCCTCACGGCCTCTCTACTTTCGAGATAGTTTGGGCCAATGGCCCTGTAGTACTGGTTTGTCTTTCTCTTCCCGTCAATTCACCAATAAGTTCTGCAGTAGTGGCAAAGAAAATGACCACATCTCATTGAGAAATTCTTAGGCAACCAGCCTCCAACAACTACACCATAAATTGCGCTTGAATCACTTCCATAGTTGTGATATCTGTTCGAAAATTAATACAAGTACCACTATGAAAATCAACTGAGCGAGCATATGTTTGAATGAAATAATGAAACGAATATTAAGTAACTTTCGAGTATTACACTAATAAATAAAGTAATAGTCGATTTTAATATAATTGATATAAATATTAAAAAAATATAATTAAAAATGAGATAAATAACAAAAAAAAATTATCATACAGTGGAGTTATAAAAGATGAAAGCTAAGCTATTTAAGTATAAAATGAATCCAAATAAATTAATTAGTAGAATTGATAAAAATTTTGTATACATCTTTTGTATTATAACAAAAGGTGTATTATTTTTATCATCTCTAAAAAATAAAATTATGAATTAGAAAAATTATATATCAATTATTGAAATTATCCGTTAGTATTGAAAAATTGGTAAATAATGTGGGAGTCGCATGAGAGTAATAGGTCATGATAAAAAATTGTAAGTAATGACAAAATAAGTAAGACTGATATATTAAAATATTATAAACAATGACAAAACGATAAGAGAGATGTATTGAATAGAACTAATAATCTGATGATATAGGTCGGGATTAAAAGAGCACGGTGGTGTCAATAGTTAAAAGATCAGTATCAAAGGCAACAAGGGTGTAGATTAACCAATAAGTGCTCATAATCCTTAGTTAACTGATGATTTTACATATTTTTACTGAATAAAGTAAAAATCTTATAAGTGAAAATGAATTTCAATGCAAATAAAATAATGAAGTGTACCCAAATATTTATTGGAGAACTAGTTATGAATAATCGATAGAACAAATGGAAGGGGCATGAGTTGGTCCTATGAAATAATATTATTCATATATACTATTAAGAACATGATAGAATTATTGGTCCGATAAATAAATAGAGAGGTAATAGAACCTCAAAACCCTAATGGATGAATGAAGGTTTTAAGGTGAATAAATCAAGTATAAGAAATATGTTTGAACCCATGTAAAGATCCTCGGAGATAATATACCTGACCGAGAGTGGTAGAATTAACAGTGTAAACCTCTTGAGTAAAATATTTATAAAAATATATTATTTGCACTTAATTAACGTATAACCCAACCAAATAAAATGACTAGGGAAAGAAGGGTAGGAATTATAATATATTTAATATGATGTCATTATAGTTGAGGCTACTCTGTTGAGAGAAGTATTTATCAATAAGATAAGCTTTATAATAAGTGATAAAACTATCCGGATTTTATTTTACCTTATAAAATTACTTCCAACCCACAATATATCGATAATAAAGAGATGAGATCCTATGTATAATTTTGGCCAGAGATTTCAATATTGCTTACAATAGTGGCAATTAACTTGTGCATATGTGCGATGTTATTAAATGATGAGATAATGAGGTATCAAAGGAATGACGCATACTTGAGGTGGTTGCTCTTATAATGGAACATGTAGAGTGGTAGAACAAGAGGGAGAGAGCTCTCAATACGAGTATTGGAGTGGGTTTGCTTTGCAAAAGGAAAGACGATCTCATGAAAATAAACTATACAACCGATGAAGATATAACAAGTAAAGTGGTTCATACATTGGTAGCCTATGTACCCAGACTAGTAAGTAAAGAAAATACAAAGTTTAAATAAATGTTTAAGTTTGTGTAGTTAATAGAGTAAATGTAAGGAAATAAAACACACTATAAAAGTTGTAATAAGATAATTTGTTCATTAAATCATAAGAGTGAAACTCAAGTAAATAATTTTACACTTTTCTATTTAATTGAACTATTTTATTAGTGAATATGAGTAGATGCGATGAAATATCACATAGAAATTTCTTTACATTATCAGTTTGGATAACGCTAATTTTTCTATAGAAAAATTTTAAATATGAAAAATTGTTAAAATATTAAATTAATATTTAAGAACAAAAAATAAAAAATATTTGCTATATTAATTTAAAAAAATATAATAGATATAAAATATATGAGAAATAATACAAATATTATTATAAATTTGTAGTTAATGGTACAGTGATTAGTTATAGGAAAATATTTAAACAATTTTATCATAATAATATACTTCACATAAAGTAAATGGAAAAATTCAATTTATTAATAAAAATTTAGATAACATAATTTATCATTAGATAAATGGACATTTTGTTAGATTGAACTACTAATAGTACAACTAACTTAAATAGGCGTTTGAATAACTAGAGATTTTATATGCAACTAGTACAATTCTATTTTTCATACTCCCCAAATTAACTAGTGTTTAACAAGAAAAAATAAATTATGAAATTTAAAATAATAATAATTATATGTAATAAATTAGACAATAAAAATGAGATTTATGCTAATTTATGGTACATAATAAATATTTTTCAGAATAAAATGATAAAAGTAATTAATAATATAAGTTGAACCAAATAAGATAATTAGTAAATCTCTTTCAAATCTCAGTGGCTATAAGAGAAATTACTAATTATTAGTAATATAGTTACTTACACTATAATTAATATAGCAATAAATATAGGATAAGATTGTGGAAATTAAAAGGTTTTTCCTATTGTTCTTGGGCAATATAATCTTTATACCTCCATTATTGACAAGTTTGCCCGAGCGAAGGCAAAATCTATAGGAAAACCGTCCAACATATCTGTTTACATGGTCCCGAGAAAAAGGCACAACCAATGAAGACCTAATAGGTCATGTATATCCGCGACCCAACTGTTTAGATTTGTGCAGATTAGGAAGCCCATATCCTTGGCCCATCTTCGGCCTTGTGAAAGTAGGCCCATCGAGTGTCCTAATAAGTTGCCGTGAAAGCAAAAAATGCCCCCGTTTTGTCATTTGTTCCAGGGAGAGAGAAACATCGGCCACCTTCAAAGAATTTGGGGGCGATCTTGGAGAAGCGAGGGTTTCCTCCATTCGTTCCTACGATTGGCAAACTGCGGCCAGAATGTGGAGACGGGAGAATTCCTTTATGATGATTGTTGGTTGCAACAACAGTAAGACTATATGTATAAGTCCCTTCCAGAAGGCGAGAGAGAGGCGTTCGAATTGGATGATCCATACAGAAAAGTTGGACGAGCTTCATAATCAAATACGAGGGACTTGACATCGTCATCAGTAATGGTGTCCATTGTAATCGATAATTCCAAGATAAGTGATTCTCATTTATATCCAATACTTGTAAATATGGGAATTTTTTATTTCCTTGGGAGATCTGGGATGCCCTATTTGAGCGAGGCTTGTAGCGAGTGAGCCGAAAGATGAGAGATAGACATATATGGGACTATCGAGATTCTTGAGTTCCCTCCATTGTTGATCCATTATATTAAGTTGAGCGTGGCAACTCCTCTAACCTGTAATTTGACCTCAGTGGTTAAAGAAGCAAGAATTACAATCATGTGTATCCCAAACTTCAAACTCTGGATTAGGCAGCCGGTGCAGTTGGAGATCCATCCGCATACCTAAGAAGTCCATAAGCTTGTAGAATATGACTTATATTATTTCTCATAGATATTAGTTGGAACTAGCTAGTTTAACGGTGAGTGCGAGAAGTGAAGCTGAAAGAGAAACTGTGAAAGAGGTGGAACTAATTGTATTTTTTCTTGTAAACTATAGTTGGTGACGAGTGGAAGGAAGCTCTTGCGATGGTGATCAGAGGTGAGTTACTCAAGGCTGCTATAGATGAAGAGGACGAGGTATTGAAGTCCTTAATCGATCAGAAGTTGCAGTTGATGGCGAGCAAAGGATGGTCACTGGAAGCTGGTGTAGATGAAGAGGAAAAAGTATGGAGGCCCTGGATCAAAGGAAGCTAAGGAACGCAACCCCTCTCATACCATGTTAAACCAGGTATATGTGAAGGTAATTCAGAGGTAAATAGAAGATGTAATGAAGCTTGTCTCTCCCATTATATTCCATTTATAGTGGTATGTATTTATACAGTTTTGTGTCTGCTACAGGAAAAATACTCATACAGACCGAAGTTGTTATAATCTATATACAAAGGAATATGCACACGTGATCTTGTAGGGGTGGTGAAGCTGATGGTTCCCTCCGGATGAGGTGGTTGCTGAGGCTGATCATGCTGCCCAGGAGAGGCTATGGCCCTCTCCCGCTAGTGTAGATGGCGACATATGGAAGCTGTCAAATGAGGGGTTTATGATTACATATAAATTGAGTTATTGGAAAATAAATCAAATCCAGATCAGATAAATTTAGCTATTAGGTTCCCAATACTTTTTGTATTTGACATTTATAACACAACCGTATTCCCAACACATTCAATTAAATCATTTACCCTATGTGGGCCAAAATTTTGACAGCACACACGGCCAAATTCCACTCCATGAGTCCACAAAAACCTTGGAGAATTGGCCATCATCCTAAACTATGGACTCTCACAACCGAGCTCCCTCGGGAAGAATTTTTTCATTTATCAAACTGTTATGAATTTTCCAACGTATGAAGAAAACAAAGTTGATTCATGGCCAAAATTTACCAATTTTAGCTTAAAATGATTCGAAATTCCTGAGGAAGTTAATCTAGGTTTTATTAGGATGAATTTAAAAAAAATTATGAGATGAATTGTAAAGTTTAAGGGAGTGGATCGAATAGTAAATATGAAAGAATAGAGGCTAGAAGTAATAAAAGAAAATATGGAAGTTACGAATAAGAGTTTAGGAAATTTAGGGAGTTAAATATTAATTTACTTAAATACTTTAAAGTTTATAGACTTAATCACAAATAACTTAATGCTAGTTTAAATTAAATAAGGAGCGGGGTAAATATATATTTTTAGAAATTTTGAGAGATAAAAGATTTAATTGCAATAAACAAAAATGAGGTTAAAAAACATAACATATGTAATAAAATAATAATTTTATATCAATATATATACATATATATCGATCCCTAAGTATTTAATAAATTAATGATATCTCTAAGACGAAGTAATTGAGTTAGTGCATAGGAAGCACGATCAAAATTACAATCTATACGAGTGATATTATGTAATTGAGGACGGTTGAATGGATTATATTAATAATTATCAATTTAAAATATTTCGTATTTATATAATAAAAATATTTTAATATCGAAAAACTTATGTAGAACATTTTTCTATTATTTAGAAAGTTGAGTTAATATTTAAAAAGAAAAGGGTAAAAATTATATAAATATCTTTGAAAGAAAACTTATGTAAATGATTAAGTTAAGAATTATTCACCACTGGATTATTTTATAAATATAAAATATTATTGGAGTTAGTTGGGAGGTAAAAAGTACAAATGATATTAGATTAATATGAGACCTATTATCGATTTGGTAATAAGAGGTGAATTAATATGATTTATAATAAAAAAAATTAGTTAAATTAATATAATAATAAATTAATCTCAGAGTTAATAAGGGAGAGATGCGTTTAACTTCTAGTTGATGGAATTACTCGACTCGACTCACGGGTTATCATCCTTACCAATCGAGCGCCCCCATTTTTCCCTTAACAATTCTACTAACATTTCCTAAAACATACCATTGAAAAAATAACTAAATTGATCCATTTTTTTAACCAAATTGAATGTAACAAATTTCGTGATTAAGCTTACAATTTCCACACCAGTTTCCCCTTAAAATAAATTGAATTATCTCCCATTATATCAAATTTCTCTCTTAAAATTGGAAAAATTGATCTTGGATACACCTTGACCACCAAACGATAGACCATAAAATTCTCCTTCACCCGACAATCAAATTAGGGGATTCTTATCTCAAAATTCTACAAATGGACTCCTTGAGTTATGTGACTAGGTATCGACTAAAAAGTGGTAAAAGAAACCATCGCATGAGGGCCATTTTTCTGACTATGTTTCTTGGATAGTAAAATCGCGTAATGCAATGACATTATAGGGCTGAATTCTACCGCCTCTGGCCACCCCTCTAGTCGATACCGATGCGAAAAGGTCAACATGTCTCTCCTCTACCTCACATAAGCCATGCCTATGCTCAAGGAGACTTTGATCCACCTTGAGTCATTTTTTGATGGTGGATCTTCTTTACAACTCCCGATCATGACTATTTAGGGTTAAAATTCAACTAGCTTCGATGACCTCCTAACCAACCACCACCATAAAACGATTCACTCGGATCTTAGCTTCATTTCTTTTACACTTCATTCATCAGTCGTGCCCTCTCTAGTGAGTATTTATGACCACACCTCTAGTGTAAACCCCGTCCCTTAAAGATAAGAAAATCGGGGAAAGAACTGGTTAACCCAAGGGAGAAAACCGAACTGGTTCACAAACCCTAACCTTTAGAGAGAGGGCAAATTGGGAAATTTACAAATCTCGAGTTACCTAAAGAGTCATAAAAACCATGGAAATGGACTTTGGGACAAATTGGAAGAGAAAACCAAGCCAGTTCAGGTCAACCGGATTGAACCAATTTGGACTGGTTTGAACCATCATTGAACCAGTTGCTAAATTCATTTTTCTATGTGGTTTAAAAATATTCAAATTGGAGAATTGAAGCCACTATTGGATGGAGAATAAATTTAGAAAATTTTAATTTTAAAAAAATCGGTTGAATCGAGCCTGAACCAACTGATTTAAGCATTGAATGGGGTTCAGACTGGTCCGGTCCAGTTCGGAACAGTGTTGTCTTCTTTCTTTAGATGACGACACTGTTCATTCAATGGAAGAACGGACGGCACTTGCGAAGATGAAATGCCTCTGTTTAGGGCATTTCTAGTTATGAATAAGTGTCATTAAATGCCAAACGATTGGGCAGAGAGTCCCCGAGCTCCTTATATAAAGAGCTCCTCTCCATTCATCCTCCTCACACCTGAAAACTCCATTTTCTCTCAACTACTCAGTTTTTCGGCGAAGCTCGAACCAGATCTCTGACATTGGGGATTTTTATGAGTCTTAGAAGGCGAGGTGAGGTCCTTTAGATTCTATGAGAAGTCAGCTACCTGATGGCAATCTTCATTCAAATTGAGGACCGCTGAAGAGCGTTAGTTGAATCAAACAGTGAAGTAGCTCCGACGGACTAAAGATGCCTTATTTCGGCTGAGCTAAAATTGATCGAATTCAGCCCTCCTCATGCCAAACCAAGCCCACTTGACACTCCCACAGCCCTCACACAACTGTAATAGAGCTAAAAGGTAAGCCAATTCGACCTCACTCTCTCGTTTCTGATCGATATTAGAGAGACAAAATGCGAAAACTTCACTAACCAAATTCTCCCTCAATTCGATCGATTCTTGATCCTAGGAGAAACCTCAGGATGAGAGCTACCTGCCCAGATAGAAAGCTCGGACCGCCACACCCCCTACGGTAAGCTTTCGAAGCTTTCTCTCTCTATGTACAGTTTTCCAATAAAGCTTTGTTTGAGCTCGTTTCGTCTTCAATTCAATTCAAAGCTCAATTGAATCGTATGGATGTGTAGAAATTGAATTATACCTCCAATTGAAACAATTAACCCTAATTGAATGGTCAATTTGATGAAATCAAATTGGGCCAGCTTGAAATGAGGAAATTGGGGGAAAATTTTGGGGAAATTTGGGGATTTCGTAAAATTGACGGATCAAATTGTAATTTCTCAAAATTAAGGTCCAATTGGCCATGAAAAGGATGTTGGAGGACCAATTAGTCAAATTTTGAAATAATTTGGGGTCAAATTGTAATTTTTAGAAATCATGGGCAAAATGGTAATTTTTAAAAAGTTGGGGACCAAATTGGAAATTTGGAAAACTTTAGCCATTAAACAATTTTGAGAAAATTGAGGACCTAAAGTGAATTTTTGGAAGTTTCGGGACTCAATTGGTGAAAAGTTAGCATTAGGGACCTAAAGTCAATGAAAATGAACTTTAGGGACCTAAGTGCAATTTACTGAAAATTTTGGGCCTAGTAGTTCATATATGAGAAACGAAGGCTGTTATGCCAAATATTAACAGATGAGGATGTCTATATCATGTAGGAACACGAGGGACCAGAACGCCACTAAGCATAAGCTAGTGTGGAAGTGGAAACCGACCAGAGAAGTATACACTTCTGTTATCGGGTGAGTGAGTTTATTCACATCATACCTAGTTGGGATGATTAACACCTCATAAATGAAAAACTACTTATATGTGGGATTTTAACATCACACCCGGTTGGAGTGAAGTGATAACTAAGAGGAAAAACTACTTACCTGTTGTAAGTAGAGATATCATACCCAGTTGGTACGATTGACTTCTTGGAACGAAGGAGAAAACCCGCTTGCTAGTTGTAAGCGTAGATGTCATCACACCCGATTGGTGTGATGAATTGAAAGTTTATTTTATCAGAAGTGTTCTCCCCTGACTATGTGCCAATTCTTAAAATTTTTGGTAGACCTTCTTGACAAGAGCTAGAACAACTCAGATAGGCGAGAGGCCTTGGTTTTAGAACTTATGGGGCTAAATGCCTAATTTTGGAAAATCACGTATAGTGGGCCCAAGGCTAGTTGGCACGAGTAGGAGCTTGTAAACATACACGTGATATGTATGCCATGAAAATTCTTAATGAATAGATTATGTGATTTTGCCATGGTACCAAGACAGGATCGACATGCTCGATGGACTCGCGGTAGTGCGTCAGGGCTAGGTCGACGAACCGGCCTAGACAAATAGCTACATGTTGAGTTAAGGGTTAGGGCCGTTGGAACAGTGGCACCAAAGATAAATGGCTTTATGGAAAAATTATTGTTTGTGCATGCACTTAAGGTTTGAGACCATTAAGATGCCCAAGAAGGGTAGTGATGCATCCTAAGGGCTGTTGGACAACATGGTGGATAGAATGGTAGTTTGTTGTGCCAGCAGTTAGGGAAGCTCGACGTAGCTTCATGCGCATGAGGTCGGGGTGGGGTCGGGATAAGGTCTCTGTCCTCATATGGAAACGAAGTTGATTTCAGGTTTGAGGGTCGGATATTGCGAACATCCACTCAACCTAGTGTAGAAGTGAACGAGCTTCTATCTTGGTGGCTGGTAAAGTCGCTCCGAGCCACAAGTGGGTGCAGTGGATGGGCTGTCCTGCGAATGTGTGATCCCTTCCTGATGATGGGTGTGTGTTGACTGTTAAACACAACTAATGAGGAAAATGAGGAAAAAGTATGTTTTGAAAACCAGAATTTGAGTAAAGGATATTCTTAAAGGAAATAAGGAGTCTAACATACTCTGATCAAAACTGTTTTGTTATTAAAAACTCACTCCCAACACCTATTCACTGAATTGTAGAAACACACCTACATTTACCCATTGTCAGGTATGCTTAAAAGTTATTTTAGGCTCGCATTTCTATTGATTTATGTTATTATAGGGAACAAGGTTAAATTATGACTAGCTCCTCTTGATTAAAGAAAGTGGTGGGTTGATCACGGGAATCTGACCAAACCAGGTCGAGGCATGACAACTTGAGTGGTATTAGAGCATAGTTCCCTTGAAGCATTATCAATACTATGCCCTGACAGTAATGAAAACTTAATTACCATGTAGGATGGAGAGTTCCTAGAAAATTCGCTATGAAATCCAATCCCCCACACATGATCATGAAAAAAGACGCCTATCCTAAAAAGGCAGCTATTCAACGATTCTTTAGAGGGCGAGAAGAGAGTACCTAATGATATGATCGGGGATTATAGGAAGCTCTTAGGAGCCCTACTAGAGCCATAAGACATTACCTATCCTCCTCCAAAATAGGAAGAACCTGTCCCTCCTCCAAGGAACCCAATACCTCCACCAGCCCCACAACAACCAGAGAGGACTCCTACTAAGAAGGAGGCCTGGGACAACTATTGGGATGTCTATGCCACCTTCATGAAAGTCCACCAAGTACCCCCACCTGCTCAATCTAGCTTCAATCCTTCTCAATGGATGAAGTGGACATACGAGTGCGAGGTAGAGGTGTTAAGAAGGTACGAACTTAAGGCCATTTATGAAGTTCGTCCCATAAGGGAAATCTAGAGGGAATATGGATGGACTTCAACCAGTTCCTTAAAGCCTTCAGACCATGAATCCCATAACCATTCAGAGGCTAACTCTCGGTCTATGGCTTCAAGGGACTAGGAAGTAGAAAATTTTTGTAATAAGCCGAGTACGACGAGGAATAATCTCTTAGAATGAATGAAAGTTTACTTTTCCTTGATTAAAAATTTAATCTCCCTGATAATGACAAGTACAACTAAGAGGAATAAAAGTACACCAATAATGATTGGGGTAGTAGATAGAGAAAAGATCACCTAAGGAAGCAAACTACGGGTCACCTCTAGTTAACCCAAACCTTAAAGATAACGAAATAAGTTCCTTACAAAAACTAGGCGTATGGAGTAACAAGACTAGGAATGAAATTCTAAAGAAGTCCGCCTAGAGTTCATCAGGAAGGACATACCCTAACTAAGGGAAAGAAGAAGATGGAAAGTGTGAAATTTGGTGTAAAGGAAGGATGCAGGAGTAGTAAAAGCCTAAGGACCATAAGGAGTTAAGGAAGAGCCCTATATGTAAAAGTTAGGAAACCAAGAAGAATTGGATTGCCCTATGGAATGGAAGATGGCCATGAGGAAAGTAAGGAAGAAGTAGGAGCACAGAAGGTGCTAAGTCACTTTAGGATAAGACAAGGAGAGAGGGAAAAGGAAAAGAGGTATGATAAGAAGAGAATTCCGAGAGAAAAGAGTATAAATCCTACCAAGGAAGGAAACCTTGGAAAGACATATGCGTTCCAACTAAGAGGTAATGGAACCAATAAAAGTGGAAAAGAAGATAAGCTCATAAATGATATGCTGGTTGGGATGGAAAGATCAAGTACAAATGAAAAGTACTCATGAGGGCCCAATGAGTAAGTTAAACCCAAGTAATGGCTAAGTAGGTAGATAGCATCAAAAGATATCATACAAGTAAGAAAGGGTTTGACTATCCATAAAAAGGAAACAAAGGAAAGCGTATCTAAGAACACTTGGAAAAGTAAGCCCTTTAGTTAAGAAGTGATTAAAGTAAATGACCACTAACATCAAAACTGGTTGTGGTCCATGCTCATTTGATGGAATCTAAAGAGTGGATGGTTGGGAATAATGTGGAGTACACGAAATAAGATCGAAAATCGAAAGTTTCTCAAGTAAGTAATAAGGGATGAAATGGAAATTTTTAGACGAATAAGGATTCAAAGTAGGTAAATGCCCCGATATAGAAAGGAGTGTGAAGAAATGAAGAAAGAAACCTTTAAGGAATAGTAAAAAGGTTGAGCAAGAAGGGAACTCCCCAAATAAAGTAATCGCCACATAGACCAAAAGGGATTAACTCGGAATAAAGAATCGTGAAGTGGTAATGAGCGAGTAAGAGTGGATTAAGAAGAAAGGAAGTCCTTGAGTAAAGGACGCCATTGGAAATGAGGAAGGATATAAGAAGGGAAGAATCCCAGTGTGTCGGTAAGTCATTGGGAAACCAAATGATTGGCAACTGGAAACACCCAATAAAGAAGTTGGGAAAAGATGGATTGGTAAGGAAAACCAATATAGTTATGTAAGATATGACGTCAAAAGCAAGATGGATGATTGATTAATAGTAAAGGTAGTTGAGAAATACTACCAGATGAAAAAAGGGACAAATTATAATATCCCAGAAAGGTTGGAAAGTTGAGAACAACAATTATGGAAGTGTCCTAAAAATTTAAATGGTCAAATATTAAATTTGGACCGAAGTTGTAATAAACAATGAATGAGGGAAGGGTCAAAATTAGACAAAAAGGTGATAATACCAAAACTTGTGAAAGCAAGTACATAACGCTCGAAAGGACATCGGTCTAAAGGTTCCAATGATAAAAAGAATGACTAGACACAGGAATGATTGGACATATTGGAACTCCCAATCCTGAAACCTTGAGTAAGAACCTCAAGGGGAAGAATCTTGCCCTAAGCAAAGGAATATGTGAACCAAAGGATATACTTTTGGACTCGTGGACAAGACATACTAATTACGATAAACTCCATGGAGGGAGTAAACAATGTAAAGGAAACAACATTCCTTAAGCACATGATTTAAAGTGGGCTAAGTGAAAATAACCAAAGTATTAGCATGTCAAACAAAATCCAAGTGATGTCAAGGGAAGTTATTTCCTATGCAAAGGATGATGAATAAGTTTTGGGGATAAAACTCCTAAAAGGAAGGGAGATTTGTAAACCCCGTCCCTTAAAGATAAGAAAATCGGGGAAAGAATCGGTCAACCCAAGGGAGAAAATCGAACTGGTTCACGAACCCCAACCATTAGAGAGAGAGTAAATTGAGAAATTTACAAATCCCGAGTGACCTAAAGAGTCATAAAAACCATGAAAAGGGACTTTGGGACAAATTGTAAGAGAAAACCAAACCAGTTCAGGTGAATCAAATTTGAACCGTATTGAATCGGTTTGGACCAATTTGAACCATCATTAAACTAGTTGCTAAATTCATTTTTCTAGGGTGGCTTAAAATATTCAAATTGGAGAATTGAAGCCACTATTAGATAGAGAATGAATTTAGATGAATTTATAAATTTTTAATTTTGAAAAACTCGGTTGAAAGCAAGAAAAGAATCCGCGCGCATAGGCTCCTTTCGGACCTCCGCTTGCTAGCTCTCAAGCCAGAGCAGCAAGCGAGAAAATGGAGAAAGCGTAGATGTGAACGAGAAAACGGAAAGCGCAGACGCGAACGAGAAAACGGAGCGTGCACTAGCGCGCAGAGGCTTTCGAGCCTCCGCTTGCTGGGGAGAAAGGACCCGTAGCGCGCCAAAGAGCAAGCAGAGGGTCTTGAACTGATAGATTTGAACATTGAACCCAGTTGGGACAGGTTCAATCCGGTTCGTAATAGTGTCGTCTTCTTCCTTCAGATGATGACACTGTTCATTCAATGGAAAAATGGATGGTGCCGATGAAGATGAAATGCCTCCATTCAAGATGTTTATGGTCATGAATGAGCGCCTTTAAGATGCCAAACTGTCGAGCAGTTAGTCACCGAGCTCCTTATATAAAGAGCTAACCGAATTCTCTCTCAATTTGATTTGTAGTGTATCGATTCTAGATCCTAGGAGTAACCTCAGAATGTGATCTACATGCCCAGATAGAAAGCTCGGACTACCGCACCCTTTACGGTAAGCTTTCAAAGCTTTCTCTCTCTACGTACAGTTTTCCGGTGAAGTTCCGTTTGAACTCGTTTCGGCCTCAATTCATGCAATTCAAAGCTCAATTGAATCACATGGATGTGTAGTAACTGAATTTACCTCTAATTGAAATAATTAACTCTGATTGAATGGTCAATTTGATGAAATCAAATTCGGCTAGTTTGAAAGGTGAAAATTGGGGGGAAAATTTTGGGGAAATTTGGAGATTTCGTAAAATTAAGGGACCAAATTACAATTTCCCAAAATTGAGGGCCAATTGGCCATGAAAAGGATGTTGGAGGACCAATTGGTTGATTTTAGAAATAATTGGGGTCAAATTGCCATTTTTGGAAAGTAGGGGGCAAAAAGGTAATTTTTGAAAAGTTAGGGATCAAATTGGAAATTTGGAAAATTTGAGCCCCTTAAACAATTTTGAGTAAATTAAGGACCCAAAGTAAATTTTTGGAAGTTTTGGGACTCAATTGGGGAAAAGTTAGCATTAGGGATATAAAGTCAAGGAAAATGAATTTTCGGGACCTAAGTGCAATTAATTGAAAATTTTGAGCCTAATCGTTCATATGTGGGAAACGAAGGCTATTATACCAAATATTAATAGATAAGGATGTCTAAATCGGGTAGGAACATGAGGGACCAAAACGCCAGCTGGGATAAGCTAGCGTGGAAGTGAAAATCGACTAGAGAAGGATACGATTTAGTTATCGAGTGAGTAGGTTTATTCACATCATACTCGGTTGGGGTGATGAGCACCTTTGAAATGAAAAACCACTTATATGTAGGATTTTAACATCACACTCGGTTGGAGTGATGTGAGAACTTAGCGAAAACACTACTTACTAGTTGTAAGTAGAAAGATCATACCCGATTGGTATGATGGACTTCCTAGAAGGAAGGAGAAAACCCGCTTGCCGGTTGTAAGCGGAGATGTCATCACACCCGATTGGTGTGATGAATTAAAAGTTTATTTTGTCAAAATTGTTCTCCCCTAACTGTGTGCCAATGCCTAAAATTTTTAGGAGACCTTGACGAGATCTAGAACAACTCAGATAGGCGAGAGGCCTCGGTTTTGGAACTTGTGTGGCTAAATGCCTGATTTTGAAAAATCACGTAAAGTGGGCCCAAGGCCAATTGGCACGAGCAGGAGCTCGTAAACAAACATGAGATATGTATTCTATGAAAATTCTTTATGAATGGATTATGTGATTTCACCATTGTACCAAGACAAGACTGACAAGCTCAATGGATTGGCAGCAGTGTGTTAGGGCCAGGTCAACGGACCAACCTATACAAACAGCTGTAGGTCGAGTTGAGGGTTGGGGCCATTGGATTAGTGGCACCAAAGATAAATGGCTTTGTGGAAAATTTATTGTTTTTGCTTGCACTTGAGGTTCAAAACCATTAAGACGCCTAAGAGGGTTAGTGATGCTTCCTAAGGGCTACTGGATGACATGGTCTAATGGCTTAGATAATTTTTGGGAGACCTTCTTGATGAGAGCTAGAACGGCTCAGATAGGCTAGAGGCCTCGGTTTTGGAGCTTGTGGGGCTAAATGTCCAATTTTGGAAAATCATGTATAGTGGGCCTAAGGCCAATTGGCACGAGTAGGAGCTCGTAAACAAACATGTGATATGTATGCCATGAAAATTCTTAATGAATGGATTATGTGATTTCACCATAGAACCAAGACAGGACTGACATGCTCGATGGACTGGTGATAGTACGTCAGGGCTAGGTCGACAAACCAACCTAGACAAACAGCTGTAGTTCAAGTTGAGGGTTGGGGCTGTTGGACCAGTGGCATCAATGATAAATCTTTTTGTGGAAAAATTATTGTTTGTGCATGCACTTGAGGTTTAGAACCATTAAGACACCCAAGAGGGGTAGTGATGCATCCTAAGGGCTACTGGACGACATGGTGGAGATAAGGGTAGATTGTCATGCCAGTAGTCAGTGAAGCTCGCCGTAGCTTCATGCGCATGAGGTCGGGATGAGGTCTCTGTCCTCATACGGACATGAAGTTGATTTCGGGTTTGTGGGTTGGATGTCACGAACATCCACTCAAACCCATGGTAGAAGTGGACGGGCTTCTATCTTGGTGGCTGGTAAAGTCGCTCCAAGCCACAAGTGGGTGTTGTGGACAAGCTGCCCTGCGAATGTGTGATCCCTTCCTAATCAAGGGCATGTGTTGTTGACTATTAAGCACACCCTAATGTGAAAAATGAGGAAAAATATGTTTTGAAAACTAGAATTTGAGGAAAGAATATTCTTAAAGGAAATAAGGAGTTTGACACACCTCTATCAAAACTATTTTGTTATTAAAAACTCACTCCCAGCAACCATTCACTGAGTTATATAAACTCACCCCTCTTTCATATCCCTTTTCAGGAGTAGAGAAAATGATTAAGGAAAACACATGGATCTACTCGTTGTGAAGTATGCTTAAAAGTTATTTTAAGCTCGTATTTCTATTGAGTTATGTTATTCCGGGGAAAATGTTAAATTATGCCTGACTCCTCTAAATTAAAGAAAGGGGGAAACTACTCTTAAACTAAGGGAGCGACAGGATTGAATTTTTATCGGTTCTCTCTCTAGCACCGGTCAGAAATTACAAAGGTGAGATGAATTGGCTTGCCTTTCAGCTCTAATTCAGCTGTAGAAGGGTTGTGTAGGTGTTGGTAGGGCTCAGTTTAGCTTCAGAAGGACTCGAATTGGCCGATTTCAGCTCGACCGAAACAGGGTAGTTTCGGTCCGCCAGAGCTGCTTCACTATTTGATCACACTAGCGTTCCTCCGATGATCCTTGGAGCAAATGGAGACTACAGGTGTGTAGCTGACTTCTCCCCAGTTCTAAAGAACCCGACCACGCCTTCTTTGGCTTAGTTCGAGGATCGCCAAAAATGGAGCAACTGAGAGAGAATGGAGTTTTCAAGTGTGGAGAGGATGAATGAGGAGGGGCTCTTTATATAGGAAGCTTGGGGGACTTCTTGGCCGTCCGATTGGCACCTTAATGGTAGTCATTCATTGTCTGAAACTCCCTGGCCAGAGACTTTTCAACTTCACCGGCTCTGCACTATTTTTCAGCTAGTGAACAGTGCTTTCATCTGAAGGAAGAAGACGACACTGTTCCGAACCGTACCGAACCAGTCCGAACTAGGTTCAAAGATTAAACCGGTTGGTTCACCCCTAATTCGACCGATATTTTCAAATCTAAAATTTTCTAAATTCATTTTCTATCTATTGGTGGCCTCAAATCTCAAATTTGAATTTTCTAGGCCACCTAGAAAAATGAATTTAGCATTTGGTTCAATAGTGGTTCAAATCGATCAAAATTGGTTCAATCCAGTTCGGATCTGGTTCACCTAAACCGATTTGGTTTCCATCTCCAATTCATCCTAAAGCCATTTTTCTTGACTTTTGTGACTCTTTAGTTCACTCGGGATTCATAAATTTTTCAATTTGCTCTTTCTCTATCTGTTCTGTTTCATGAACCAACTCGGTTCATAAACTTGTTCAATCCAGTTGGATCCGGTTCATCTGAATCGGTCTGGTTTTTCTCTTCCAATTCACCATAAGGTTCTTTCCTAAGACTTTATGAACCCTTTAGGTCACTCGGGAGTTGCAATTTCCCAAATTGCCCATTCTCTGATGATTGGGTTTGTGAACCAGTTCGATGTTTCTCACTCAGTTTGACCAGTTTTTTTTCCTGGTTTTCCTTAACTCAAAAGGGTGGGGTTTACAATTCTACCCTCCTTTTAGGAGTTTTTTTCCCCAAAACTTAACTAGTATATTCCACATTGGAAATAATTTCCCTTAATTTCAACTTGGGTTTGCTTGACATGCTGACACTTCGATTGCTCTTTCACTTAGTCCTCGTAATCATTCATTTAAGGAATTTCTTTTCATTTATAATGCTTACTCCTTCGATGGAGTTATAAAATCAAGGCATTTCTAGCTCATTAACCAAATGCATATCCTTAGGTTCGCATCTCCCTTTACTTAGGGTAATGTTCTTCCTTTTGAGATTCTTACTCAAGATTTTAGGATTGGGTGTTCCAAGGTGCCCAATCATTCCTTTGTTTAGTTATTCTCTTCATCGTTGAAACCCTTAGCTCGACGTTCTTTCAAGCATTACGTACTTATTTTCACAGGTTTTGATGTTATTATTCCTTCTTCCCAATTTGACCCATCCTTTATCAATCATTGATTATAGCTTCGGTCAAAATTTACGTTTGACCTTGTTATTCTTACTAATTGACTCTTTCTTACTCGAGTCACATTTCGTTTGGGACTGTTAGTGCTTATATGTCCGTTACGACATGACATAGTCCAGAACCTGTCTCTGTCCCTCAGACTTCTACAACACCTCCTTTAGGGTTGTTTCCAACTTTCCTACCTTTTAGGGATTGTATAATATCATTCCTCCTTTCATCGGGTAGTATTCCTCGACTACCTTTACTATTATTCAATTATCCTTCGTGTCTTGACAATGTGTCTTACATAATTGTAACGATTTTCCTTACCCACTCGTCCTTTCCCAACTTCTTTATTGGTTCTTTCTAGTGCCAATTATTGAATTTCCTTATGACTTACCGACATGCTAAGATTTTTCCCTTTTTATGTCTTTCTTCATTTCTATTGACGTCCAATCTCTTGGATTTTACTTTTCCTTAAACTCATTCTCATTTACTTTTGATCATTTCACGATTCCGTTGTTTTTAGGGCATTCTCCTTTAATGATTTTCATCCTCTAATATGTCCTTCAAAGTAAAGATTTTTCTTTTGGTGCTAGATGTTCGAATTTCTTACTACTCCTTGAAGGTTTCCTTCCATCACATTCTTACACCCTTTTGAATTTGGGCTTTTGTCCACCTTTAATCATTTGCCGATCATCGGATCTTATTTCATGTATTTAACACTATACCTGCTCTATTACCCTTCTTTAGAGTGTAGTCTCTATTACTCTCCTATCTTTCCTATGGTCTCATTTATTCTCCTTGACCATCCTGTTGTAAATAGTTGTGTCCTTCTTACACTCTTCCGAGGTCAGTATTGTTTCATGTTCTTTATCCTTCACTATCCTCCATTTCATTTGTATTCCTTATCCTCTCTTCGAATAACTCTTGCTGATAGATTGGTTCCTAGCACCCTTTATGTCCAGCTATACACTCCTTGGGCTCTATTAAGTGAGTGTGGACCATGATCAATCTTGATGTTGTTGGTTTTTTTTCCTTACACTCTTCCAAATTGAAGGGCTTACTTTCCCAAGGTTTTCCGGATGTTCTTTTCTCTATTTCCTTATGATGGCTAGCCCACCCATTTTCACTTGTCACTATGTCATTTGATGCTATTTCTAGTTAGTTGTTCCTTGGGTTTAACTTTCCCCTTGGGTCCTCTTAATGTACTTCCAATGGTTCTTTTCACCTCGGCGTGCACTTCATCTCTTCATCCTTCATTACTTGCTCCATTATTTCTTAATTGGAACATGTATAACTTCTGAGGGTCTCCTTTCTTGGGAAAGGCTCAAGCACTTATTTTCTCCAAGAC
The DNA here is from genome assembly GCA_030064435.1 of Trapa incisa. Lineage (NCBI taxonomy): Eukaryota > Viridiplantae > Streptophyta > Magnoliopsida > Myrtales > Lythraceae > Trapa > Trapa incisa. The sequence continues at coordinate 8,654,387 of CM057772.1, read as the reverse complement.
ATCTTTGTGCGGGACTTACTAAATTCTCCTTATGGCTTAAGTGTAGTCATCATTTCATTTTAGGCTATTTATTTCTTCAAGGGTTTTCTTCATTATTCCTTTCCACCATTCTGGCCTTTCCACTTCCCCCTTCCTTGCTAGGTTAGTCTACAACCCTACTTGACTCCTCTATTTTTCCAAGGTAGATCATACCTTATTGTCTCGAGGCATTATAGTTGTCTTTCATCATTCAACTTGTCTTCTATGGACGAGGTGTTTTCTTCTTTGCTCCTAGGTGGTTTGTAGTGCTCTTTAAGGAAAATTCCCTTAATCTATATTCTACTATTTTTGGGTTTTCTTAAGGTCCTACCCTTGATCTTCTTTCCGTAATCCTTCCTCGAGCTATTGAGGCATGTTACGTATTATTAGGGAATAGAGAAATTTTTAGAAACTCATAATCTTATTTATTGAAGTACGTATACAGTTTGGGGTTTTAATATCTTTTGAGGGAGATTGTTACAATGATGGGTTGAGGAGTATTCATTACTAAACTATGGTCTAGAGGGATTTTTTCCTGGGTTAAATTGGGTTCCTTAGTCACAATGGTGGTTCTTGTAATGTCACCCCTTCGAACTTCTGTAGGGGTGGAGGTGTCCTTATTAGAAGGTATCGCTTGGATTCCTCACAGTGTGGGATAATTTCTTGTTATGTGTCCCACCTTCCTACACTCAAAGCAGATCCTCTCAAGTCTTGTTTTCCGAAATGTCGGGCATCTTCTATTGTAGTGTCCCCATTGCCCACATTTATAACATGTCATCTCCTTGTGTGGATCTTTATGGTTCCTCCCACACTTTGAGTATTGTGGGGCCTTTCTAAGGGGTTGTTGATGGTTCGATGCCTTTCCATCCTTGAGCCTGAACACCTTGGAGGCTTTCTTGTCGAGTCCTCTTTAATACAGGGTTACTCCAAGGGTCCTTCTATACTCTTAGTTCATTTCCTCCCTTGGGATGGGGTTCTCCCTGGCTTCTAGGGTGGCTATGGTAGTGTGGGTTTGTCTAGCTACTTTTCTAGGGGCCATCTGAAAATTTTAAGATGCTCCTATGAGTTACTATATTTTCTATTCTTGATTATGTATTCGAGGAAACATGCTCCAATAACACTCAAGTTGTCACTCTCTGACCCGGTTTGGTCAGATCCCCGTGATCAACCCGCCACTCTCCCGGTTTACTAAGGGTTGCCCCTTGTTTATAAACCGTGAAGAATAAGGCATCCTTTAAACCTGCACCTTTCCTGAAATAGCATAATCAAAACTACATACAATTTTAAACTCATCATACATGTCTTATAGGCGTATTAGTTGGTGGTCTTGGGGGTAGGCTTTCCAAGGTTACCTAAAAGGGATATAAGGGAGGGGGTGAGTACAATGACTAAACGAATGGGTTTTCAAAATTTATCTTTTAGGAAAAAGTTTGATTTGGAGTGTGTCAAACTCCTTATTCTCTTTAAAAAAATGTTTCATTTCAAATTTTGATTTTTATTACCATTTCTCATTAACCACGGTGTGTCATCACCCAACACACATCCTTTATCATGAAGGTAAACACCTAATCGCAAGCTAGCCCATCCACTAAACCCACTTGTGGCATCAGAGTGACTTTATCGGCCACCTAGATAGAAGTACGTCCACTTCTACCCTAAGAATAAGTGGATGTTCGCGACATCCGACCCTTAATCTCGTAACAAATATCTATGTCCGTATGAGGATAGAGACCTCATCCCGACCTCACCCCGGTCTCATGAGCTTGAAGCTACGTCAAGCTTTGCAATACTTCTGGTATGACAATCTGCCCTTATATCCACAAGGTCGTCTAAAGCCTTGGGATGCATCACTACCCCTCTTGGTCATCTTGTAGGTCCCATAAACAGAGTGCATACACAATCAACATTTTTCACATGAAAACATATATAATCTGTGGTGCCACTGGTCCAACGGCCCCGACCCTCAACTCGACCTACAACTATTTGTCTTGACTAATTCGGAAACTTGTCATGTCGCACTGTTGCTAGTTGATTGAGTATGTCGGTCATGTCTTGGTACCATGGCCAAATAATTCATTTACTTAAGTTTTCATGGCATATAAAATCATGTTTTTTTACGAGCTCCTGCTCATGCCAACTGGCCTAGGGCCCACTATTCGAGATTATCAAAATTGGGCATTATAGCCCCCAAGTTCCAAAATTGAGGCCTCCAGCCTAACAGAGCTATTAGAACTCCCTTCAAGGTCTCCCAAATTATTTAAGCAGTGGCACATACTCAAAGGAGAGCACTTCCGACAAAATTTATTTTTCTACTGTCCATCATATCAACTACGTATGAGGACATCTACACTCATAACCGATAAACGGGTCTTCCACTTTCTTCGAGGACGTTTCATCATACCAACTGGGTATGATCTACTTACAACTGGTAAGTAGTTTTTTCGTGTGATTTTCGCATCACTTCTCTCAGGCGTGATGTTTAAAATACCACTTAGCAGTGGGTTTTCATTTTCGAGGTGCTTATCATCTCAACCGGGTATGATATAAAAATCCCACTCACCCATTAATGTAGTGAAATTCCTCTTAGCCGGCTTGTTGTCCTTACTTGAACTTGTCTTAGCTGGCATTCTCGGTACTTCGTGTTCCTACATGATATGAACATTATTGTTCATTATTCTTTGGCCTACTAGCACTCATTCATCCCAAATAAATGAGAAAGCCAAACTTTTCCTTTATTTGTAATTAGGTTATTAAAGTTATTTTTCTTTAACTTTAAGACCCTAATGCTGAATTTTCCTCAATTTGAGTCCCAAAACTTTTAAAATTCATCTTAGGATCTCAATTTATTCAATTTTGCAAAAAGGGTATAATTTCCCAAATTTCCAATTTGGTCCCCCAACTTTTCCAAAATTACCATTTTGCCCCTACTTTACAAAAATGGTAAGTTTTGACCCAAAAATTCCAAAATTGCCCAATTGATCCTCCAACATCTTTATCATACCCAATTGGTCCACAATTTTATGAAATTGCACTCTAGTCCTTCAAAATTTTGAAATTCCCAAATTTCCCCCCAATTTCAACATCCCAACTCTGCCGAATTTGATTTTATCAAATTGACCAATCAAATGAGTTAAATTGTTGAAATTGAAGTTAAATTGGAGTTCGTACACCTTCATATGATTCCATTGAACTTTGAATCGCACGATTTGGTGATGAGATGAGCTCAAACAGAGCTTTTCCGAAAAACTAGACTTAGAGAGAGAAAACTTCGAAAGCTTACCATCGAGGGCGCGATGGTCCAAGCTTTCGATCTAGCTAGATAGCTCGTGTCATGAGTTTCCTCCTAGGAACAAGAATTGCATCAATTGATGACTTGAGTGAGAATTTCATCATCGAAGTTCTACTGGTTCTCTGTAGCACTAGTCAAAATTACAGAGGGGAGCCAAATTGGCTTAACTTTTAGCTCTAATTTAGCTGTAGGAGGGCTATGGAGGTGTTGGGAGGGCTCGGTTTGTCCTAAGAAGGGCTCGAATTGGCCGATTTTAGGTCAATTGAAACATGGCAGCTTCAGTCCGCTGGAGCTGCTTCACTATTCGATTATGTCGGCGTTCCTCCGGTGACCCTCAAAGCTAATGGAGACTACAGGCGTGTAGCTGACTTCTCTCCAGTTCTAAAGAACCCGACCATACCTTCTTTAGCTCAAAAAAGACCCTATATCAGAGCTCTGGTTTGAGCTTTACCAAAAATTGGAGTAGCTAAGAGAGAATGGAGTTTCCAGGTGTAGAGAGGATGAATGAGGAGGGGCTCTTTATATAGGAAGCTTGGAGACTTCTTGGCCATCAAATTGGTGCCTTAATGGTGGTTATTCATTACCTAAAACTCCATGGCCGGAGACTTTTCACTTCATCGGCACTGCGCGATTTTCCAGCGAGTGAATAGTGATGTCATTTGAAGAAAGAAGAGAAAACTGTTCTTAACCGGACAAGACCGATCAGAACCGAGTTCAAAGCTTAAACCGGCCGGTTCACCCCTAATTCGACCGAATATTTCAAATTTAAAATTTTCTAAATTCATCTAAATTCATTTTCTATCTAATGGTGGCCTCAAATCTCAAATTTGAATTTTCTAATCCACCTAAAAAAATGAATTTAGCCTCCAGTTCAATAGTGGTACAAATCGATCCAAACTGGTTCTTTCTGATTCGGATCCGGTCCACCTAAAACGGTTTGGTTTCCTTCCCCAATTCATCCTAAAGTCCTTTTTCTTGACTTTTGTGACTCTTTAGGTTACCCGGGATTCATAAATTTTCTGATTTGCTATTTCTCTATCAGTTTTGTTTCATGAACCGACTCAGTTCATAAATCGATTCAAACCAGATGGATCCGGTTCATCTGAACCGGTCTAGTTTTTCTCTTCCAATTTGCCCTAAGGTTCTTTTCCAAGACTTTATGAACTCTTTAGGTCACTCGGGAGTTGTAATTTCCCAAATTATATGTTCTCTAATGATCGAGTTTATGAACTGGTTCGGTGTTTCTCACTCTGTTTGACCGATTCTTTTCCCGATTTTCCTTAACTCAAAAGGGCAGGATTTACACACCTATAGTCTCCATTTGCTTCGAGAGTTGCCGGAGAAAAGTCGGCGTGATAGAACAGTCAAGCAGTTTCGACGAACTGAAGTTGCCCTATTTTGGTCGAGCTAAAATCTACCAATTCGAGCCCTTCTCAGGTCAAACCAAGCCCTCCCAACACCTCCACAGTCCTCCTACAGCTGAATTAGAACTGAAAGGTAAGCTAATTTGGCTCCCCTTTGTAAATTCTGATCGGTGCTAGAGAGAGAACCAACATAACTTTAATGACTAAATTCTCACTCAATTCGGCATCAATTGATGCAATTCTTGACCCTAGGAGGAACCTTAGGACAAGAGCTATCTACCTAGATTGAAAGATCGGACCGTCGCGCCCCCGACGGTAAGCTTTCTCTCCCTAAGTTCAGTTTTCTGGCGAAACTCCGTTTGAGCTCATTCCGGTATCAAATCGTGCGATTCAAAGTGCAATTGAATTGTATGAAGCTATAGGAACACAATCTAACTTCAATTTCAACAATTAAACTTATTTGATTAAATCAAATTCAACTGAGTTAGAAGGTTGAAATTTGGGGGAAATTTGGGGGAAATTTGAGGATTTCAAAAATTTGAGGGACTAAAGTATAATTTCATAAAATTGAGGGTCAATTGGGCATGATAAAGATGTTGGAGGACCAATTGGGCAATTTTAGAATTTTGGGGGCAAAACTTACCATTTTTTTAAAGTAAGGGAAAAATGGTAATTTTGGAAAAATTGGGGACCAAATTGGAAATTTGGGAAACTTGAACCCCTTTATGTGATTTTGAATAAAATGAGGTCCTGTGGTGAATTTTACAAATTTCAGGTCTCAATTTGAGGGAAAAACAACATTAGGTAGCTGAAGTTAAAGAAAAAGAACTTGAGGGGCCTAATTGTAATAAATAGAAATGTTTGAGTATTTCATCCATGCAAGATGAATGAAGGCCATTAGGCCAAGGGATAATGAACAAAGATGTTCATATCATGTTGGAACACGAAGTACCGGGAATGCCAACATGGACAAGCTCGCATGAAGACAAAGAACTGGTCGAGAGGAATTCACTACATTAACAGGTGAGTGGGCTAATTTACAATTCATACCCTATTGGGATGATGAACACCTTTTCTAAATTGGAAGCCACTATGAGTGGGATATTTAATATCATACTCGGTTGGGATGATAAGCACCTCATAAATGAAAACCCACTGCTAAGTGATATTTTAACCATCACACTTGAGAGGAGTGATGTGGAAATCATGCAAAAAACTATTTACCAGTTGTAAGTAGATCATACCCGATTGGTATGATGAAACTTCCTGGAATGAAGTAGAAAACCCGCTTATCGGTTATAAGCGGAGATGTCCTCATACCCAGTTGGTGTGATGGACGGCTAAAAGTTCATTTTATCGGAAGTGCTCTCCCCTGACTGTGTGCTACTACTTAAACATTTTAGTAGACCTTTTTTACGGGAGCTCAAATAGCTCATATAGGCCAGAGGCCTCGGTTTTGGAACTTGGGGGCTAATATGCCTGATTTTGAAAATCCCGTACAGTGCACCCTAGGCTAGTTGGCACAAGTAAGAGCTCATAAACAAACATGATTTTAAGCTATAAAACTTAAATGAATGAATTGATTGGCCATGGTACCAAGGTAGGACCGACATACTCGATGAACTAGCGGTAGTGCGACATGATAGGTTGACGGACCAGTCAAGACAAACAACTGCAGGTCGAGTTGAGGGTCGGGGCCGTGGGACTAGTGGCACCAAAGATTAAATGGCTTTTGAGGAAAACTTTATTGGTGCATGCACTTGAGGTTCGGGACCATTAAGAAGCCCAAGAGGGGTAGTGATGCGTCCTAAGGACTGCTGGATGACATGGTGGCGATAAGGGAAAGAGAACCTACTGGTTTGTGTTTCTCGTCATACCAGTTAGTCATGGAGTTCTGTGTTTGTACTCCACGGAGTTTTTGTGTTTGGACTCCATGAGGCTACTATGTTTGGGGCTTCCTGAAGCTTATGTTTTTGAGTTTCATGCGCACGAGACCGAGATATGGTCTTTGTCCTCATACGAACACAGAGTTTTATTCACGGGATTGAGGGTCGGATGTCGCGTGCATCCACTCATTCTCATGGTAGAAGTAGACGTGCTTCTATCTAGGTAGTCGATAAAATCGCTCCGACGCCACAAGTGGGTACAATGGACGGGGTGGCCTATGAATGTGTGTTCCCTTCATGATGAATGAAGTGTGTTGGTTTATAAACACACCGGTTATGGTTGAGGAGTGAGTAATGGCTATAAACCGAGATTTTGATAATGAATTATTTAAAAAAAAAATAAGGAGTCTGGCATACCCCAATTCAAATATTTTCCCTAAAAGTCAAACTTTAAACACCCATTCATTGAGTCATTGAACTCATCCCCTCCCTTATATCCCTTTTCAGGTAACCAAGGGCAACCTACCCAAAGACCTCCTATTAATCACACCTACAAGACAAGTATGTAAGTTAAAAAGTTTATACAGTTTTGATTTATGTATTCCATGAAAGGTACAGGTTTAAAGGACGCATTACTCCTCCTAGGTTAAAGGAGGGGAAAACCCTTAGTAAACTGGGAGAGTGGCGGGTTGCTCAGGGGAATCCGAGCCGTGTCAATCGTTGACCGGACACGTGGTAGCCTCCCATTGGCTGCTCGTGTTTGTATGGCAAGTTGACAAGTCGTCTACTGACCGTTGACTGGACATGTGGCAAGCCTCTCATTGGATGCGTGGCTACTGACTGGGCACAATTGACCATTGACCGGTCCGGTCTGGTGACCGACTGGACCATTGATTGGTCCGGTTTGACCGGGTTCGGTGACCCGAATTTGAAAATCAGTCGATTCAAACCCGATTCGATGGGTTTTTTGAAATTTAAAAATTCATATAAGTTCATTTTCTATCTAATGGTGTCCTCAATTTCCCAAATTGATATTTTTAAGGCACTTATAAAAATGAATCATTGAACTGGTTCACTATGGTTCATTCTGGTTTAGTTTGGTTCGAGTCCCGCTCACCCCGAACCGGTCTAGTTCTCTCATCCAATTCACTTCATGGTTCTTTCTCATGATTTAGTGAATTTTTTGTCACTTAGATTTTCCAATTTCCCATTTTAACCCTTATTTACTATTTTCTGTTCATTAATTGGCTCGATTTTTCACGTGAAAATTTGTCGGTTGTTTTCCCGGTTATCCTTGGTCCTAGATGATAGGTTTTACAATTCTCTCCTCCTTTTAGGAGTTTTGTACTCAAAACCGAGTTGCCTATTTCCTTACTAACCCATATGATCCTCCTTGTTATTTTACCTTTCCTGATCCCTATTGCTAGAGTTCCTTATCCCTTCACCATTGGCTCGTCTCTCACTCTCCCGTTCAATGGAATACCTCGTTGCTATTTACCGATCATTCTAGCTATCACTCGCTAGGGTTCCTCTAGGGCGGGTAAGCCTTCTTTGAATTTGTCCTCAAGAGGTCCTTGGCCTGCCCCTATTTCTATTCGTGTGTATTAGGTCTGGATTCCACCTTCATGACTAGGCGCTTACCTTATTATAAACCTTAGCCAGTGTTCGCTCCTAGGATCTTACCACCTTCCCCTGTTGTCACCCCCTTAGGGTTCCTCGTCCTTTACTTGGTTTTCCGACCTGACCTTACCCTTACTGTGATAGGTTGTGTTCCTATTTAGGGCTCTTGTCTTTCGGTACATCGTGGCCTTATTGGGGTTCTTTTATGGCACCCTAATTTAGCCTTTCCGGCTCATGATGGGCTTACTTTGTTGGCCTTTTATCATGGGGCTCGAACCTTCCTGGTCCCTCTCGGGGGTCTCTATCTAGCCTTACTATTGTTCTGGCATCCTATTATAGGGTATTTGATACAAACTTCTAGAGGTTGGGCGATTAATTACTTATGTAACACCATGTTTTTAGTAACCAGAAAAAAAATATTAGAACAGAAAAACCAAATTGGTTCAGATGAACTCGATCACATTAGAATACTGAAGTTAAGCGTGCTTGTGTGAGAGTAGTGCTAGGATGCTTGACCTCATGGGAAGTATTCATTTTGCATTCTCTCAATAGTTGTCAAACCATATTATTTTAGTAACCCAAAATTAAATAAAATACTAGCACTAATGCATCGGATCCTATAAAAACTCCAAGGTTAAGCATGCTTGACCTCATGGGAAGTATTCATTTTACACTCTCTCAATAGTTGTAAAACCATATTTTTTAGTAACCCAAAATTAAATAACATACTAGCACTAATGCACAAGATTTGATTAGAACTCTAAAGTTAAGTATGCTTAGATGAGAGAAGTGTGCTATGGTACCAAGACAGGACCTACATATTCAGTCAACTAGTGGCAATGTGACATGACAGGTCTTTGAACTAGTCAAGACAAATAGTTACAGGTTGAGTTGAAGGTCGGGGCCGTTGGACTAATGGCACTAAAAATTATATGGCATGATAAGAAAATACTGATTGTGCATGCACTGTGTGTACAGGACCTTCAAGACACCTAAGAGGGGTAGTGATGTGTCCTAGGGCCCTCGACGACCTGGTGGATATAAGGGCAGTTTATCGGACCAAGTGACCTTGCGAAGCTAGACGTAGCTTCATTGCGCATGAGATTGAGGTGGGGTTGGAATGATGTCTCTGTCCTCATACGAACATGGAGAATTGATTTCGGGATTGAGGGTCGGATGTCGCGTACATCCACTCATTCTCAGGGTAGAAGTGGATGTGCTTCTATCTAGGTGGCCGGTAAAGTCGCTCAAACGCCACAAGTGTGTTTAGTGGACGGGTTGGCCTACGATTGTGTGTTTTGACCTTCATGATGAATGATGTGTGTTGGGTGATGATACACCGTGATTAATAAGAAATGGTGAAAAACTGAGATTTTTAAAGTGGAGAAAATCTAAAGGAAATTAAGGAGTCTGGCACACTCCAACTTGAAAATGTCACCCTCGGTAGGGTAGAGGTTTTAAGACAAGTATTGGAGGAAAGGATATATTAAAAGAAAATAAGGAGTTTGACACACTCTGATTAAAGTTGTTTTGTTTATAAAAACTCACTCCCAACCCCCGCTCACTAAGTTGTAGAACTCATCCCCTCCCTTTTACCCCTTTCAGGAAACCAAGAGAAAATCAATTTTAAAGACTTCCCTGTATAGAAACTATAAAATCAAGTATGTCTGTTTTTCAGTTTGGTATAATGTTATTCCAGGAAAGGTAAAGGTCTAAAGGATGCCTTACTCCTCCCGAGTTTAAAAGAGGGGAAAACCTTTATTAAACCAGGAAGAGTGGTGGGTTGCTCACGGGGATCTGACCAAACCGGGTCGGGGTGTGACAACTTATGTCGCCTTGTAAGGTTTCTTGACACCCCTATGTGGATGTACTCCCTTTTCCCCGACCTTCGGTGTCCCTATAGTTCACGAGGTTTAGTAGGCGAAGAGTTTTCCTTTTGTCCCTTCCCGAGTACTTTTAACTTTTAGAGAGTGTTTCTAGGTTGGGATTATTTTAATCCCTCATATTTGGCATTGTGCGAGAGTAAAATAATCGGAATCTTCTATTCATTAACCGATGAAACCCAACTTAGAATTAATTATAGCAATCAATCCCAAGAAATTTATTGATATATCTCTAACCTCTCCAGTTGACTAACCCAAGGTTAAACATAAGGGGGTTGCGACACTCAACATCAGTTGCCTTGGGGCGTCTCCTCCTCCTGGGCAGACAATTGCCTCTGTGGTATCTCCCACAACATGGGCACGGGTTCATGCTAGGCTCTTCGAATTTTGAGGATGCTGACATGTTGGGAGCCCTCCTGGCTCATATCTCTGGTGCAATTTCTACCCCATACCGGTTCAGGACAACGACATCGTGAAAGTGCTGTATGGGGTTTGTTGTGCACCCGCTACTATGTATCAGAGGAAGTCGGCGGAAAACCCTCACATAGTTAGTGAATGCCTCCCAGAAATTTCTCTCGACTTCTTCTCAGATTTGGGCCTAATCCGGTTCTCTCGGTGGGGAAGTTTCGTCTTCCATTGAGTGGGGGGGTTCTCTCCCAAGGGGCTTTCCATGGGATAGGCTCCTCTAGTTCCTCCAGCCTTCGCTACATGGCATGTATCCAGGGAATATATTCTTCATTGGTGTTTTCGTTCATGTTTTTTTGCAAGGGTTTTGTGAATCAAGAATTAGGGTTGGTGGGGAACATATTTGGAAAGTTATGCTCTGATACCACTCAAGTTGTCACTCCCCGACTTGGTTTAGTCAAGGTCTGGTGATCAACCCGCCACACTTCCATGCATCATTCGAGTATTCCTACCTTGATAAGATAAGGAAGGTAAAGGCGTGTCTACATTCATTCCCTTACTATAAGTTTGGGATGGGGAATGTACCCTGAGGGCCCGAGCTTCTCTTGTATCTTTACATTCCCTTTTGTCTTGATCTTTTCCTGAGTTCCTGAAAGGGGTAAGAGGAGGGGAATTAGTATATATGTACATAGTGAAGAAGATTTCTATAATAGTTGATTCCTTTAATTTATTATTTTAATTCCTTTATCATCTTTCGTATATCATTCACAGATCACCCGCCCTTCTATCATAGAAGGGAATCACACATTTGCAGAATAGTCCTCAACCATTCCACATGCAGATCGGAGCACCTTTATCGTCCACCCTCATAGAGGTTGACAGCCTCTACCCTGAGTTTGAGTGGACCTTGCATGTCCGACCCTCAAACCTCAATAATACTTCGTGTCCTCTTTGTGGGAAGAGTCTTCATTTCCCCTACTGCCTCGGTCTCACTACATAGGAAGCTCCCCAAGCTTCTCGACATACTGAACACAAACGACCCTTATGCACCCTGGGTCGTCCAATAACCCTTGGGATCCATCACTACCTCTTTCCAGGTGTCCTGATGGCCCCACATCATAATGCATGCACAATCAATGAATCTTTTTCATTTATAACAATTATCTTTGGTCCTCCAGCTCAAGGGTCTACTGGCTTAGCTTCGGCACACATGTACTGGCTCAATAGGTTCGACGACCTGGCTTCGACTTAGTAGCGGTTTGGCCTAACAAGCCCAACTTCCCAAACTTGGCTCGATGGGTATCAAACACAATTACCCATTATTAGAACCTTTAGTAGTATTTATCACATGTTGATTCTAGACTGGTCCATACCCGTATCCATCAGCCTTGGGGCCACTTATATTACTAAGCATAAGCCCCGAAATTAGCTTCCAAATGTTTTAAGTAGAGTTACCTTATCAGGGGAGGCTAATCTCGAGAAAATTGTATTAAGGCAATTCATTGCTCCAATCGAAATCGATGTTATAGAGTTCCCACTCACTCGATAATCGCGATAGGGTTGTCCCCACGGAACCTTGCTTCGCGGCACGCTTCCTGGAGTCGGCGCTTGTGCAGTCTGCTCCTACACAACACGAATGTCCATATTATGATGCTTTGCCTAAGAGGCCACACATTTTTTAGTATTTTGTGCATAGGTCCTCACATTATGCCTTAATTATGTTTAGGTCCCTAAAGTTTGTCATTTTACAATTTGGGTCCCTACTTGCCCCTTTATTTAAATTAAGTCCCTAGGATTTCCAATTATCCTTCTTAAGTCCTTAATTTTATCAAAATCACACAATTTTCAATTTTCCTTCTTGAGTCCTTAATTCTTGAGTCCCTAGGATTTCCAATTTTCCAAAATTGCCATTTGGTCCCTAATTTCTCAAAATTTTCAAATTGGCCCTTAATTTCTCAAAATTGCTAATTGGCCTTCCATTTTATCCAAATTGCCCAATTGGCCCTCAATTGGGAGTGAATTTCACGAAAATGCCCTCAATTTCATCAATTTGCCATTTGACCCTTGAATTTTTGAAGAATTACACAAAAGCCCCTTTTTCTTGAAAGGTCCCCAAATTGCCTCCTTTTCTTCCCCAATTGAACGTTTGAATCTCCGAATCTTACCTCGTCCAATTGACATCTTGAAAGTCCTTAATTTCTTCACTTCTTACTATTATTCGCCTCCTCGAGCTCCCTCCCCCCCGATCGGCTAAGTTTTGAGCTTAGTCGGAGCTTCATCGAAAAATAACAATAAAGAGAGAAAGCTTTTTTAGCTTACCGATGGAGGGGTGGTGGCCAAAGCTTGAGGTATGGGCAACTCGTGTCTGTCGAGGGGGTACTACCAAGATTGGATCCTGCTACAATTCGCTACCACACTACAGGAATTGAAAGAGAGATTCGGGTTGTTGGAGATCTGAAACTTAGAAAATCCGATGAGGAGGGATGAAATTAAGCTTACCAGGTGTTAGTGAGGGGTTGGGGAGGGTCTTAGGAGGTCGAACGTGGTCAATTCCAGCAGTAAGAGGTTCAAGAGGGTCAGGGTTGGGTCGGTCGGGAGCTCGTTGTTTCGAAGCTCCAAAGCAACTTTATTGTGCTATCGCTCCGGCATTTCTCTAGCTGTCCTCCAATCGAGTTGAGAGCTTCCCTAGCTAGGGGACTCCTTCCCGGTTTTGATGCCACCCACCGGAGCTTCTTTGGTTGTGAATTGGCATGTCGTCGGAGCCTTGATCGAAGATTCGTTAGAAAATGAGTAACTTGTCTTTAGATAGCGCATAAGTCGTGAGGAGGCTGAGTGGGAGGGTGCTCTATTTATAGGGAGGTCAGCAACTGTTCGGACTACCAACTAGCGTGACACTCGGGCTCCGCCCAGCTCGTCGGCGACCTGACCGGAGCAATTTTCAAGTCATCGAAGACTTCCCCTTCCTTTGTTCTCTCTTCTTTCTATCGGTAGACTAAGGTTGAAGACTATTACGTGGCTGGCATGCCACGTGGCACATTGTGATTGGCTAATTTTTCTTATGGGGTGTTCCAAATCAGTCACTACGTTAGTCGTTGACCGGTTGACCAGACAAGTGCCAGCCTCCCATTGGCTGCTCGTGTCTGTGTGGCAAGCTGACAGGTCATCCGCTGAATGTTGACTAGACACAAGGCAGCCTCTCATTGGCTACTCATGTCTACATGGCTGCTGATTAGAAGTCGTTAACCGTTGACCTACCGAATAGTTGACCGGTCTGGTCCAACCGGGTTCGGTGATTCAAATTCAAAAATTGGTTTGTTCAGACCCGATTCGACCGATTTTTTAAAATTTATAAATTTATAAATTCATCCAACATTTTCTATCTAACGATGACTTCAGTTTCCCTAATTGATATTTTTAAACCATCTAGAAAAATAAATTATTGAACCATTTCAATATGGTTTATTCCGTTTCAGTCTAGTTCGAGTTCAGTTCACCCCGAACTAGTCTGGTTCTCTCATCCAATTCACTTTATGGTTCTTTCTCACGATTTTTGTGAATTTTTGGTCACTTGGGATTTTACAATTTCACATATTAATCCTTCTTTATTATTTTATGTTCATTAATTGGCTCGATTTTTCACGTGAAAATTTACTGGTTCTTTTCCTGGTTCTCCTTGGTCCTAAAGGACAGGTTTTACGAGTTGACTATTAACTATCACATGTCATTCGCTAATTGGTCAATTTTCTCAAACATCCGAATTGTATGTTGACATAATATGCTTTCCATGTGGCATTCTCTAATTGGTCAACCCTCCTCATGTGTCTTATGACGAAGATTCTTTTCCATTAATCGTTAACGGCTCCTATATAACACACTATGATTGGACAATGCTTCAAACTGTTTATTTTTTGCTAACGAGGCATGCCTTTCACACGACACTCATTAATTGGTCATGCTCTCCGATGTGCCTGTTGACATGGAAAATTGGTCTACCGACTGGTTTTGCTCGTGTTGACCCAGTTTGGCCATTGATCGATTCAATTAGACTAGATTCTAATGACCTAAATCATTTTCTAGTCAATTTAGGCTCAATTCGACCAATTCTTTAATTTTTAAATTTATTTTCTACATGGTAGTAACCTCAATTACTAATTTTTTCTTTTCTATCCACCCCAAAAATAAATTTTTGAATTGGTTTCTCTTAATTCGATAAGTTTCAATTTGGTTCAATTATAGTTCACACTAGTTCAGTCTTATTCTTCCTTCCACTTTTAAATAGAATAATTTATTTTCAATTTTAGTGAAATTTTATTTCACTTTGGATGGCATCCAACTAATGTTGGTCACTTCTCATGATCCATGTTTAAATTGATCGTCAAATTTTTTGAAAATTTTCACTCTACGTTTTCGCGTTTATTTTTGTGATGAAAATTAGGTTTTACACCAATTCTTAGACTATATACCAAGTTTCATTTGCCTTCTTCAAATGAGCTTTTATATCGTGATAAAACATTTCAGCCTTTTTTTCAGTCATCTAGAAATTTTCTATCTCAAACGTGCCATTGCACAATTTGTTCGACTTTTCCTTACATCATATACTAATAAACCCATTTCAGCTTCAACAATTGAATCACAATCCTCAACCCATTTCAGCTTCAACAATTGAATCACAATCCTCACATCTCTCGGCAAGATGGATCTATCATATGCATTCCCATATTCTAAATTGTTGAAGTGTGTTACTTCAAAACATTTTCATGCCCCCAACTCATCTTACCACTCGAGTCATCACTTCACCCTCCATTTCTACCCAACAAGGTCTGATTGGATTTTCTAGTCACCCCTAACTCGGTCAAGCATGTCCAACCTTTCGTACTTCACATTTGTACACCATGTCCCTAAATCTCAACATCCCCACTCTTGTTCTGTTAATGATAATCACTAGGTTTAAATCTAGCTCCCTTCACCATCATCAGAAGCTGTTTTTTCCTTGATCGATGCTCAACTTTCACTTTGCAGGAGGATGATTGTCAGTTCTCGCAACTCACTAATTAGAATAACCTATAGAAGATACATCACCCTCTTTTAGGGTTACAGTTCTCTTACCGGTGGCCCAGCCCAATATGATTGGATTGCACATTTCCTAAAACTTAGTGAGGGACCACATTGTAACTCAGTCTCGATTGACCTATAGATTACCAATCTGAATGGATCTTTCTCCTTAGCCTTCATTGTGTTGACATTCGTTGTGAATTGCTGCTGTGAATTACTATTGTGGTTCACTAGATTAACCATTGGGCTTACCACATGTGGAAAGACATATACATGATTGTGTGAATTCCATAGACACATATCAACTACTAAGAAACAAGAAAGGAATTCAAGTTCAACAGATAGTACGATGCGGTGTGATTTACCGTGATGCTACTAGCTTCCTCCAACATTTGGATTTCGAAGTTACTAGTCATCAGCTCTAATTTAGGGTAAATTCAGGTTTTCATATAGATTACATCCGATAATTTTCTTTGCAGCAAGTGGGCATTTGAGTTCCTTCGTGATGGTGTTACCTTAATATATTTTTTGCTACTGGGGCATCCAATTTTCCTTACAGTTGAGGAAGGAATGTTCAAGATTTGATCATGGAGAGAATGATCAGCCCGAGGAATGAATGATGCATAGAACTCTATAATTTCATAGAAAGCATTTCTCACAAAGGTATTATAGCCAACAACCCAATAATCTAAAGAGTAGTATGGGCAATTTGTATTTTCTCGAAGAAATTAGAGAAGGAGAATTAGATGTAGCTTAAGTGTTTAGGAGGATGGAAATTGAGCAGTTGTAGGATAGATGGTATGCTCTGATAATAATACTTTGAGAAGTTCAGATGATTTCAATAGATTATAAAAGGGTGGCAAAAACTCGGACATTTGAAAGAATTCACGATAGAAGTTTGATTGCTTCCCTGAAAAATGAAAACAACCCGCAATGTTTTTACATCTTAGGATCCTTTTGGATGGAAGATGGTTTAAGTAATTCTCTTTCCCTTAGATTTTTTTACTTGGTAAAAATTCCTTTATTTGGTAAGTAAATTGAATTGGTTGGTTTTACTATAGGAGAGAATGATCACTTGGTTTTTCCTTTTCTATTTGGGAAAAAAAAGGCTTTTCATGCCGGTTCATAGGATGATTGTTAGGTTTCAAAGGGAGGAATTGAATGTGCAAGACTCCACCCACGGAAGGGAATTCAAGTTTTCGATAGAGAAGATGCAATGTTAATACAAAAGACGATGTTGTTGTGCTACTCTTAATTTTCAAGAAGGTTGATGATGACTTAGGCTCAACTTTTGCACACGCCAATTGACTCGGTGTCCATCAATGTTCATTCTTGCTATTTCATGTGGGCTTGAGTTTTTTTTTATTTCCCTTTCACTTGGGTCGAACAACCGTTAGAGCTCATTTGACAACCTTATTCTTTGTGATTATTGGTCATAGGGACACAATTGTATTATCCAATAGTTCTTAAGGCTTTGACCAAAATTATTTTACCTATTTTGACCGAATTTTATCCTAATTGACTTAATGGTTGTAACCAGTGGGGGTAGGCTGACCAAAATTAACGCATTGCTCTTGTTGGATTCTTTCGAAATTTAATGTATTTTATTGTATTTAATATATTCGAAATTTAATATATTCAATTTATTGTATTTTTTGTTTTAAATTCCCAATTTAATGCAGTATCGAAAACTACGTTGTTATATTATATGTGTTTGATCCGATTTAATAGTATTGTGTTATCTCTATACTACAATTGTGTAGACACTACATTAGAGAGGGTGTAGCAAGATCGTTAGACATTAACAAATTGTAGCTGACTAATTATTTGGATGGCTATTGTGATTCCCCGTGCCCAAATATCCCAATGTGAGAGGCTTAATTATTGGTCAAGAACATCCTTATGCACACTAATTTAAGAGCTATAAATGAACTCTAGCTTATTTCATGCCTCAAGTCAAGGATGATGCCCCTATACCTAGAGATTCACCTCAACATCATAAAGTGACGCCAATATTATGCTAAGGCAGAATTGGTCGTGAATTCTCCTTATTATACTTTGAATTACTGATGGTAACTTGTTGGTTGTCAATTTGCATCGGAATTATTGGAGTGGGTGGCACAATCAGCTAGTGGCATAATCTTGCAGTCTATAAGCATCCACTCGAGGAATTATGTTATTCGTGTTCACGTAGTAGTTCGAATTTTCAAGCTTGATTGAGCTTATGGGCAATAATCCTGGCACATGAGACATTGAGACGAACTGTTCATGTTTGCAGGGTTGTTGGAGAGTGTGGATGCATGAGATGAAGTGTTCATTGTTACCTGAGGACACATAAGGATATTCAGAAATGTTGAAGGGAAAACATTCAAGTGATGAGTACTTGGTGTTGCTGTTGACTGCAACGGCTTGCAAAAAAAAAAATCACTTTTGGAATAGGGTTTGTTTTGCAGAACTGTGCATTAGGGTAGGTTTGAAATAGGATCATTGATCAATATGGTGTTATCCTTAATTGGCTTTAATACCATGAATGACACTAACTCTAATATCTAATATCACTACTTTACATTGTATTATATGTATATCTAGATATGACTTAATTATGGTTACAATGCCTAAAAAGGAAATAAATTGAAAAAGGAATGAATAATTATGATTGCTACAATTGTGCCTTTATCTTTCTTTATTTGCTGAAAAGCCAAGAAGAAGCTTTAGTCCACTATTCTTCTTGCCCATAGATTCATTGAATCCAAGGAAAAGTTCATTCACCCATTTCTGGGCACATCGGGAAGGTGAAGCCTTGTTGGAGATGGAAGAAGATGGATTTGGAGGAGGCGAGGCGAGGCTCAGAAGTAATTAATAATGTGTTGTAACACTTGCTTCTCCATTGGCTTGTAACTCCCTCGGAATGACACAGTCAGGGCCAAACCAAAGATTACATAGCAGGAGAAGGCTTTTATCTTCATAGTATGGACTAAGATAGTCCATTTCAACAAACTGGGTGGTCTACCTTCTCTAAACTCAAAATCCTCAATATGGCATATTAAGTCCAATCTGTCTTCACGTTTCTTGGTGAGCGACCTTAAAATAGATGTCCTTCAATCCCAAGCTTGTGTTACATCATGCATTCTCTAAAACAACATGCTGTAAGTCTGTCTATCTTTGACAGTGAACTCCAATCTGAACCTACAAGCAACAGGATCTCCCCGAAAGGCCCCCGATGCTTCTGTCCTAATACCCTTGCTGTGGTCGTCGTACAATCTCTTTATAACAATAATCTATGTCGGCAATGGGATTGGGATAGAGAAGCAAGCAAATGATAATTAATACACACCCAACTGAATTTACAGCACGTCCTCAAAGCATTGAATGTCCTCATGCGGTTCCATCGTTTTCCTCTTAATCCTTCTAATAATATATTATAGGAATATTCTATACCCAAAGGTGAACGATTGGTAGGTTTAGTCAAAATTTATACTAGCCCATTTTCCTTCAACTGGAGATTCGAAATCTGAAACTGTAAACAGAAATGGAACTCGAAATCTACTTGTAACTTAAGAAAAGACATCAGACAGAGTCCTACGTGGCTTTCCATGTCAAAAAGAAGAACCCAAGTGTCCTTAATTTCCCCCTCACAACTACTTGTCTTTGCCCATCTGAAACCTGAAGTTCTTCCTCACCTTGCCGCTGCCCTCATCCCGATCAGCTTCCTCCTTCGCCGGCCTCCACCTCTCGCGGCCACGCCGCTTCGGAGCCGCCTCCTTCTTGTTCTGAACCTTCTCGTTCCGGCGGCAGCTTCGCTCGAGGCGCCCCATCAGCATGTTACTCTCACGATAGCAGCTTGGGCCCGATGATGCATCAGAGGCCATCGAGTCATCGCTCGCTTCACCTTTTGTGTTGTTTTCTTTACCACCGTCCTCATCTTTATCTTCTCCGACTGGCCCGCTTTTGTTTCCATCACCACTCTGGTGGTCGCTGCTGCTACCGCCGTCGCCATCGTCTACCAGCAACGGTGATCCGATGTACATTGTCCATCCGGATTCACTGCTGTTGCATCCTTCCTGGGTTTGAGAGAAAGACTCCATAGGGGCCGTATCCTCTAAGTGAGACTTTACTTATAAAAACAAGAAGGTAAGAGAGACTTGGAGAGTAGAAGAGAAATGAAGCCCAATTAGGGAGAACTCTACTGCCCTTAAATAGGAAACCCTTTTCTGCATATGTTGTGTTACATCCTTTTTATTGAATAATATAGAAAGAATAAGCTAGACATTCCTTTTTTGTCAGCATGCTGTAAAGTCATAAGCCAATATTATACAAAGATAGAAAAAAAATGAAATGATGGGGGCAAAGGAGACACTAGGTTTTGTTCTTGGGTTGGTCCTAAGTAAAAAAAAAGGACAAAATCCAACTACTTGCCTCATCGCCCATGTAGAATCCATTTAATTCCCATGAATAATAGTCCACCAGATTACAGCTAGCTTATATGTGCAACTCAAAAGCTGTCCAGAAAGCGATTCCAAATAACTTTTATTAGCAAAAATATATATCTTTTTTCTATACTTAATTACATTTAATGACTCCGACTTTATAATTTTTTTTGATAACTTAAATAATATAATATCTAGATACAATTTATATAAAAATAATTATATAATAAAAAATCATATTATTCAAAAGAATCCATTAATTATAATAAATTCTTTTTCTACTAAATAATTTATCCTTTTAGATGTACTATTTAATTTCCCTTATATTTTCTAATAATTTTTATCCTTTCAATTGTTATTTATTATATCAAAACTTTTAATATCGATAATACAATCCCAAATTATATAAAATATAAAATTGTTATTTGTTTATAAAATTATAATTATTATAATATTTATAATTTATAATTTATAATTAAATATAAATCTAACCACTTATTAATACATAAGTTGATACTCATAATATATTCGAAATTAAAAATCCAATTCTTACTTTATTTGAATATTAAGAAAAAATACTTATCCTATATTAAAAAAATTGTAATTAACTCGTATATAATTATTAATAGTGAGTTTAAAATTATAATTAACAAATTGGACAAGTGATTACACTCTTTTATAATATAAAATAATTATTTCCTAATTATTCATAGGAAATGTTCAATGATATTAAGAGTATAATTTATTAAAATTTAATCACATCCCCCACTTTAAGCATATTAGTTATATAAATATTATTCAAATTCCTACTCTGTGGTGACGTCACCTGAAAGGACTACATGAGTTGGTTCACTAATTCATTCACTCACCTTGATTATTGTACTCTTGCTTCTTCCCTCCCTGCAACATGTCATAAATACATGAAATGAAACCCTAGACTTCAATGCATGGTCAGAGACATATGAACTTCATTCTTGTACGTATAAGATACACAGACTGCAGATCATACATACCTGTCCCATCTCCCATAACCCGAAAAAACACATTAATTGTATATCGATAAGTGTACAAGCTCCTTTTGTCCATCACCTCGAAGCTCACAGAGCAGAGTTCACATTTCCTCTTACACGTATAATTCAGCTGTGCGGCAATATGTTGAAGGTAATAATAAATACAAAGGTAATAATAAATACCAAACTATCCAATTTACTAGCTTACTCACCAGCTCATTATTCTTAGGTCTAGATTTAGTTGAGTTCTTTTTTACATTTCAATTTGTTTTTTTTGCACAATACATATCAATTTGTATTCATTTTTGGTTACATTATAATATTAATTTTGATCATCAAATACTAGTTAATTTGTCGAGGTGATATTTTATATGACGTAGTACCTGATAATATATGGCATGATGATAATGTTGCCTCTATGAATTGACAGATATACTTAGTATTAATACTTTAGTTATTCAAATATAACAACTTTAACTGAATTTAATTTATGGGCATTAAAGGGTAGAGGACTAGAGGAAAACATCTTTGTTTTGTTGTTCTTTAAAGATAAAAGAGTAGTAGGTTTGATTTTTTAAAATAAATAAGGTTGATAAATTTATTGATAAAATAATAACCATTTATAATTATTTGTCATATTTTAGGTTTAATATCTTGATTTGTATGACAACTTACATGTTGTATAATATATTATATAATGAAATATTTAAATGATATTTTTTTTCATATTTAAAGTTAAATATTATGACATTCGTGTGTATATATATAATAAAACGTTAATGTTTTTTGTCCAATTTGTATGTCATACATTAATTTTTAATAATTTATAATTATTTTAAAAGTCTTGAGTTTAACTCCTTAACCAATATATAAGATTTAATGACATACTATACATTGTATAACATCATAATTAGTGTATTAATAGAATATTGTAGTATTCAAATGACATTAATATAAAAAAAAACTTTTAGGTCCAATATTTTCTTTTTTTGAAAAAATATATAATTTTCCATTAAATTAAAGAAATTAAGACTATATTGTGGGAAATAAAGGATAAAAATAAATCCATAAACGATTATTAGTAATCTAAATATCATATGATTGTAGTTAGTTGCCTTTCTCGAAAAATGCATACTTACTGTTCTGTAAGATGGACTTGAACAGATGCTACGATCAACGATCAGACAGATAACTTCTCGTATTAAATTCTCAGCAATCAATCTACAAGATCAAAAAATGAATCACTATTTTCAATTCCATCATCCGATCACTTCTCGTATTTAATTCTCAGCACTCAATCTAGAAGATCAAAAAATGAATCACTATTTTCAATTCCATCATGGGATGATATTTTCTTCTGCCCCTTCATTCATTATAGAGCTGATGTATTCTCATTTTTGTACAATAATTAATAAATTTATTTTGTATTCAAATAAAAAACAAACCAGGAAATTACAGCCTCCCACCAAAAGTTTCGCCCAGTAAATGTTTTTGCACGTGAGAAGCCTAGTAATGAAAAAAAATGAGTCAAGGATGATATTTCACTCTTGAGCTAGAAATAGAGTTAGAAATTATACAACATATACTGTTTATTTGTGCTTAAAATAGGTAGCCTTTTGTTTAAAATATACGTCATTCAAGTTGATAGTATTAGGATATGTTCATTTAGTTCATGTTTTGACTATTGACTTAGACAACATATGCAAAACATGTTAAATATGAAATTTCTTCTATTTAGGATTTCTTATACATATAGACAATATGAAAAAAGAATAATATTCTTGTGTTTAATTATGCCATTTGCATGTGTGATTGAAAATATATTAAATGTTTTTTTTGCCCAAAGAAAATATATTAAATATAATATCAAAATTTAATGCAAGTTAAAATTGAGAAAGTAGACTAAGGCCAGTATTGTAAAAATAAATTATACAACTTTTAATATGATTCTTCCTATTGTAAGATTTGTTTAATAGATCAAGCTAAATTGGATAATGCTAGAGTACTAGGAACTAAGATTCGAGTGCGTGCACGAGATATAAGTCTGAGTTGCAAGAGGAGTGATTCATTTTGTAAAAGTACAACCATTATTACATTTTCATCCAATTTTAATAATTCTTATTTAATTTACCACAGGTAACTTTTATGAGTTCTTTACTGGATAAAGTGTGCAGTGGTCTTTTAACTCTTATCATTATTCCATGAACTTAATTCTTATTTTACAAGCATAAAAATCTCTTTCGAACTTCTCACACATAAAAACTCAATCTGAGTGATATTTATATTATAATTCACTAATAAAACACATTTTTAGATGATTGTCCCTTATTTTGTCAATAATATATATACTATTACAACTTCTTACATGTTAATATCTATTAAAAACTCACGCACAATCAACTAAGGGCTATTGAAGTATTTGTGTTATATATCACACTCCCAATACACATCCTATAATATTTATTTATTTGTACGAACATCTCATATTATTTGATCAATTCTACTTACTCTAGATGACAAGTAATACTTAAACCTCTACCATACACTTGGTTGGTAGGAAGTTTTGTAAAACATGACTATTCCCTTATATCTCTACTTCTAGTATTCCATTTACGCTTGACACTACCTCTAATTTCAGGTATCATACTGATACAATACTTATCCACTAAAGTAATCATAAAATATTTTTATTTAAGCATACAATATGCTATTTAATGGACTCCGCTATTCAAGTTCTTTAACATGCATTATATTATAATACATATTTTATTTCTTTAATTATTTGGACTTGCATTACATTATAATACATATTTTATTTCTTTAATTCTTTGGACTCGTATGCTATCTAAACGTTTCATAATTTCTTGGGACTTAGTATACTACTAGACTAACCTTACTATACGTGTTCTCAATGCAAGTATTTATGTGTTTAGTGCCAGAATTTACAAGATTTGGTTCTATAATCGATTCACCATTCCTTGTTCATTCATAATACTTAGATTAATTCATACCACACTGAAGCATAGCTCCATTTCCAATTCAAAATATTTCAGGCTCGTTAGCCCTAATACTATGTCCGATATAGGTTGTAGCCTCATTTGGAAAACCTCACATGAGACATAGTCCCGATTTTCTTCTATATCATAATCATGGGTTCATTGTCCATTTCATATCTCATCATGCCCATCATATCCCATTTCTCATTTAAGTAAGTCTTATCATGCTCTCTACTTTCAGTAGTTCATTAAACTTTATAAAATATCATGATCGGTCCTATCATGCTCTCTACTTTCAGTAGTTCATTAAACTTTATAAAATACCATGTTCGATCCAATAAAACTCATTGTCTATAAAACCACTCACTCGAGTATCCAATAATGTGTTTGTTCTAATGCTTTTCTCAGTGTCTTTGATCGGAGATTCCATATGGCTATTCGCATCAACTGAAGCTACACTATTTACATAATATAACTTGGGTCAAATTTGGTTATAAATGTTATATTATTTTACTATCCTGTAATTTATCAAAATAACAATTTTTCCTCTCGGCCTAGTTTTGCTCTAATATCATATCAACAACCCATTTATACTACTCCCATTCGTATATTCTAAGTCCCCATATTTCCCTCCCTTTTCCCTTGGTCATTTTCTCACTAGAGACCCTACATATATAAATTTTGTCATTCAAATCCTTTAACTTTCTACTTATTACATAATAGTCATTAACCTTTCCAAAATTATATTTTGGTCCCTATACTTTATTCTTACCACTTTTTGGACTTTAAATTAAGATATATTCCCATCTTAGATCCTTTGACTTTTCCTGAGTTCACTTGGGGTCCCTAACTTCTCCTAAATCCCATTTTGGTCCTCCAATATTTCAAAATTACTATTTGGCCCCTTAAACTTTTCTAAAAGATTCACACAATTCCTCAACGACTTTTAAGATACCATTTCAGTTCCCTAAGTTTTCTCCAATTTTCTTTCTACTCCATAGGCTTCTATTGAGTCTCATTCGGGTCCTCATTATCATGAAATCACAACTTGATCCCTAAACTTTTAAAAAATTATGATTTAGTCCAATAACTTTTATCTCTTTCAAAACAACTCCATAAATCCTCCATAAACCTTTTCTCAGTCCCTCATCATTTTTATTAGGTTACCAAGGTCACTTTCTAACAAACATTGACTAGAACAGTGCAATTTTGGCCCCAATGAGGCTCTCACCGAAAAATAGACACAAAGTCAAGTTTTTGCCAGAAACTAACTAAAGAGAAAGTGGTGATAGCAGACACAAGTGAGGTTGGGTAGCTGACTTCTCCACGAGTCTGTGGATACCTTGATCACCTTTTGAGGTGGTTGAAACCACATATAATCCCCAATTTATAGAGCAGTGTTAGAAAGAGCAAGTTGCTAGAGCTTCACAAATTTTTCATGGTCACAAGGCTTACCTATAGCCTAAATGACCACCGTGGATGGTGAGAAGGGACCGTGAGTAGCTTTTAGAATAAATTTGGGTCATGGATGGCTGTCGAGGAGGTCATGATGAGTTCTGAAAGATTCTTCCCTAATTTCATCCGAGGGAGTCGAGTTATTGTTCTGTCACGTCGACATCGATAGGGGCATGGTGGTCACAAAGAGGGGTGCGACTCGAAAGCCAACCTCAACACGGTTCTAACACAACTGATATGTGCATATTTGGTGGTCAGAGGGAGAAATGGGAAGCTCTAGTAGTGAGGTCACTATAAAATAGAGAAAGTTGGACTGTAGAGATAATTCCGACCACTAGCCGACGAGGAGCAACCGAGTTTCATATGGACAGGTCAGGGTACCAATGATCGATCATACCACGTCCATAGCTAATTGGTCGGATGGGACCTCCAAGACCTCACTTTACATTTAATTTCACTCGAGGACAAAATTGTGTTATGTATCAGGTAGTTCGGTCGGTTTTGAGTGTCTATTGGCCAATTTGTCTCTAATCCGACCAATTCTTGGCCTCATTATTTTTCCAATGGTTTTCTTCCATTTTCACATTACTTGGGTGCACGAATCACCATTTCTCGTTAGGTCAAATCATTCTAAATGTATTAGGGCTCTTTGTCCCAAACTTTTTTTAACTCTGTCTCGGACTATTTTTCACTCACATCTTTCCCCATCATTGGATTCTAACCATGTGGGTTTCTTCGAGGTTATTTTCTTGAATTCATCTATATATGATTTTATCTATTAAATACATCCCCTAATCCTAATTCAATTTGAATCCTGACTTGATTTTTCATTCCCGATCCATATTTGGTTGAAGTCGATTTTAAAATTAGCAGACGTTAAAACAATAGTATAAGATTATCATTAAGATGAATTCAAAAATCCTTGCAAACACTTTTGTAATACTGGTAAATCAAACTAAGAATTTAACACGAGCAGACTAGGAAAACTAAGGTTGAACCAAGAATGATAACTTGAGACCGAATATTGAGAATAAAACCAGGTTGGGAAAAACTATACATACCCAAATTTTGGAAATAGGAAAGTCCACACAAATCATTCCAAGGAAAACCCTTAAATAAGAAATCGAGGATTTGGAAAATCATTGGTGAAAATCGCTCCAAATCAATATTAGGGGTATGTAAGTTAAAAAAAAACCCTTGATTTATAAGAGGATTTAGACAAATCAAGAAAGGGAGAATATTGAGCCCAATCAATAGAAAATGTGAATAAGGATTTTTAGAAAATTGGATGGGGGCAATAATCAGGTGAATCGACCAAAAGATAGCCAAAACCAATTAAACCAAATTAGAACGGTAACATACCCCTCTAATTTTTAGAAGGTGCAAATTAAATGGGAAAGTGGTCATTTTTCAGCCTAAATGATAGGAAATTGAATAAAAAAATTTTAGAAATTTAATTTTGGCCAAGAATTGGCTGAATTGGAGGTTAATTAGTCAAGGAACAATTAATTCACCAAAAACGAATTTGCAGGCCATGATGGGTGCACACACACATGGACCTCACGCACACATGCATGACACGGTGCACACATGTGCCACATGCACGATGCACACACGCTCATGCGCCTATCATCCTTTTTGCAGACTAAAATTCGATTGGGCAACCCGCTACTCGAAACCTTATTTGACACTATTCATCCCTCCACCCACCTCCTCACAGAAAATTTCTCTACAATACGCAAAAGAGAATTTCTAAAAAAACCCCAATGTTGATTAAATCTCAGGCAATAAAAATTTTCATTTATCTAATAACTCGTCCATCTATCTCTCCATATGAGCAATTGAGTTTTCATTTAGTCGGTGGGTTAAATTTTACTCTAAAATTATAGAGAGTTACTAGTGAACTTTAGACAACCGTAACTTTCAAGCTCGAATTTGCCATCCTTAAACCACCAAGCTTGGTGATCTTGGTGTCCTTGTGCACGCACACAGCTTGGCTTTCCATCTCCACTGGTGTCTCGGATCAACAACCCCTCTACAGGTGTCGACAAGCCCTCATAGTAATAGGTCCCAACTTGTTGGAAAATGGCCAAATCCTTTCGAGGCAGAATTCTTCGCCACTCAATGACCTAAAATTGCCCAAACATTCCCACAACCTCCTATCAACTCAGGCTAACGAACCATATTAGCCTCTCCACCGTAGAAGCTTTGTCCATTCTTTGTCTTTAACACCCCTCTATAAATGGGGTATTATAGGCGATGTCGACCACCTATGAAGGTGATCAAGGCATCCCTAAACTTGTGGGAAAATCAGTTTTCCAGCCCCACCGGTGCTGACCTCCACTGCCCTCTCTCTGATAAGGTATAACCCAAACCCAACACTGTGTTGTTTTCCGGCAAAAGGCCAAACGTGACCAACACCATGTCCGACTAGAACAAGGTGGCAAGGTCCTAGGGAATGTGTTTAAGATTATATTAATATTATTTATTGAGTTTATTGTTGTAATTGATAATGAGAAAAGTTGGGGACTAAAGTACAATTTTTGAAAAGTATAGAGGTCAAATTAGAATTTTTAAAAGTATGGGTATCACACCCCAACCTGATTTCCTAGTCAGACCCATAGACAACCTACCACACCCTCTTGACTTTACAATAATGGACTTGGCATCATTGTAAACTCGACAGGGTGCAAGACTTAAAACATAATAAGTTAAATTATTTTCAAAAAATAATAAATTGGACTTTTTAGAAAATAAAATTTTGAAAACCACACCACAACCAAGTACTTAATGTAAGTTATACCTTGGAGCTATATGAATTTTTTCAATTCTTCATTTATTTAGAACGTATTTTCATTTCTAAAATGGGTATTGGAGTGTAGTGAGTTTCACAACTCAGTGAGAGGGTTTAGCTAATATCGTGATGTCATGTCCACCACTCAGCACATACTCTAAATAGGATTATAAGAAGGTTTTGTAAAATAAGGGTTTACCATAAAAAAGCTTAGAGCTTAAAAGAAAAAAACTTGTAACAATAAGTTTGTATTCTATTCAATCCAGTAGATAAAATCTATCATCGTGTTCATTTATAACAAGTATTAAAATTTTACTTGTATTTGACAAGCATATCTCACAAACTCAAATTTACATAATGATACTTTTAATTTAATCACAATGTGTTGGGAAATCAACTTAACAAGTTACTACTTGTTTTATCATTGAAAACTCTTACACATGATTTTTTTTATTAATTTCACTAGTATCACAAAAACTAAAAATTATGTTTATTCCTACCCGAAAGAAATTTCATAATTTATTCAAGGTAAAATTTCCATAAGTTTGTATCAGACAAACAATCAAACACCTTTATGGTAAACACCATCCTTTGATAATAAGAAAATCGAGGAAAAAATAGTCATTTTCAATTTGAAAACTGAGTCGGTCTACAAACTGGAACTGATAGAGAAAGGGCAAACTGGGAAATTTATGAATCCCGAGTGACCCAAAGAGTTCCAAAAGTCATGGAAAGGGATTTAAGGATGAATTGGAGATGAAAACCCAACCAATTCAGGTGAATTAGATCTAAATTGGATTCAACTAGTTTAGACTGGTTTGAACCACTATTGAACCCGATGCTAAATTCATTTTTCTAGGTGGCTTAAAAAATTTAAATATGAGATTTGAGGCCATCATTGGATAGAAAATGAATTTAGATAAATATAAAAAATTTTAGATTTGAAAAATTCGGTTGAATCGGGGGTGAACCAGCCGGTTTAAGCTTTAAACCCGGTTCGTACCGGTCCGGTTCGATTTGGAACAATGTCATCTTCTTCCTTGAGATGACAGCATTGTTCACTCGCCGAAAAATCATACAGCGCCGACAAAGCTGAAAAGTCTCCGGCCAGGGAGTTTCAGGCAATGAATGACTGTCATTAAGGTGCCAATCGAATGGCCAGGAAGTCCCCGAGCTTCATATATAATGACCCCCTCCTCATTCATCCTCTCCACACCTGAAAACTCCATTCTCTCTCAACTGCTCCAATTTTTGACGAAGCTAGAACCAGAGCTCTGACTTGGGCACTTTTTTGAGCCAAACAAGGCGAGGTCAGGTTCTTTGGATTCGGGGAGAAGTCAACTACACACCTATAGTCTATATTTGCTCCGAGGATCACTGGAGAAATGCCGGCATGATAGAATAGTGAAGCAGCTCTGGTGGATCGAAGCTGCCCTATTTTGGCCAAGCTGAAATCGGCCAATTCGAGCCATTCTCAGGCTAAACCAAGCCCTCCCAACACCTCCAGAGCCCTCCTACAGCTGAAATAGAGTTAAAAGTTAAGCCAATTCGACTCCCCTCTATAATTTCTGACCAGTGCTAGAGAGAGAACTAACATAACTTTGATGATAAAATTATCATTCAATTCAGCATCAATTGATGTAATTCTTGATCCTAGGAGGAACCCCCAATGGGAAGCTTTCGAAGCTCTCTCTCTATAAGACCAGTTTTTCGGCAAAGCTTCGTTTGAGCTCATTCTGGCATCAAATCGTGTAATTCAAAGTGCAATTGAATCATATGAAGGTGTAGGAACTTTAATCTAACTTCAATTTCAACAATTAAACTCATTTGACTGGTCAATTTAATGAAATCAAATTTGGCTGAGTTAGAAGGTTGAAATTGGGGGAAATTTGGGAATTTCAAAAAATTGAGAGCCAATTTGGCATGATAAAGATGGAACACGAAGTACCGAGAACGCTAGCTAAGACAAGTTCGAGTAAGGACAACAAGCCGACTAAGAGGATATTCACTACACTATCGGGTGAGTGGGAATTTAATATCATACCTGGTTGGGATGATAAGCACCTCGAAAATGAAAACCCAATGCTAAGTGGTATTTTAATCATCACACTTGAGAGGAGTGATGTAGAAATCAACCGGAAAAACTACTTACCGGTTGTAAGTAGATCATACCCTATTGGTATGATGAAACTTTCTCGAAGGAAGTGGAAAACCCATTCATTGGTTATGAGCGGAGATGTCCTCAGACTCCGTTGGTATGATGGACAGTTGAAAAGTATATTTTGTCAGAAGTGCTCTCCTCTAACTGTGTGCCACTATTTAAAAATTTTGGGAGACCTTCTTGGTAGGAGCTTGAATAGCTCTATTAGGTCGGACACCTTGGTTTTGGAACTTGGGGGCTAATATGCTCGATTTTGAAAATCTCGAATACTGGGCCCTAGGCCAGTTGGCATGATCTGGAGCTCGTAAACAAACATGATTAATATGCCATGAAAAGTTAAGTAATGAGTTGTTTGGCCATGGTATCAAGACAGGACTGACATACTCACTCAATTAGCGGTAGTGCGACATGACAAGTGTTCGAACTAGTAAAGACAAACAGCTGTAGGTCGAGTTGAGGGTCGGGGCCGTTGGATCAGTGGCACCACAAATTATATGGAATTATGTGAAAAATTGTTGATTGTGCATGCACTGTATTACAGGACCTTCAAGACGCCCAAGAGGGGCAGTGATATGTCCTAGGGCTCTGAATGACCTAGTGGATATAAGGGTAGTTTGTCGTACCAGAAGTCTTGCGAAGCTCGGAGTAGCTTCAAGCACATGAGACTGGGGTTTGGGACATGATGAGGTCTCTGTCCTCATACGGACACGAAGTTTTGTTATGGGATTGAGGGTCAGATGTTGTGAACATCCACTCATTCTTAGGGTTGAAGTAGACGTATTTCTATCTAGGTGTCCAGTAAAGTCACTCCGACATCACAAGTGGGTTTCAGTGGACGGGTTGGCCTGCGATTGTGTGTTTTACCTTCATGATGAAGGATGTGTGTTGGGTGATGACACATTGTGGTTAATAAGAAATGGTGATAAAAACCGGAATTGAAAATGAAAGGTTTTTAAAAAGAATAAGTAGTCTGGCACACTCCAAATCAAACATTTTTCCTAAAAGTTAAATTTTGAAAACCCATTCATTGAGTAGTTGTACTAACTTCACTCCCTTATATCCCTTTCAAGTAACCTCAGAAAGCTTACCCCAAAGACCACCAGCTAACATGCATATAAGATAAGTATGATAAGTTTAAAATTTTCTGTAGTTTTAATTTATGTTATTATAGGAAAGGTGCAGGTTTAAAGGACGCCTTACTCTTTATGGTTTATTAATAAGGGGCAACCCTTAGTAAACCGGGAGAGTGGCGAATTGATCACAGAGATTCAACCAAACTGGGTCGGGGTGTGATATTTCTTATCAAATGGATCAATCATTCATAGAATAGATCCTCTGAGTCTACAACCTCTACCACATTGGTACAAGGCTACAACCCCGACCATTTGTCTGTGTGAACACCATTGCCCAACCACAAGACATTTCTGAATGAAGTTGTCCGCTATTGAGGGACAAGACCTCTACTACTTCCCCTTGGTCTTAATGCACCAAAGGACTTCGAGAGCCCCATGAGATACTAGACCGGTGATAGCCTCCCTTGTCCCAACATTGTTGTTCAACATCCGTTAGAACCAACATTACCCCATACGAGACATCTTCTTAGTTCTAAACAATTGCAATCCCAAACAATAGTCTTTTGATTTAAGACCTTTCTATTTGTACTAATAGCCCAACGAGCTCCAACTAGACTTTTGCTCGACAGCTTAAATAAGTATTATCAATTTGTGATAGCTTTTATTAAACTCATAAATCAAAATTTATTTACGAGATTTGACCTATTCCCATTAACCTTAGACCCACTATTCAAGTTTTCAAAATATGGCATTGGACCCACTTCTCTTTCAAAATCGTGGCCTTGGACCCAATTTCACAGAATTGGATCTAACCAACTCTTGTTGATCATGGGTTTCACCCATATACTACATCGACAGTCGAAATTAGATCATTCCCTCAAGTCTTTTCACACACCTTTCAAGGGTAGTCCTACTATCATGATTCATGCTCACAACAAAATAAATCCCAAAATAGTTTAAGCATTTTAACGCAACCATGGGATATTATTTCTGGAAAAGAGGTTTTCAATTCTTGCAAGTAATAACATGCTATCGGTCCAATTAGACTTGATGCAAAAAATCCAACACACCGTTATTCGGTGACATGTTTGTCTCGGAGGGATTCCTAAATCTTCATGCTCTTCTCGCATGATCATGTACGTTTTGCTCTCTGCATATCATACTTAATTTCATAAATGTTCTTCGGGCCATAATCTTGACATTTATTACACTATACCCTAATATTTCAAAAAAAATATGGTTTTGCCCTTATACCCTATTTCCTTAATTAAATCTATGTCTATTAAATAAGAAAATAATTTATAACCTTTGTACCTTCCACTCAGAATCTTGTACTTGAAGAATTTGGAGTTAGTCATTGAGTCTTGGAATTTCCTCCCTACTCCAATTGTGCCTTATGGGGCATTTTTCGTAAATTTGACATCTTGACTTTATTTATATCACCAAACACGCCCTTAAGCATATGATTATCTTTTCGACCAAACATGGATTTACGGTTAATTGTATTTATTCAATAATGTAGGGGTATTTTAGTCATTTTGAAAGAGAGGGGCACACTCCTAATTTCTTTGTTGGTGTGGGGCACAATCGTCATTCCACTTACCTTGCACTTTAGTTCATTCGAGGTCCCACATTAGGCATCTAAAGCACGCTAACTCCTCTTCACCAATCCTCTCCATCTAGATATGTTTGAGGTGATTTTTGTCACCACTAGAGCTCAATCATCGACGTTTTCCATCAATTGAAAGTCCTCCTCTCCTGTTTTGTTGCCAATGAGTACTCAGGTAAGTCTATTCTTTTCCTCCTTGGTGATTTTGGTACATTTGTAGGTAATTCCAGTGAGGTCCCAAAACTGTCATTGTTTAGGTGACCTCCAACTGCAACTCTCGTATTGTGGCATCGCCACTTCCATCGACTACTCAGGCAATCCTATCGCCAATTGAGTGTAAAGGTATAGAGAGTTTCCCCTTCAGTATATTGTGAAAATTTCTACTCATAAACCTTTGAGGTAAGTGAAGTGGAACCCTTATACTTGCCTTCTTGATCTTGGCTTCATTCGTGCGATGTCAGAAGGCTCAATGGTTTGTTCACCTCTTTAATTGTAGGTTTATAGGTTCCCGATGATCTCTCCTCCATCTTGGCTTTCTTTGATTCATTCCGGTTGATCACCAAATACTTGTAAGTTTGGTAATTCATTCTAATTCCGAGTGTTTGTCCGCCAAAGTCCCAAGGCTCTCAACTCAACCCGCAGTTGTTTGTCTTGACTGGTTCGTCGACCTGTCATGTCGCACTGCCGCTAGTTGATTGAGCATGTCGGTCCTATCTTGGTACCATGGCCAAATAATTCACTTATTAAGTTTTATGGCACATATATCATGTCTGTTTATGAGCTCCTGCTCGTGCCAACTAGCATTGGACCCATTATACGAGATTTTCAAAATCGGACATTTAGCCCCCAAGTTCCAAAATCGAGGCCCCCAACCTATTAGAGCTATTCGAGCTCCCGTCGAGAAGGTCTCCCATATTGTTTAAGCATTGGCACACAATTAGTGGAGAGCACTTCTGACAAAACATATGTTTTCTCTATCCATTATACCACCCGATATAAGGACACCTCCGTTCATAACCGATGAACGGGTTTTGAACTTCCTTCGAGGAAGTCTTATCATACCAACCGGGTATCATCTACTTACAACCAGTAAGTAGTTTTTCTGCATGATTTTCACATCACTTCCTCTAAGTAGTGATGTTTAAAGTACCACTTAATAGTGGGTTTTCATACCGAGGTACTTATCATTGCCTAACCGGGTATGATATAAAATTTCCACTCACAACCAGTAAATGGTTTTTAAATTTTAAGTTGTGCTCATCATCCCAACTAGGTATGATGTTAGTAAACTCATTCACCCGTTAATGTCGTGAATTCCGCTAGACCGATTCTTGGTATTCACGCGAGCTTGACCTTGCTGGCGTTCCCTGGTACTTCGTGTTCCTACACAATATGAACATCTTGGTTCATTATCCTTTGGCCTAATTGCTTTCATTCATTCCAAATGAATGAGAAAGTCAAACTTTCATTTATTTGCAATTAGGTCCCTGAAGTTATTTCTCTTTAACTTTAAGTCTCAAATGCTAGTTTTTCCTCAAATTGAGTTCCGAAACTTCTAAAATTTATCATAAGACCTCAATTTATTCCATTTCACAAAAAGGGGTTTAAATTTTCCAAATTTCCAATTTGGTTCCCTAACTTTTCCAAAATTACCATTTTGCCCTTTCTTTACAAAAATGGTAAATTTTTCCCCAAAAATTTCAAAATTCCTCAATTGGTCTTTCAACATTATTTTCATGCCCAATTGACCCTCAATTTCATAAAATTTCATTTTGATCCTATGTATTTCAAAAATCCCCAATTTTCCCCCAATTTCAACTTCTTAACACAACCGAATTTGATTTCATCAAATTGACCCATCAAATGTTTCCAATTGTTGAAATTGAGTTTTTACATGCTCATACGATTCTTTAGAAATGTGAATCGCAAGTTTTAATGCCGGGACGATCTCAAACGGAGCTTCACCGGAAAATGAACTATAGAGAGAGAAAGCTTCGATTACTCACCGGTGAAGGCACGATGGTCCGAGCTTTTAATCTGGGCAAATAGATCTTGTCCTGAGGTTTATCCTAGAATAAAGAATCACATCAATTAATACAAAATTGGATTAAAATTTTGTCATTGAAATTCGGTCGACCCTCTCTCTAGCACCGATTGAAAATTATAAAGGGAAGCCGAATTGGCTTACCTTTCGGTCCTAATTTGGCCGTGGAAAGGCTGAGGAAGTGTTGGGAGGGCTTGGTTTGGCCTAAGGAGGGCTTGAAATGGCCAATTTCAACTTGGTCGAAATAGGGCAGCTTCGATCCGCTGAAGCTACTTCACTATTCCATCATGCCGACGCTTCTCCAACGATTCTCGGATTGACTAGAGTTTGCTATCAGATAGTTGTCTTCTCCCCGTTCTAAAGAACTCGACCTCTCCTTTCGAGGTTAAGAAACATGTTTAAGTTGA
This sequence comes from Trapa incisa, assembly GCA_030064435.1. Classification (NCBI taxonomy): domain Eukaryota; kingdom Viridiplantae; phylum Streptophyta; class Magnoliopsida; order Myrtales; family Lythraceae; genus Trapa; species Trapa incisa. The sequence continues at coordinate 8,618,894 of CM057772.1, read as the reverse complement.
AACTCTGGTTCGAGTTTTACCGAGAAATGGAGCAGTAGAGAGAGAGAAGTGTTCAGGTGTGAGGAGAATTAATGGGGATTACCTCTTTATATAGGTGTAAAATCATGTATTAAATGGGAGAGATGTATTACTAGTATTAATTTTGCTATAAATTATTGGTATTAATTCTAATAATTTAATTTTGATATTAAATAATTTGTATTAATTCTAACAATTTAATTTAGGTATTAAATTATTGGTATTAATTATAATAATTAAATATATATTAATTTATGGCTATTTATGATAAGGCGTACGTTCGCATAAATAGTTTTGACCGAAATTTTGGGTTACAAAAAAAATCATACTTCCAAGGAGGTCACCCATCCTCACACTACTCTTGGGCAAGCACGCTTAACTTCAAAGTTCTTATGGATTCTTGTTCACCTGAACCAATTTGGTTTTTCTCTTCTAACTTGTCTTAAATTTCTTTTCTAAGGTTTAATGAACCCATTGGATCACCTGAAAGTTGTAAATTTCCAAATTGCTTATTACCAAATGATCTGGTTTGTAAACCGACTCAGCTTTCTTACTCGGGTTGACTAGTTCTTTCCCAGTTTTCCTTAACTCAAAAGTGCGGGGTTTACATACACAGTCAGGGGAGAGCACTTCCAACAAAATAAATTTTCAACTATCCATCATACCAATCGAGTATGAGAATATATCTCCCCTCATAACCAATGAACGGGTTTTCTACTTCCTCCGAGAAAGTTTCATGATACCAACCGGGTATGATCTACTCACAACTTGTAAGTAGTTTTTTTGCATCATTTTCACATCACTTCTCTATGTTGTGATGTTTAAAATACCACTAATAGTGGGTTTTTATTTTGAGGTACTTATCATCCCCAACTGGGTATAATATAAAATCCCACTCACAACCAGTAAGTGGTTTCTAACTTTAAATTATGCTCATCATCCCAATTGGGTATGATGTTAGTAAGCCCACTCACCCGATTGTGTAGTAAAATTCCTCTTAGCTGACTTTGTTGTCCTTACTTGAACTCATCTCAACTAGCGTTCCTAGTACTTCGTATTCCTACACGATATAAACATTTTTGTTCAATATTCTTTGGCCTAATAGCCCTCATTAATCCCAATTGAATGAGAAAATTACACTATTCCTTTATTTGTAATTACGTCCCTAAAGTTACATTTCTTTAACTTTAAGTCCCTAATGCTGGTGTTTTCTTTAAATTGAGTCCCTAAACCTTTAAAATTCCTCTTGGGACTTCAATTTACCCAATTTCATAAAAATGGGTTCAAGTTTTCCAAATTCCCAATTTGGCCCCAAAATTACCATATTGCCCTTCCTTTTCAAAAATGATAAGTTTTACCCCAAAAATTCCAAAATTCTTCAATTGGCCCTCTAACATTCTTATCATGCCCAATTGACCCTCTAACATTCTTATCATGCCCAATTGACCCTCAATTTTATAAAATTGCATTTTGGTCCTTTGAATTTAGAAAATCCCCAATTTTTCCCAATCCTCCCCCTCCCCCCAATTTCAACTCCTTAACACAACCGTATTTGATTTCATCAAATTGACTGAACAAACACTTTTAATTGTTGAAATTGAAGTTAAAATTAAGATCCTACATCTTCATTTGATTCAATAGCACTTTGAATCATAATTTTTAACGCTGGAACGAGCTTGAATGAAGCTTCACCGGAAAACAGACTATAGAGAGTGAAAGCTTCTTTCATCAGTTGGGGGCACGACAGTTCGAGCTTTTGATCTGAGCAAATAGCTCTCGTCCTGAGGTTCATACTAGAATCAAGAATTGCATCAATTGATGCCGAATTGGATGAGAATTTTACCATCAAACTTCTACCGGTTCTCTCTCTAGCACCAGTTAGAAATTGTAGAGGGGAGCCGAGTTGGCTTACCTTTCCGCTCTAATTCAGCTGTAGGAGGGCTGTGGAGGTGTTGGGAGGGCTTGGTTTGGCCTGAGGAGGCTCAAAATGGCCAATTTCAGCTCGGTTGTAATAAGGTAGCTTTCATTTGTCGAAGCTGCTTCACTGTTCCATCATGTCGGCGCTTCTCCGGCGACCCTCGGAGCAAACGGAGACTACCAACGTGTAGCTAAATTCTTCCCCATTCTAAAGAACCCAACCTCACCTTGTTTGGCTCAGAAAAGTGCCTAAGTCAGAGCTCTGGTTCGAGCTTCACCAAAAAATGGAGTAGTTGAGAGAGAATGGATATTTTAGGTGTGGAGAGGATGAATGGGGAGAGAGTCTTTATATAGGAAGCTCAGGGACTTCTTGGCTATTCGATTGGTGTCTTAAAGGTGGTCATTTATTGCCAAAAACTCCTTGGCCAGAGAATTTTCAGCTTCGCTCGTGCTGCATGATTTTCTAGCATGTGAAAAGTGCTGTCATCTAAAGGAAGAAGACGACATTATTCCAAACCGGACCGGATCAGTCCGAACCAGGTTCAAAGCTTAAACCGAACTGTTCACCCCCCCATTCAACCGAATTTTTCAAATCTAAAAATTTCTAAATACATTTTCTATCCAATGGTGGCCTCAAATCTCAAATTTGAATTTTTTAAGCCACCTAGAAAAATGAATTTAGAATCTGGTTCAATAGTGGTTGAAACTAGTCCAAACCGATTCAATTAGGTTCGAATCCGATTCACCTGAACTAGTTTGGTTTTCATGTCCTATTCATTCCCAAGTCCATTTCCATGACTTTTGGGACTCTTTGGGTTACTCAGGATTCATAAATTTCCCGATTTACCCTTTCTCTATCAGTTCCGTTTCATGAATCGACTGAGTTCATAAACCGGTTCAATCCAGTTGGATCCGGTTCATCTAAACTAGTCTTGTTTTTCCTTCCAATTTGTTCTAAGGTTCTTTTCCAAGGTTTTATGAACCCTTTGGATCACCCGAGAGTTGTAAATTTCTAAATTGCTTATTCCCAATTGATCGGGTTTGTGAACTAGTACCGTTTTCTTACTTGGTTTGACCGGTTCTTTTTCTAGTTTTTCCTTAACTCAAAAGGGAGGGGTTTACAGGATCTGATTGAACTGGTCAACGGTCCAGCTGGTCAATGTACCAGTTGTGAGGTAAGCACGTAGTAGTGGACACGACTAATCAGCGATCGACGCATGGCAGAGTGCACTGAGTCAACCACTTGGTGAGCACCTAGAAGTGCTCACCAATTAGAGAGTGATGCGTGTCCCTAGTCAATAGTGAGACAAGGAAAATCCATGTCACCGACGACTGACCAATGGGAGAGCGACATATGTCCTCAGTACATGGTCAATTGAGGAAAATCCTTGTTATCAAGGTTGACTAATGAGGAGCTAACATGTGACAAAGATGCCTCGTGAGCAACCAACTAGGATGTTAGAGAAACGGTCATCTAATAAGAGGTCGACACATAGTAGAGCCACATTGGATGGTCCCAACAAATCAGAAGATGACACATGGCAATGACACAGTGTGTCACGAAGGAAATCTAACTTATTTAACTCAGCCAATGAGAGTACGCGATGTGTCACAGTCAAACGGCTAGTCGGATGTTGTCACGCCCCTACCCGATTTGGTCGGACCCAGTGAAAAACCTACTACTCACTTTGGTCTAAGAAGGATCACCCCTTCTCAAGACCTCGAGGAGTCAGGCGTAATCCCTTCTCCTTGTTTCCTTGAATAACATTATACAAAACTCAATAACTTTAAAATAATTTTTTAACATACCTTACTTAGTGTTCATATTCGAGTATTCTTTTAAGGTTTGTCTCCTTTCATGAAAAAGTGTTAAAGGGAGGGCTGAGTTTTCTACAACTGAATGAGCGGGTATTAGGGTGAGTTTAAAAAAATAAAGCTTTTAAAGGATCATCTAAAATTTTTCTAGTTTAAGTCTTTTAATACTTCCCCTTGCTCAGGAGGTGTTTACCAAATACTTAGACGCCCTTTATCATTAATGGTACAAACATTCGCAGGTGCAGTACTCCAACTGGGTATTACATTAAATAACTCACTCACCCGATAAATGTAACTTGTTCGTCCTAGTCGAACTTCCCGTCCTTGTTGTGCTCCCTTGCACACATTCTTGTCCAATATGTCCTTACAGGGTTTAGACATGCTTATGTGCAAAGGTTTGTCATGAAAGTCCTTCTATTTCCATGTATTTACAATTTGGCCCTTGTTTTTGTTATATTGCACTTAGGTCCCTAAAGTTCATAATAGTTGACTTTAGGTCCCTAATGCTCAATTAACTTAAATTAAGTCCCTAGGATTTCCAATATCCTCCTTCGTCCTTAATTTTTCTAAAAAATTGTAAATTGGAACTCAACTTTTCCAAAATTTCCAATCAGTCCCTTAACTTTCCAAAATTATTAATCGACCCCGAATTATCCAAAGATGACCAATTAGTCCCAATTTTTCTAAAAATGACCAATTGGTCCTCCAAGTTCCTCTACATTGCCAATTGACCTTCAATTTTTGACAAACTGCACAAAGGCACCTCAATTTTTGAAATCCCCAATTTCACCCCTTTGTATCGATCAAATCTAATCTCTTCAAATTGGCCTTTAAAATGGGGTTAATTGTTCCTTTTTATGGTGTTAATCAGTCTCTCCACTTCCATATGGTCTGACCAAGCTTTGAATTGTTGTTTTTGGATCAGAAATAAGCTCAAACCGAGCTTCGCTAGAAAATTGGATGTAGAGAGAGAAAGCTTCGAGAACTTACTATCGGAGGTGCAGTGGTTTGAGCTTTTAATTTGGGAAGAAAGCTCTTGTCCACAGGGTCCTTCTAGGATAAAGAGCTGCTACAATTTGTGTTTTGAGCAGTGGGAATTTGGTTAGTGAAATTCGGGCACTTTCACTCTTTTGAATCGAACTATTCCGACGGGAGAGGACCGAATTGACTTAAGTCCAGTTCAAAATGGTTTAATCCATTCACACGGTTTAAGCCACCTAGAAAAATGAATTATTGAACCAGTTCACCACGGTTTAATCCAGTTCAAGTCCAGTTCACCTTGAACCTGTCCAGTTTTCACATCCAATCCATTCCCTAGTTCTTCTTCATGATTTTTAGGATTTCTTGGATACTTGGGATTTTCCAAATCTCCATTTTAACCCTTCTTTACCATTTTTGGTTCATTTATGGGCTCGATTTTCTCATGAAAATACTAGTTCTTTTTCCCGGTTTCCTTGGTCCGAGAGGATGGGTGTGAAACTCATCATCTCGGATCAAGTAAACCGGGAAAGAATCAATCAATTTAATGAGAAAACTGAAACACTAAATGAACAAAAAATGGTAAAAAAGGGTTAAAATGGGGAATTGGAAAATACCAAGTGACCAAAAAATCATAAAAATCATGGGGAAGAACCATGAAGTAAATTGGATGGGAGATCCATACCGGTTCCGGGTGAACTGGGCCTGAACTGGGTTGAACCATAATGAACTGATTTGGATAATTTATTTTTCTAGGTGGCTTGAACATCTAAATTTGAAAAATCGAGGCCACCATTAGATAGAAAATGAATTTATAAATTTTTTATTTTTAGAAGAACGGTCGAATCGGGCCAGAATCGGCCGATTTTCGTCACCAAACCCAATCAAACCGGACCGGTCTAGTCCAGAATAGTGTCATCATCATCTTCCTTAGGATGACAACACTATTCATTAATGGTAGAAAGACTTTCTTTTTCTGGCAATGAAATTTTCCCTTTGATTTGGGCATTTTCTTATGAGGATAAACTCGACCAATACGGAAACTGGTTGAGTAGAGGGACCCCGAGCTCCCTATATAAAGAGCTCCCCTCCATTCATCATCCACACACCTCAAATCGCCTCCTTCTCCAAAGTGCTCAGTTTTTTGGCAAATCTCAAACCAGAGCTCCAACTTGGGCACTTTTCTCAGCTTTAGAAGACAAACTCGGGTCCTATAGACTCTGGAGGAAGTCAACTACTTGAAGACAACCTACCCTCGACCCAAGGATCATCGAAGAAGTGCCAACGAGATCAAACAGTGCAGTAGCTCCATCAGTCCGAAGCTGCCCTATTTTAGTTGACTTGAATTCAACCAATTCAGATCTCCTACAGCCAAATCGAGCCTTCCCTTAACCCCCAAGGCCATCACATGACCTATTTAGAGGAGAAAGGTAAGCCAATTTGGCCCTCCTCCGTCGGTGCAGTTCAGTTCTAGAGAGAGAAAGTGATAGATTCTTTAATCAATTCACATTGATCCTAACTCTATTTTTTTTTCAATTCTTGATCCTAGAAGGACCCTGAGGACAAGAGCTAACTTCCTAGATCAAGAACTCGGATCATCGTGCCCTCGATGGTAAGTTTTCGAAGCTTTCTCTCTCTATGTCCAATTTTCTAGTGAAACTCCGTTTGAGCTCGTTTCAGACCTAAATTTTGTAATTCAAAGCTCAATTAGATTGTATGGAAGTATAGAAACTGATTCACGTCACCAATTTGTAAAAATAACCCTATTTGAATGGGCAATTTGGAAAAATCAAATTCGATCAGTAGAAAGGGGTGCAAATTAGGGGTAAAATTGGGGAAAATTTGGGGAAATTTTGGGGATTTGGAAAATTGAAGGACCTCCATGTAATTTCTCAAAATTGAAGGTCAATTGGCAATGAGAAAGATGTTGGAGGACAAATTGGTCATTTTTTCGAAAGAATTAGGGTAAATTGGCCATTTTTGGAAAGTTAGGGGTAAAATGGTAATTTTAGAAAAGTTGGGGACCAATTTGGAAATTTTGAGCCCCATTTACAATTTTAAGAAAATTAAGGGCCCAAGGAGGATATTGGAAGTCCTTGGGACTTGATTGGGGAAAAATTGAACACTAGGGACCTAAAGTCAAGAAGTATGAACTTTAGGGATCTTAGTGCAATAAAACCATGATTTGGGCCTAGTTGCCAATATGTGAGAACAAGAAGGCTTTCACGTCGAACCCTTCCTTATAAGGATGCTCAATGTTTGTAGAGACACATTAGACCAAGAAGTGAACCAAAAGGGAGCACAATTTGGACTTTAAAAACCGAATAGGGACGAACACATCACAATTATCGGGTGAGTGGGAAATTTTACACATCATACCGATTGGGATAATAAGCACCCTTTAAAAAAATGGAAAATCCACTTGTGAGTGGGACATTTTAAACATCATATCTGGTTAGGGAGATGAGCATGATTTTAGAAGTGAAAATCCACTTGTGAGTGGACCTACCTCTTTCATCACACCTAGTTGGTGTGATGAGTACTTTAAGCTAAAAAAATATTTGTCGAAAATGTTCTCCCCTTACTTTGTGCAAATGCTTAAATTATTTGGGAGACTTTCCTAATAAAAGCTAGAACAACTCCAACAAGTCGAGGGCCTCAGTTTTGAACTTATAGGGCAAAAGGCCTAGTTTTTGAACTCATGAAGTGGGCCTAAGGTTAGTGGCACGGGCTGGAGCCCGTAGACAAACATGAGTAAAAGAGCCATGAAAACTCTCATTAAATTGGAAAATTCAGTGTGATTTGCCATGGTACCAAGTCAGGACTAACAAGGCTCGATGGGCTAGTGGTAGTGTGCTAGGACTAGGTCGACAGACCGATCACACAAACTACATGCCAAGTCGAGTGTTGGGGTCGTTGGACTGTCGACACCAAAGATAACGGCTATATGTGAAAACTATTGTTTGTGCATGCACTTTGATTCGAGACCATCAAGACAGGGTAGTGATGGGTTCCAAGGACTACTAGACGACATGGTGGCGATAAGGGCAGTTTGTCGTACCAATTAGTCATGAAGCTACTATGTTTGGATTTCATCGAAGCTACTGTATTTGGGTTTCATCGAAGCTACTATGTTTGGGCTTCATTGAAGCTACTCTATTTGGGCTTCTCGAAGCTACTATGTTTGGGCTTCATGCGCACGAGACTAGAGTAGGGTTAAGATGAGGTCTTTGTCCTCATACGAACACAAAGAGATTATGGGGTCTGAGGGCCTGGCGCTGAGGGCAACACTCAGACTTAAGGTAGAAGTGGTCAAACTTCTATTAGGGTAGACATCAAAGTCGCGCTGATCCACAAGTGGGTGCAGTCAGAGTACTGCATCTACGAATGTGTGTGCCCTTTGTGATAAATGACATTTGTATGTTTGCTAAACACCTCCCCAGGAAAGGGGGTGTGCTAAAAGAGCTAAACACACATAATAAGTGAAAATTGTGAAAGTTTTGGAAAAAGTGAAAGATTTTGGGAATTATTTTTATACACTAAATATTTTTGAAAACTCACTTCCAACACCCGCTCATTGAGTTTTACAAACTCACCCACTCCCTTTTCTCTTTTTCAGTATAAACGCAGATACTAACGGTAAGACCCGAAAATAGAAAACTAGATAAAACTGGGATGCAGTCAGATTAAATAAGAAATTAAGTGAAAGTCAGATTATGGGATCAGAACGTGAAATAAAGATAAGGAAAGCCAAGAAAAATTGTTTTGAAGTTGGGAATTTAGAATGGAAAGCCAAGAATGTGAGGTGTGAAATGATTGAGAGAAAGATCGAGTTGAAATTGGAGCGAACCAGACCAATCATAGGACAACAGTAAGTTTTTGAGTAAACTTGAGAGTTGTAAAAGTATAATTCTTAGAGCTAGAATGAAGAAAAAGAGTTAAAAAATTAAAAATATATAAGTTAGGTCAAGAACCTACCAAATTAGTTGTGAATTGGGCCAAAACTTCTGAAATTGGTCAAACCGCCATGTTGGAGGTTGCAACCAATCATAGTGTGCCACGTGGTCGAACGTCCAATCATTGTGCTCTACATGAAGAAGTAGTCCGATCAGCGGATGTTGAGCCACATCATTAGATGTAACCGATCAATGTGTGACACGTGTCAAAAGTACAATGTGGATGGCATTCAAAACATATCAGGCAAGGCCAACCACTTAGAGTATGCCCCATGTTGACGGGCACTATGAACGTAGTTAAACACATTGGACAAAGATGATCAATTATAGAGTGCCACATGGTGACAGTTACACAATCAACAATGTTCGAACCTAGTTAGCATAGCGCAACCAATAGATGGGAACCACATGGAAAATAAATACAATCAGATTATTTTAATCCAATCAGCTGCACACGTCAGTAGGCAATAGTCAATCAATGTGTGTCATGTGGCGATGCATCGTGCATGCGTGCAGGTGCACGTACAATGTCATCCTCTTCGATGAACACACGTCTAAAATAGAGGAATGAAGCACAATTCCTTCCAGAAATGTTTGATCGCACTTTGCAACTCCAACACCATGTAAAATCACCACCAAGTAACCCCATCTCATACATACGGTACCTGATTATGATGGGGCTAAGCTTAGGGAGGTCACCTAGGAAGTCCTTTAGATTTCTTGGCTAGTGGCCTCGTCAACTTGTCATCGCCTGTGAGATTCTAGCAAATTGTGCAAACAACGCAATTTTTCGGTGAAGTTACCATTAGAAGCTAAACATGGTCAAATCTATCCATTCAAAGCTTTGAATGATCCTAGAAAGATGGGGGGGGGGGGGGGGAGATAGATGAAGTTGTAGAGGCAAATTCAAAGGATTTATGATGAGAATTGGTAAAACCTGAATAAGATATTTTTGCAAAAGAGTAGTAAGTTGAAGGGTCTCGAGCATAATTAATGAAAGATATGGGGACCCAATGGATCTATTAGAAGAATTAGAAATTCTAAGAATATGAATTATCATAGTAAGGACATAAGCGAAATACAAAAGAGACTTAGGGATTGAAAGGCAAGAAAGAGGGGGTCGGGAAATACTGATATAACGTAGTAGAAAAACTTTCTTTGAGTATTAATTCGGTATTACAATGTTAACATTAGTACATATAATAAATGGAAATCAAGGCAAGACTCATTAAGGGATTCAGACGTCAACCTAGTTAGTTGGATTATGATTATGGCATTAGGTTCAATTGAACCAATGTTATACTCGTTATGTATTTGAAATATGCATGTTTACTATTTGTTATTTTCTATTTTGTTGAACTAAGAACTTGTATGGAGACATTCAATAGTTTTACTACTAATATATAGCATTAGAGATGATTTGGTCAGATAGTGATGCCAACCCTATCATTTTTTTGGTGATATTTTTTGCTGAATTATTGGTAATTAAGATGGATGTGAGACAATATCGGTAGACGCCCATATAAAGGAGTAGTACTGAATCAATAAGGGATATCTAGGAGATAAAATAATAAGAGGAGATGCTTGCTCTCATATATTAGGACATGAGAGTCATATGGCGGTATTCATTGATTGATCAGGTGACAAGTGGAGATGGTCGTAGTATTCCTAAGGTGTTGGTGGTACAAATATTAGCAAGTAGGAGGGGTACTCTTTCTAACATAGTTTAGTAAAGGTCATTGAAGAGTTGTTGATACATACCATTAAGTACTAAGAGAGGGGTGTGACCTCACTGCTAGGTTGTAACCCTAATACGCACCTATTGTGTGAACATAAATAGTATGGTTTGTGAGACAATGTGTGAGACATTGTAGTGTTGAATATTGTATAGACGGGGACTTGTTCTCCTGAAAAGTATTACCAGAAAAACTATATAAGTTTTACATAAGAAAATTTTAAAAGATTTTTATACTTTATTCTAGTATTTTTAGTAGGTATTGTGTTTGTGTATATGACGGACTAATGTCAATGTTTCACTCGCTAAGTTTCTAATTAACAAAAATTTTTCAGCTCACCACTCTCCTTAATACATTTTAGGTACTACTCAAATTGAGCTAGAAGATTTGAGGGAAATCCTCATACAAACTCGAGGTAAGTATAATTGATTATAATTATCAAAGTCTCTAAATAATTAGAGGAGTTTTCGATTATGGGTAATTTTTTGAAAATTTTACTAAGAAAAATTATTTTATATTTATGTGTCTTATGATATGTCGATAATATATTATTGAGAATTACACTATTATAATTTTGGGAGGGTATTTCGATTGTAATGGTACTTCCATCCAAGTTATCAAGTTGGGATATTACATTCAATCACACATGAATGAATTATATAAGTTGGAAACAGATTTGTACAAAGTTACTATTACCTATGTGCATAGATTAGTGGATGCATGAGCATATATGTTTGAGAGAATGCCCATAAGAGCCAAGTAGTTGTTATATTATTATGCCTAATCATATCCATCAATTAATTATATTAGATACTCAAAGTTTGGACTCGAAATTACAAAATCGGTTAAACATGGTTTTCAATTCATTCACATAATAAACATTCGCTATTGTTTTGTAAAAATATAGATTCATAACTCATTCAAACCTATCAAAAAAATCTACCATATTTTATTAATAACTACAATCTCTATAAAACCCCTACATCCAAAATGATACTGAGTACCAAATCTTTTGTGAAAATGTCAAGATATTTGATTTATTTCATTTGTATAAGAGTGATAATTGATATGAAATATATATAAAAAAAATGTTATGTTTAAGTGAGATTTTCTACTTGGCTGCCGTGCAGCATCTTGAGCCCGAGCAATTTTTTTTTGTTATTAGTGTAATTGATTTATCCATTTTTTGTTATTAGTGTAATTGGTTTAGCATTAATGATTTATAGTGAAACGTAATGCTTTGCAAAATTTTTTGTACTTAAAGCACTTACTTTTCAAATTTTGGGATTAACCATATAAATTTTCGAAAAAATTATAGTGAGTAATTTAGGGCAATAAAAAAAGGTGATGTTATTTTGAGAGTACAAAAAGGAAAAGCCCTCTATGAAGAACCTCTATCGAGCTTGCTAAGGTTACCACTCACGAACAAGATCTGCGGTACATTTCTCAAAGAATCTCATTGGCAAACTCCCCACTTATACCTTATTTACGCCATTTTTAATTCATTCAGCATATTTCGATATATTAACAAATCTCGTACCTTCACTAAATCGTAGGCTCCACCAAGTCCCATTATCCATCGGCTTAGTCAAGCAATCCAAAGTCCATATTGGCCTTTCCGTTTACAATATCTGAATTACTTGTCAGTAATATACGTATCAACTGTTCGTTAAAAACTCTCGACCTAAAAAAAGTAAATACTGCTATTTTAGTTTTGAGTGCAAAACATCTCATATACACTTCAATTTGGACATAGAAATACGTAACATCGATGTCGCGCTATACATTCGCGGTTATGGCCTGATCGAGGTAATGACAATGAGATAAGCACTATACGAACATAACATGTCAAACTATGAATGCATACAACCTTATAGATTTAACACTTGAATGCGGCATAACCCCAATTCCCTATATGGTTAATTAATTACCTAGTCAGCTGCTGCATATGTGGACCCATACATTATACACTTCGTCTTAACAATTTATTTCCCTTCATTGAATGGATCCCAGTTCATTGGTTGCTCCTGCTGCGGCTGATGATCCCCGCCCTGTTGTTGCTGCTGCTGCTTCGAGATGGAGCATGGCCCCAAGTTGTTGAAGCTGCTGGTTCCCATGTCTATGCCGCCTGCAGTACTGAACTGGTGAGCCTGCAGGAGGGCTTGCTGATGATGATGACCATAATCAGAAGAATTCATGGCGGCATCGCTTTTGAGTTGCAGTACCTTCAGGATCAGCGAGTTTATCGCCAGGTTAGTGGAGCTGAGGAAGCTGCTCGGCCATGGAAGCTGAGGCTGAGGTTGGTCTGCCGCCACCGCCCCCGCCAGTCCACGAGTTGCCTCCCATGCCAGATTGTTATTCTCGTTCAGGTAACTGTGTAAGGCGTTATTGTTGTCGATGGAGGTCAATGGTTGATTTGGCAGGACACTGATGTTATTAACGTAATGGCTGGAGTCGACCAAGTTCGGGCTTTGGAAGTCGATATCTGTGTACTCTGACGGAGCCGTGTCGCAGGGAGAGTCCATGGACAGCTGCTCCTCAGGTTTTACGATCTTCATGGATGTTCTCTTTTGGAAGACCCTACAAACCACCCATTCGTCCTGCAAGCACACAGACAACTTGAATGAACAAACTTTTTCTTTGGGTCTAAGCATATGTATTCAGAGTTAAATCATAAAAGTGCGATCCTCACAATATTAACCATTCAAATTTATGGTTGAATTAAAAAAAATTCAAAAAATTTAAGAATTTTAAGGCAACAAAATATCTTCAAACTCTTAAATTTTAATGACCTTGATGTTTTTGAGGGCAGGCTTGTTCTCGAGTCTGTACTCGTGCATGACCCAGTTGCTCTTCTCGCCGCGAGGAGCCCTCCCATGGTAGAACACAAGAGTTTTCTTCATGCCAACCAAGTGGCCGGCACCTCCAAGGATCTCCTTGTCCTTCCCAGTGGTTTTCCAGTATCCTGATTGGGTGGCACGGTTAGTCCGAAGTCCGGTCGGGTACTTGCGGTCTCTCATGCTGAAGAAGTACCGTTCTTTCTCTCCCATTGAAGCCTTGTCTACAATTCATCATAGATAATCACTCTTTTTAGAATTAAGTTTAGGCTAATAGAGACACTGACATGACATGCAGATCGGGAGGTTAGTGGTTTAAGTTTGAGCTCTATTTAATGTGGATTTATTAAGAAATTGGCATATGTGATACTCTTTTCCAAGGGAGCTATCAACGATGAACAAATTGGGTGAAGTAGAATAATTCATACAAGAGATGATGGATGTCAACATTAGATATATGCACACACACAATAAAAAAAAATGGGACGAGCTTGGCATTTTCTCTTTCTTCTAGAACACGATACACATTGAGGAGCTAGCTCGCAGAAGAGAGGGAAAAAAGACATGTACCAGGCAGATCCCATGGTTCACACTTATTCAGATCAACATCAGCGATCACCTTCGAGATGAAGCTAACGTCCGTTGCTTTCCGGGTCAGGTAGCAAGTGATGAGCTCTTCGTCTGTGGGGTGAAACCTGAACCCCGGAGGAAGATTTTCCTCCATATGGACCGCCTTTAAAATATCAGCCCTCTAATCAGTGAAACCCTCTGATCAGGAGGATGGAGAGAGTACAGGCTATGGCTATAAATAAGAAGAGGGTTAACAGAGAGAGCGGGAGAGGAGGAGCTTCTTCAAGAAGAAGCCGTCATGGTCGATTACCCTTATTTTATTAGGGCTTTATATTACAGCTAACATCTTGAAAATTATGGCGGTGTACTTGATTTTATTCCAGAGATGATTAATCATTCAAACATGAATCCCAATACAAATATAAAGAGATTAGTAGCGTGGGTTGTATTTAATTTGAGTAATTAATGAAATAAGGTTTTTGCCGTGAAAAAAAAAATCCTCTTCGAAATGAATTAATGATCTCAAATGTATGTCCAACCCACCTTCAACCATTTCTACCCACCAATGCAGCCTCCTCTCTCCCGTAAAACCTCCGAGATTGTCCAATTAGAAGTTGACCTTATATATCCCATTTTCTTCTTTTTTGTTAAATATTATATGCCTCATTTTTTTTTCTGATAAAAATATGCCTAGTTTTTTTTTTCTGATAAAAATATGCCTCGTTTTCACTTCCATTATTCTATCCGGACTTGCTGATCTCCTTGCTTACCCGACGTCATCTTCTAACACACCACATATATAATTATTTAATTAGCTAGAAACCCTACAAATGGACATTTATTGTAATACTCACCCGAGATCAAGTTAATTAATCGTGAGATTAATACTAAACGATGACATCTACTGCATCTCCATGGACCGATTAAAGTACCCAACTCCATTCATGCAAAAATTCTAGAATAAGTTGAGTTATTTTAAATTATCATATATATATATATATATATTTGAATATTATAAAATTCGAGTAATTTATTTAATAATATATTAAAATATAGTATAAGACATATATATTTGAACTCTAAAACTAACACTAATTATCATGGGAATAGCCTACTTGGGTTTTCAAATATTATCATCAGCTGACATGAAGTTACTATCAATATTCCATCGGCCTAAGATCCTTTCAAACCTTTCGTTTTACAATTGGAAGACAAGATAAGACTGACACATTTTATATGTATATATATATAGAGAGAGAAACAATTTAAGGGAAGGGGTTGGTTAATATGGTTACCAAACCAGAAGACCGTTTGCATCTTTGGGCAAACATTTTAGCTGTTGTTAATGCAATCTTTACCCACAACCCTCTTTCCATCTTCCACGAATCATCCATCCCTCTCCACATTCAATCCTAACAATGGATCATTCTATGGGAGATGAGTATTTCAATTTTATGTGTTCCTTCTTGTATTGATATTAGCAATTGGTCAAATATGATTTAAGTATATCATACAATAAAAGATAGATCTTTGAAAGATCATTTGGAAATGAGAAATACCTAAGCATTAAAATTAGCAACATTGATTGAAAAAGTTAATTTAAAATTAAAAAAATTATAAAAAAAATAACGTCTCTCTGTTCTATTATTGTCAATAGTTCAACAGTTAAATAATAATTAATCATACTGTTGTGGTACTTGCATGCTCACATGACTAATTTTGAGGAATAGACCTGCTCTTATTGTGTTAAATTGATAAAATATTTTAAATCTTTAAATTATTATAAATATTGTATTTTATTATTTATTAATTTAAAATTAATAATTTTATAATATTTTAAATAATATATATTAATTATATAATTAATGTTTGCTAAGTTGTACTAATATACTTTTAAGAATTCTTCCATCAATAAAGACATAATAATTATATCCATCTAAAATATTTAAAATAATGTATAGATTAAAAAGTAATTTCATAATTTTCACTTTTTTGTTCATACTTTTATAAAATAATAATAATAACTGATTTTTTCAATAAACAAGTCAATCCATTGGTTCTAAATCGAATTGTACTATTGCGCGGATGGAGTATGGATTCAGATCGAAATAACGTTGGGTTCAGATTTTACGTTTAAACCTAAATCTAATTTGAAATAAATTAAAAAACAAAAATAATAAAAATTAATATTTTAAAATTTTAATAAAATAAATTTATGTGGAAGGTTTAGATTCAAACTTAATTCAAAATAATTTTAAAAATAATCAAAAAAATTAAATAATTGAAAATTTTATAATATGGACAAATATTATAAAAATTTTGAACTCCTTATCTAAAATAATCAATCCAAAAATTTTATAAAAAATAATAAAATCTTAGTTTACATAACAATTTTAAAAATTAAATTTAAATAAAATTGTTAAAGGATAATCCTATTTGATTTAACTTGATCTTAATCGATTTTGTTCTTCAGAATCAATATTTGATATAAATTTCTAACCATAAATTTAGAATTTAATTTTAAAATTGTGTCATTCGAATGAATAAAGTTAAAAATCGAGTTAAAATACACTTGTATCTTATTTACTAGATTTGATTTCCTAGTATATATCCTATTTTCCGAACTTGATAATCGGTACGAGTGCAACATAGGTACCCGATCATTGGGTCCTTCATGTTTCTCTCCCCTCACACCCGAGTTAGAGCATATATTTTAACTTGGGGACAGGACTAAAATCTTTGCATACATGTCAAGGATTGCTAATCAATGCAATACTAAATGTACGGACATACAATATCTACCATATCTTAATGGGCAACAAAAATGCGGCACCGCCTAGCTTGGTTGGCAGCATCCTCCAATTTACTAATTATCATGAGTTTATTCTTAAGATAGCATAATTAACAAAACATCACCACAACGGAAACACGTAAGAAAACTGACTGGTCATTAGGAGCATAAGCACCTTAATCTAGCAATTCCCACACGACATTGTAGTAAAACACGTACCTAGTTTGATCATTTGCATTACAAACCAGCAATAATCTACTACTGATGACGTGTGTTTAATATTAGTGTATTATATTTTAGCTGTGTGCCAGACAACTAATATGTAATTATCGTAAAATTTATAGTGTATATATATATATATATATATATCTTGCAACCCTAATCAGGATATGTAACCTCCACCTAAACACTTGCAGTCTTCTCCAATACACTCGTTCGAAATGCTATTAGAAGATAATGGTATGTTATTCTCATCATCCCTCAATGTGATCCCAACTTGTTTCACAGGTTAAAGGGAATAAAAATATAACTCACAACATCCTATGCACCCAATAAAATGTGGTAGCACAAACATGGTTGATTCGTTGTATGTTGATAGAAAGGAATGTTCTAACGAGTTTTTGGCCAAAAACAGTTAACCAAGCTACTTATATCTTAAACAAAGTTCATTTGTCTATATAAAAGAAATGACAACATAACAGACTTGGAGTGGGGTCAAGCCCACATTGAAGTATTTTTGTATTTTTAGATGTCTACTGTACATGTCAACAATGTTCATACACATAAATTAGATAATAGAAGGTATTGATGTGTATTCTTATCTATAAGCGAATAGTTTAAAGCATTAAAATTGTATGATATTCAGAAAAAGAAAATTATAATTAGTAGGATGTTATATTCAATTAAACAAGGGGTTTCAATAAATAACTATAAAAGTATTTAACTTGGAATAATGCTTAGAAATTAATAGAGAATTTTTAGAATTATCACACAACTTATACATTTGAACAACATAAGGGTATTTGCTCTCATTGATTTTGTAGTAGATCAGTCCTATGTTAGTAAGTAGTTATTACCATAGATTCCAGAAACTTCATCCCTATTAAATCTCGAACTAATGATATACATGTTATTAGACGAAATGGTTATAAGAGATATTATCTTACAAGGATGTGAAGTGAATATAGGAGTAGATATCCTTAAGGCTGACTTAGTGTTATTACACGTGATGAATGTACATCTCATCCTTAGGATTGATTATCTATTCACCCACCAAGCGAAACTTGATTGCAAAAACTAGGTTGTGACCCTTCAAGCTAGGAATGCCAAAGAAGTGGTATCCCTTTTAAGAGATCAAAAGATGATGCACAAACGGTGCGAGATGTTCCTATCAAAGATCAAAAGTGCCAAAAGTAGAAGGAACAACCCCAAGTGACACCTAGGTAGTGCGAGAATATCTGGATGTGTTTCCAAAGGTCTTGCTTGGACTATCCCTGGATTGACAGTTCGATTTTGGTATTGACGTAATCCCATGAACTAACTCAATATCACAAGCACCATATCGGATGACACCAGCAAAACTAAAAAAAGTTAAAGAAACAACTCTAGGAGCTATTGGAGAGAGTGTTCATTAAACCCAACCATTCTCCTTGGGGTGACCCATTCCTGTTTGTAAAGAAGCATGACATGAGCATGAGGCTATGCTTCGACTACCATTGTCTCAACTAGGCAATGGCCACAAATCATTATCCGCTCCCCAAGATCGATGATATATTTGATCAATTGGTAAGAGCATTGTATTTCCCCAAGATTGATCTATTGTCTAGATACCACCAATTGAAAATCAGAGAAGAAGATATTTAGAAAACGACCTTAAGGACAAGGTATGGGCATTACAAATTAAGAGTAATGCCATTTGGACTAATAAATACACAAATATCATTTATGGACATAATTAATAGGATTTTTTAGCCATGCCTCAACCATTTCATTATATTGGCCAAATTCATGAGGTACACCTCCACACAATGTTGGAAGCACTACAAAAGGAACAATTATTTGCCAAATTCATAATGCGTGAATTCTAGCTAAGAGAAATGGGATTATTGAGATATGTGAAATTATGGAATGGGATTAGGTAGATCCTGCAAAAATAGAGGCAATTTCCTACTCTGAAGTAGCCAAAAACCCTATAGAAGTGAGGAGTTATTTGGGATTAGTTGGGTACTATAGGAAGTTTGTAGAGAACTTCTCCATCCTAGTAGCCCCAATGATGCGGCTAATGCACAAAGGCTTCAAATATGAGTGAAGCATGAAGTGTGAGGCAACATTTAAGGAACTCAAAAAGAGACTTACAACAACCCCATACTTGTCCTCCCAGATATGAACGAGAGATAATATACTATTTATAGAGATGCGTCCGGACATGGGCTGGGATGTGCACTAATATAAAGAGAAAAAGTAATCTCATATGCATCCAAATAGTAGAAGAAACACGAGAGCAATTACCTGACTCATGACATGGAGTTGGCAACCATTATATTTACCCTCAAGATATGGAGGCATTACTTGTACGAGATAACATGTCAGATCTTAATAGATAAAAAAAAGCCTCAAGTACCTTTTGACGCAAAAGGAGCTAAATATGATGTAGAGGTGATGCCTACAACTAATAAAGGACTATGATGTGATCATCAAATACCACTCGTGGAAAGCAAATGTGGTAGTTGACGTCCTAAGTCGCAAGCATAAGGTGAGCTTACCTCATGTAAGGTCGATGTACCTACCCGTGCTAAAACAGGTGAAGTAACTATGCGTATCCCTAGATGCAGATACGAAAACCCCGTGTTTAGTGGAGAACTTAACAGTTTGACCCACCTTGGTGGATCAGTTCTGAGTCAAATAGAAGATCGATCCAAGATTAAAGAAGTTCATGGACAAGATCATGGAGGCCACCACTACTGACTTTTGCATCAGGGCAAATCAATTACAAGCATTTAAGGACCAGGTGGTGGTACCCGATGATACTGATCTAAAAAAAATACCATACTCGAGGAGGCACAACGCGATGCATCCTAACAACACCAAGATGTATAGAACCTTGAAGTGAGGTTACTGGTGGCCATGTATGAAATAGGAAATCATGGAGTACGTGGCTAGGTGTCTATCCTGTCAACAAATAAAGGTCGATCACTAGAAGCTAGCGGGACTCCTTCAACTGCTCTTCATTCTGAAAAGGAAATGGTAGAAGATCATGATGGATTTCGTGACAGGGTTACCACCATCTATCTAAGGACACGATGTGATATTGGTTATTGTGAACCGACTCACAAAGTTCACACTCTTTTTACCCATCAAGCAGACCCACTTAGAGGAGAAATAAGCCAAGCAGTACATAACAGAGATAGTACGCTTGTACGAAGTCCTAGAATCTATAGTATCATACCACAATTCGAGATTCACCTCTAAATGTGGTCGAGTCTATAGAGCTCGCTCATGATAAAGTTACATATGAGCATGACATTTCATCCCTAGACTGACTAGCAGTAAGAGATGACAATCCAGTCCCTAGAGGACATACTTCGAGAGTGCCTTCTGAACTTTGGAAAAATATGTGAAGACTACATGTGCCTTATTGAGTTCACATATAACAACCAATATCATGCCAAGATCCAAATGACCCCATATGAGGCTTTATATGGGAGAAAATGCAAAACCCCATTATACTAGAATGATGTAGGAGAACGCAGGTTGGAGTGAGTGGAACTCATTGAAGATGCAACAAAAAAGATTCGGATAATCCAAGATCGGCTTAAGGTGGCACAAGATCGACAAAAGAGTTATGCCGATAACAGATGCCGTGAGCTAAATTTTGAGGTGGGCAATCACATATTCCTAAAGTTATCCCCATGGAAAGTAGTAATTAGGTTCCAAAATTGAGGAAAACTAAACCTAAGATATATTGGATTCTACTTGATCACCCGAAGAATCCGACTGGTGGTATACAAGCTCATGTTACCCCCATAACTAAACTAGATCCATGGCAACTTCCACATGTTAGTGCTGAGGAAATATGAACAATATCCTAGAGACATGTTGGACCAACCTCCTCTAGAGCTAGAAGAAGCTCTAACATATCCGATGGAGTCAGTATGGCTACTCGACCAATAGGAGAAGAATCTTCGATGGAAGATAAACCTAATGGTTAAGGTCTTATAGCCAAGTAGAGGAAGAAACCTAGGAACCCTAGGCGAGGACAAGAGAAAAATATCCGAGACTATTCAAATTCTCCCTTGACTCATACATGTAAATTAAACTACGATTTAATCAATATATCTACAACTAGTTTTGGGGACAAAACTACTAAAAATGAAGGGATAGTTGTGACATTGAGAAATCCTGAATTGAAAACCAAGCTTAACTAAATCGGGAAATGAGATCAAACTAAGGAAGAAAACACAAATAAGGATCACGAATTGAATTGGGCTAGGAAAAGAGTTTGGAAGAGCCCTAAAGTGATGAGAAGGGTCATAATAGACCTTAGAAAATATCATGTCGTCCGAAATAAAGGATAAGGAAAGACCCGGGAAAGAACAGGTTCGAACTATGTTCGGGCTAACTCGGGTCACAAACCCCCAATTTTTAGTGGGGGCTAAACAAATTGGAATGAGGTGGTTCTTTAGGTATATTTATTTATCCAATAATGGGATGAAAAAGGGGTGAACCCACAAAGAAATAAATTCATATTTAATTATGAAAGTTTTAGGGGTAAAGCTATAATTTTGGAAATATTATGGTATGGTATATTACATACCTTAATTATTAAAATGAAGTATATTTATAAAACCTGTTTGATGTTTAGGGAGCAAATCATACATGATCATGCAATAAGAGCGTGAAGACTCGGGAATCCATCTAGGACAAACATGTCCATGTATAAAAGTGAGTGGAATTTTTGGCATCGAGTCTAATTGGGTTGATGATGTGATATTACTCATGCCCCTAATAACATAACCACTCAAAACAATTTAAGGAATATATTCCTATGATAGCATGAACTCTTCTGAAACCTTTTTGAAATATATTCCTAATGTTATCATGAAACCTGCTTATGAATTTATTTTGGAAATAAAAAATTTTCAAGAATGGGATCTAGACCTATTCCTCATGCATGAAATGGGTCAGCCCCATGGTCAATGGAAATGGACTAGAACCATGTTTATTGAGAAGTTGGCCTAGGGCTAGCATTTTCAAAAGAAGTGGGTCTAAGGCCATATTTTGAAAACTCTTGTGATAGTGGGCCCAATGCCATGCTTTGAAACTTTGAAGAGGTCTGATCCCATAAATAACACTTATATTGGAGTAGCAAGACAAGTCTTGATGACAAAAGCTTAACAAGTTGTTTTGAGAAATGGATCGTGCCTGATAAATTCTATCAAGCTAAATGGGTCTTGCCCCCATAGAGTTGATAGAACAAAGCTGATGGATTTATCATAAAACACTGTGTATGTGTTTATGTGAACGGAATCATGAGATGCATTGTCACACCCCAACTTGGTTTTCCTAGTTGTACCTGCAAACAACCTGCCACTCCTCTCGATCCTATGATAGTGAGTGTGTCCACCATCATAGACTCGATAAGGATAATGCTAAGAATAAAAGTAATTTTTATTAAAAATCAAGATAATACCAAAATATAAGCAATAATTTTTTAATAAAAGTGTACCTAGCTAGTGTGTCGACGTAACATTTCACTTTTGTCATGTCTATTACCTAAAAGGGGTTAAGAGAGTGGATGAGTTCACAACTCACTGAGTAGGCTTTATCTAGTAACAACGCATCATGTTAATAATAGTAAATATAAGGGATGTCTATCTATAAAAAAGGGGTTCATAGGTTTTAAGCATTAAGGTGATTTTCTATTATATTCAAGATTTAACACAACAATACCACTCTATTAGGGAGGGATCACACATTCACATAACAAAACTCTATTATGTTTTACTTGTTGCCTGGAGCACCTTTACCAGCCACCTATATGTAAGGACAGTCATCCTATGTGAGCATCAATGCCTAACCTGCAAACAAGAATTGCATTTGTCTGTTATTGAGGGATGATACCTTTTCCCCTTCACCAAGGTTTGGTGCATGTAGGACTCCTAGAGCCCTTGAAATATTAGACCAACATTACTTCTCTTATACCAACCTTGTTGTCTAGCAACCATTGGAATCACCACTACCCTATACCGAGCGTCTAGCAATCCTGCTTGACAAGCACATTCATGTATTTTTGGTCTTTAATCCATTATCTTTGTTCTACCACCCCTTCGGGTTAATGCCTGCCTTTGCTCGGTAGTAGTTATCGGGCAAAGCCTATTTCACACAACTAGTTATCATAAGCTTTTATGTTGGTTTGGCTCTAGCATAACAATTGTGTTATTTACGAGACAATGCTCATTTTCAATGGTCTTGGGACCACTTGACGAGTATTTTCAAAATAAGGCCTTAGGCCCACTTCATTTTAGAAAATGATGGCCTTGGGCCCACTGTGTCATCAAGATATAATATTAGCATACTAGCATAATTCTAATAGCGTGATTCATGCTATTATCGGGTTTAAACTATGACATGGCTCATATCATCACAACTAATGCTATCAACAAGATTCATGTTATCATAGAAGGTTCATGCACTTATTGAGTTTAGGCTATCACATGGCTCATATCAACAATATCTAGCGCCAACAATAAGATTCATGCTATCATAGAAGGTTCATGCTCTTATCAAGTTCAGGCTATCTCAGGGTTCATGCTATCATAAGTTCAGATGCTCATGCTATAATAGGTATGAGTCATCGAGAACTCAATGCTAGAAATTTCCACTTACCTCGTAACCGAGATATGTTCATCCAAGCTAGATTTCCAATCCTTAGTGTGCTCCTTTGCACATGTACTTTGACAAACGGTTCCTACACAATTTAGGTATACATATAAGGGAAATTGGCATAAAGGCCTCATATTATCAAGTAATTTCACATTGGTCTCTATGTTATGCCTTAATTACAATTAGAGCCCTAAAGTTTATAACTCTTTAATTTAGGTCCCTAAATCCACTTTACCCTCAATTAGTCCCTAAGATTTCTAATATTCCCTTTAGGTCTTTAAGATTCACTTATTTCCATCCAGGTCCTCATCTTTCACTTAATTGCAATTTGGTCATTAAGCTTCCAAAAATTGAAATTTAGTCCCTGAACTTTGATTCTTAGAAAAACATGTTTAAATATTCCCAAATCAGTCTATCATGCCTCCAATCATCTTTCCCAAATCCCTACAAACATTCTAAGCTTTGAATCAATTCATTTGGCCTAGAATTGACTAAAATAGAGCTTCACTAGAAAATAAGGTCTAGAGAGAGAAAGCTTCTAAAACTTACCGATAAGGGCATAGCGACTAGAGCTAAGGGTAGTTGGAGCTTGCCCTTGTCCTAGGATTCTTCCTGGATCAGTCGGTGGTTTGAAAGATAACCTAAGCAGTCTGAAATTGGATGGAATAATGCTTAGCTTAACACACTATAATTTTGAATTTTCCAGCGAACGATGACGGTAGGGACTTACCAAGGAGGCATGGGGAGGAGTTAGGCATGACTAGAGATAGTGGGGGACCTTGGGTCAGCCATAGGTGGTCATGATGGGACTCGATCTCGACTTGGTCGGGTCTAGGCAGAGTCGGTGTTGGAGTAGTTCACTTTAAGATTGCCTCGGGGATTCTCTAGCCATCCTCACACTAAAGGGAGGCTGCTACTAGGTGGAGAACTTCCTCCAAAATCTGTTGGACCTAGTGTCATGCCCTAACCCAGTTCAATTGGATCCTCATGATCAACCCACCACTCTTCTCGGTGTACCAATCATTTTGATACCAGTAGGAGTCACGCGATGTCACACCTCAACCCTGTTTGGTCAAATCCCCATGATCAACCCGCCACTCTCATGGCTTATTAGGAGTTTTCCATTTTCTAAACTATGAGGAGTAAGGTGCCCTTTCACTTGTATCTTTCTTAGAATATCATTAAACAAAACTAAATACATTAATTCTAATATACCTGTCTTTCAGGTTCAGCTATAGGGAAGTCTTTAGGTTTATTTTTCCCTTAGTTACCTAAAAAGGGGTAAAGGGAGGGGGTGAGTTCAACAACTCATGAATGGGTGTTGGGAGTGAGTTTTTATAAATAAAACAACTTTAATTGGAGTGTGCCAAACTCCTTATTTTTTTAAGAATATTCTTTCCTCAAATTCCGGCTTTCAAAACCTTTACCCTGCCAAGGGCGACCTTTTCTTTTAAAAGGGTTTTTCCTCAATTTTTAATCTCTTTTCCAAAACCTTTTTCCAAGGTTCACCAATTCTTTTTCCAAGGATTTCTCAAATCCTTTCCAAGGTTTTCAAACCTTTTTCCCATTTCCACATTGGGTGTGTTTCACAAACAACACTCGCCCTTCATCAGGAAGGGTACATACATTCGCGAGATGCAGTTACGCCGACTGCACCCACTTGTGGATCGGAGCGTCTTTACCATCCACCCTAATTGAAGTCTATGACTTCTACCTAGAGTCTGAGTGAACATCTCAGGTGTTCAATCCTCATACCCAAAAATACTTCGTGTCCATATGAGGATAGAGACCTCATCTCGAGCCCACCTTGGCCTCATGCGCATGAAGCTACGTCAAGCTTCCCTGACTGCTGGCACGAGAAACTACCCTTATCTCCACCATGTCATCCAGTAGCCATTAGGATGCATCACTACCCCTCTTGGGCTTCTTATTGGTCATGAACCTCAAGTGCAAGCACAAACAATAATTTTTCTACAAAGCCGTTTATCTTTGGTGCCATTGGTCCAATGGCCTCGACCCTTAACTCGACATACAATTGTTTGTCTAGGTCAGTATGTTTACTTGGCCGGAACGCACTGCCACCAGTCCATCGAGTATGTCAGTCCTGTCTTGGTACCATAGCAAAATCAAATAATCCATTCATTAAGAATTTTGATGGATTTAATATATCATGTTTGTTTACAAGCTCCTACTCGTGCCAACTGGCCTTGGGCCCACTATACGTGATTTTCCAAAATTAGGCATTCTAGCCCTATAAGTTCCAAAATCGAGGCCTCCGGCCTATCTAAGTTGTTCTAGCTCTCGTCAAGAAGGTCTCCCAAAAATTTTAAGCATTGGCTCATAGCTAGGAGAGAACACTTACTGACAAAATCATCTTTTAATTCATCACACCAACCGGGTGTGATGACATCTCCGCTTACAACCGGTAAGGAGGTTTTCTCCTTCCTTCGAGGAAGTCCATCATACCAACAAGGTATGATCTCTCTACTTACAATTGGTAAGTAGGTTTTCATTTAGTTCTCACATCACTCCAACCAATTGTGATGTTTAAATCCCACATTTGTTCTCTTCCATGAGTTTTGGATCTTTATTGACCACTTGAGATTGTCTGATTTCTTGTTTTGACTTTTATTTACCAATTCTAATTCCCTTAGATCCCCAATTTTCTTTAAAATTTTTCGGTTCTCCTTCCCGGTTCTAGATTTCGAGAAGACAGGGTAACTTCTCCCCACCTTTAAGGAGTTTTGTCCCCA
The DNA here is from genome assembly GCA_030064435.1 of Trapa incisa. Taxonomy (NCBI): domain Eukaryota; kingdom Viridiplantae; phylum Streptophyta; class Magnoliopsida; order Myrtales; family Lythraceae; genus Trapa; species Trapa incisa. The sequence goes on along the minus strand of CM057772.1, from coordinate 8,592,641 downwards.
AAACTCATTGTGCCTTAATTAAATGGGGTATTATTCCCTATCACACTTCTTGTATCCTTCCAGGATCTACCTGCTGAGCCAAAATATCATTTCCCTTGGAAATATTTTTTGCTTTCAATATTTTTCTTCTATTGATCCACAATTTGAGTAGGTTCTTTCTAATGAGGTGGATTCCTATCCTCCTTCCTCTTTTTATTTTTCTTCAAATTCTCCACTTACCTTGGTACTCTTCATTATCTCCCTCACCTGGGAGTTATTTGATGGCATTGTTTCTTGAGAGATTCCCTTTTGAGGACCCTCTCATAAATTCCTTATCTATGGGTCACATCAAGACCTCCTTTAAGGTAGGGCAGACAATTTCTATATGGTGCATCTATCCCCCCCACCCCCCTTCATTCCAATCTTCACACCCTACCAGAGTTCAAGATTTTGGTTATCCAATTTGAGTAACTCATTCGCCTATCCTCCTTCTTTGAGTGTCCTTCCCTCAGAGACATTGACTCCACCACCTTGCCCACTATAACCTTTCCACTCAAGGCATCCCGTCTCCTTCGCAAGCATCCAATTACTCCTCATAGTTTATTTGGGCCTAGTCCCGATTAGAGTACAAGTCTCTCTTGATGTTATCTAATAGTTTCATTTGTCTAGACTTACCTATGCTCCTCGAATCTTTTCCTCCAAACATTCGCCCTTTAATCCTTCAGTTTCATGGAACTTGGTCCCTTTACCTTTTGGTGGTATTCATTCATGGCCCAGGACATTATCCATATATTCAATACATTCATCCTCATAATTTGTCATTTGGACTTACTTTGTATCGAGCCTTCAACATTACCTTCCTCGGATGGTATTCCCACGGAATCTTTATCCGACGTGTTGGACTCATTCTCCTATGCCCTTTCTTTATGGTGTTAGAGTGGCCCATCACGCGATTCCTCATTAGAGCATTCCTCCGAGAATATTAGCTTTATTTCACCTTGTCATCTTTTGATCCTAAGCTCACCATCCCTTAAGGTAATTGTTAACGTTGAACAATTTTCCTTCCTAATCGCACATCCTACATTCTTATTAATGGTTTTCTCACAACTATTTTAGTTAAGGTGTATGAGTTTTCCTCCCCCACACCAAATGGCACCACCCCTACTTTGATTCCTCCATAGCTCTTTCTAGACATTCGGTCTGCTTGCTTCCCTATCTAACATCATGCTACCGTTACAATTATTTCCATGAATTTTGTGAAGTGTTTGCTCACTTGTCTCGCACTTCTTCCTTATTGGTCACCTTTGGTTCCCATTGTCGGGTTTCCTTATCCCCTTCACCATTGGCCCGCTTTATGTCATAGATCTCCACTTGTTTGGGACCACCCTTCATTAAGGGTGTCTATCCCTCAATGTATCGGCATTCGTTCATGACCTTTTCACTATCATTCCCTCCATCTCTTAGGGGGTCCCCCCATATGGAATGTATTTATCCTCTTGGGTTCCCTCTTAGAAATTCCCCTTGTTCATCCCCTTTTTCATCGTACCTCAAGGTAGAGACTTCGATCTTTGGGGCCATGTACCCCACCTTTGTAATGATCTTTGTAGACTTCTTTCCTTATTATCTTTGCACTAATTTGCGTCAATGCATTTTTCCATATTTAATCCTTCGTCGTATTTGAGCTATCCAACTGAAATTTCCTATCCAAGGAATCCTTGTTACTGAAATCTTATTTTGTGTACTCCATGCTATGCCCCATCGTTCAATCTTAAATTTTAGTAGGTGGGGGTGGACGGAAACCGTCCTAGATGTCCACATGTTCTGGATATCATTCCTCTAGTAATTTGGATCCACCCCTCCTTGGTTGAAGTATGTACCTCTCAAGGACTCCCTTCCTTGATACATTTCATTTCTCTCATTGGGAAGTCTTTTCCCTTAGTTCGTCGTTATGGGTATATGACTCATCCAAAATTTTATGGCATCATTTAATGTCATTTTCCTGGTTACCCATTCATTTTGTTTAACTTTCTTCTTGTACTCCTGCGAGTGCATCTCTCTTCCCCCTACACGTCATCCATTATCTCTACTTGCATTCTATTTATTTGTTAACTAAATGTTTTATATATTCCTTCTTATGCCCCGACTTCTCGACTTCTTCATAAACAATATTAGAGGGTCTTTAAGTGACTTACTCTCTAATCCTAACTCACAAGCTAGATTTTTTATCCTTGTACTAAGGAGTTCCCAATCTCCCGAAACTTGGTATTATTTCTTAGGGCAATCCCTTACTATGCCTTCATTAGGATTAAGGATTTCTATCATCCTTGTATTTCTTATACAGTGGCCTTCTTACTCCTCTTCTCAAAAAGGAAATTTTATGTTTATAGTTGGAGAAGTATTTTGAAAGAAAATTTTATTTATCAACTTTGGTGGCCATAAGGATAGCTTATTACATACTTGAGCAAGTACTCTAATTCCCACATCTACCCTTCTAACCGAACATATTAATCAACCTAGAGTTTATCACTAGTAAGTTGCGAGATTCTTCATCAAAAGGGGTGGTGGGTGGGGTTCTTTTCTTGGGTGGGCATTGGCCTCTGTGGTACCTCCTACACTTAGTGTAAGTGTTCAAGCTAGGTTCTTTGTATTCTGATGAAGATGCGCTTCTCTACAATTCCCTAAACTCGCCTCTTTGGGTTATGGAGATCTTGTACTTTTCCAGTACTACGACTTCATATTCGTAGGCTTGCCACATTGGATTTACGAGTTTGGCCTAGGTAGGTACCAGTGGTAGCCTATGGAAGACCCTCACATAGTTGGCGTAGGCTTCCCAGAAGTTCCTTTTTGCCTCTTTTGGGGCTTGATTTTGTCTCGAATATTGGGGTTTTTCGGTGGAGATGTCTCATCTTCCACCGACAGTTGGGTGTTCCTCTTCTTGGAATTTTTCCTACAAACGGGGTATTCGGGATAAGTTTAATATTTTCGTGCTAAGGGTCATGCAATAGTTATTTCTAGTATTGTTTCACAAATATTTTTCCTAGCCATCCCAATTTTCAAAAGTTCTTTATTCTCCCAAAATTCAAGTTCGAAAATTTTTCGCTCTGATACCACTCAAGTTATCATGTCCTAACCCAGTTTCGTTGGATCCCTGTGATCAACCCGCCACTTCTCTTAGTGTACCCATCATTATGATACTAGCAAGAGTTAGGAAAAGTCTAGAAATAATTTATAAAACATGTTAGAATATAATAGTTGCATGTAGCTTACCACATAATATACTCTTCCCCCAATGTTTCTCTTCATGTTATCCTGAAAAAAGGATTTAAGAGAGGGGTGAGTCTATAACTCAGTTAGTGGGTAATAAGGAAGAGTTTTATAGTAATATAATTTATCATTTTCATTTTCTTAGTTTAATCTTAGCACACAAGCACGCCCTTTATCATTAAAGGGTTCACACATTCGCAGAGCAGTCACCGACTACTCCACTTGTGGTCTGGAGCACTTTTACTAACCACCCTTGTAGAAGGTCAAACCTTCTACTCATAGTCCGAGTGAACCTTACCACCCATTCCTCAGACCTTAATTTCCTTCGTGTTCGCTATAGTGGGATGAGACCTCACCCCATGCTTCCTTGATCTCAATGCACATGAAGCTCCCTGAGCTTCCTAACTTACTGGACGACAAACTTCCCTTATGCTCACTGGCTCATCCAACAACCCTTAGAACTAGAAATGTTCTAAGGGCTTGTTTCCTAGCCCTGCTCTAATTTGCCTCTAAAGATGTCTAAAACTTTGGCTAAAATGTCACCCTAAAGCTATGTAGAACTATGAAAGGAAAACATGAAATGCTAAGGTCCAATGCTTACCTCCAATCCCAATCAAGCTTGGATGATGAAGGAGATGATGGTAGTGAGCTTGAGGTACCTTCCTTAGTGAATTGGCTGCCTGAGGATGCCATAATTTACATACAAAGTAGGTACTCTATTTCTTACTACGAAGGCACAACTACTATTTAGCCACATCGTCGGTGGCTCGGGCACCAGTTGTCTATGATCAAGGCTCCTTATGGTAGAGAAGGCTATAAGGAATAATTTTCACTATGGTCGGACTTCTCCCATGCCTTGCTTGGACACCATGTGGCAAGATTGAAAGTCTACTCACCAAAAAAATAGAGCAAGTGAGTTTTAAATGAGATATTTGTTGATCAAAGGGGGAGGGGATGACTTTATTTATAGGTGGAGCACCCTGAAATCCCTGAGAACTCACCCATGTGGGATGGGGCAATTTAGAGTCAGATTGCCATAGTGTCGAAGTAGATGAAGCTCGCCTAATGATTCAGGCCTTTACCCCTATTTCTCTGGCGAATGTTAATCGGGGAAGACGAAACTGTGTGCACGCGTGCTTTCATGCGTGATGCATCACCACATTGTATTTAAATTATGATTGTATTTAATCTCTCACGTGGTTTCCTATGATTTGTTGTGCCCAAATGAATGTGCGTCAAAGAGGCTAATTGAGTAACTGTCGCTATAGGGCACTTTGTGATTGACTAACCTTACTTGATGTGTCCAACAGCCGTCCAGTGTCCTCTGACCCGACACACTCTGATTAGTCACTTTCATCCAATGTGGTCTAACTCCTACAATTTAATTTGACACATGACACAATCTTATTGGTCATGCTTGGTGCTTATTGACCATAAATAGTAGGCATCTTGTTTAATTCATAAAATAATGGTTTGTAGCCTATTTCCATAAATAGTAGCCATCTAGCCCCGTTCATAAAATAATATGTAGCAACCCCTTTCAAAAATAGTGGGCATTTAGACTAGTTTAGAAAATAATGATTTGTGGTCCTTTTCCATAAATAGTGTTCATCTAGCCCATTTTATAAAATACCAAGTAAGATCTCCATGTCATTTTCTAATTTCTGCACAATATTTTCAATCATAAGTAGCTAGTATAATTTTGAAAGTTGTAGAAACCAAAAGTTGGTCTAATAGGACCCAACAACAATATCAAGCCCACCCACCAAGACTAGTGTCCAACTCTCCAGGTGAGATCTTTCTTGATCTTGTACTAGAAAATTATGCCAGGCTATTAATAATTAAGTCATATACTCAATATGAGTATTCTAACTTTATTTTATCGACATTTTCCCTATAACATCCCAAATCTCTTTTATTTAGTATTAGGTCCTTAAGTTTCCTCCATATTGTGCTCAAGTCCCTACAATTACCCATTTTTCTCATTAAGCATATAAACATTCTATTATCTACATTTGATTCCAAAATTTCTATTTATGGCATCTAGGCCATCCAATTTATCCCAATTTAAAGTGTTATCCAAATTCATCTTAGAATTTTCTCCCACCAAGACTCCTATCATCAAATGTATCCTCCTAGGGTCCATCCAAATTCAGTTTGTAAAATTTGTCAGAATCTCTCCAATGATGACAAGTTGCCTTAGACCATAAACCAAAAAAGCTACTAGACCTCCTTGGTTCAAGCCTTGCCCTAATTAGGTATCAAAGTTGCCTAAAACTCTAACTGAACTATCTACTTGAAAACTAAATAGAAAAGTCAAAGGAACATGAGTTAGTGAGGTCAAATTGGCTTACCTCAGGTCTTTCCCATCTATGGTAGAGGAAAAATAAAAATTTAGGAAACTTATGGAGCTATCCAATGCCGAATTTGATCGTCTTACGCGGTCGGACAACCGCGTATAGAAGGTGATATGTTTCTTGCATCACAGACACATTCAATATTTTCCTACACTAGTGAAACTCCAGTCATCGATGGGCTCCAATGTGGACCTTCATTCAGAGGATGTTCCAAGGTAAATTTTAAATACTAATCGACATTGTTTCATTCCCTATGGAGCTTAGGGTTAAGCTTGAAAGTCTAGTCATTAAAAATTTGGGTTACTAACTTTGTAGGAGAGATTCTGATGAGTTAAGGAGGAGAGGAGGGTTAGTTTTATAGGTGAAGCTCCATAGATTGATTGTGAATTTCTCGGTGTGAGATTAGTGAAGTTTGGTGGTGATTTTCCTTCATGTCGAAGATGATAAACATCCCTAGACACTTTCCTTATTTGCATTGGTTTATTTGCCTTCTTTTCGATTGTAGTTCACTAGGGAAGATGACAATGTGCACCCACGTGCATGCTTGCACATGTGAGATGCCATGTGGCACACAAAAATTGGTTATGATCCACTGATGTAGTGAACTGATTTGATTAAAATTTGTTAACTGTGTTGACTACCAAGTGACGCGTCATGATTGGTTGCACTCGTTCGATTGTATTAAGTTATTTATTGATTGTGTAAATGTCACCATGTGACATTCAATGATTAGTTGCATACAATTATTGTGGTTTAACTATTGTCATTAGTGTTAGACGTGACATCCAGTAATTTGTTTTGCACAATAACTTGCAGTGATTGGTCATGCATGTTGATGTGGCTTTACTAGTGTTGATCGTGCTGACTTACCATGTTGTGCACAGTGATTGGACGTGTTACTCATGTGGTAGTCCAACTCGGGGCATTTGTCAACATTATTTGCACTGGTTTCCATCGAATATTTCGACTTGTTCGACCAATTTTAACATTCTATGGACTAGTTCACCCAAAATTGGACCAGTTTTTTTGTCCATTTTATTGCAAAAATTTTTTAACTTATTTCCATAATTTTAGGGACAAAAATTACATTTACCCCTTTTAGAATAACTTATTAAATTTGTCTCATTTCAAGGCCAATCCAGTTCAATTTAATTTCAATTTGACTTTTGTCCAATTCCTACTATGGACTAGCCAAAAAAAATAATTTAATGATTTATTGAAGCTAGAGTTCAAATCAATTCTTTATTTGGTTTGTTTTCTCCTCCCAATCTCATTCGAGTTTTTGGTCTTGGCTCACAAAGTATTTTCATAATAGAGTCGGGTATTACACTACACATTTAGGAAACATGAGGATCATGATATCTAACTAAGTGTTTCTTTTCAATCTATGGAAAGTTTTAACCACTCAACTTCCTTCTAGTAATACATATTTGGACCACTCACTATAATTCTCTAGGTTCCAGCATACTAGAACCAAAACAACTATCTTTTATTTTCACGAGTCAATTTCAGTAGCCATTGAAAATCACTTTACCCCTCATCAAGCGTCTATAGTCCAATTCTTGTGTGCCACAAGCAAAAACAATATTAAATAATATAAACAAGTTCATTAATATATTAGAGACTTATCTTGTTATCTTATCAATCCCTTCTATCTAAAATTTATTATCATTTCCTTTTATTTGAAATTGTTTCAAGTGAGGGACCATCTTTGAATACTCGATTCATAACCCTTCTTTTAAAATTCATTGGTTTTAACCCATATTTAAATGGATTTATAATACATCTTTATAAAATGTTGAGTGGTAGCCCTTTTCTATAAAATAGTTTAGTGTAGCCCTCTTTCCTAAATATGAGTGAGTCTAGGCACATTTCTTAAACATTTACGTCTTTGCAAAATTCATTCCTCCATATAGTTTTGTATATTTCCAAAGAAATTTTGTAAACATAATAATTGCTCATAATTTGTAAATTGTGAGTGAATAATTTCATCATTCCAATTAAACAAAATGCCAAAAATCTCACTCACCCCAAATTGGCCTTCATCCCCTTGTGTGTGTCTCGTGCTCTACCATGCTAAGTGTAGCTCCTCAACCTATAGATTTTCTACATCCCAGTTAATCGCTCTCTTAAATATTGTAGATTGTCTAACTTAATATTGCTTGTATCATGTATAGCCTCCTCCTAAATTTTTATTTTTACCCATCATGTCTTGGGGTATCTAATACGACCCTTATTGAATCATATACACTACTCAATCCATATGTTTTCTTTATTTATAGGGTTGCCCTAAAACTTTGCCTTATTTGCACTTATACTCGAAATTTTGATATATTTACACTTAGTTTCCTAAACATTTCATTATTTGCATTTAGGTCATATGTTTCATTTTCTTACATTTTTTATCCCAAGTATTTCCAAACATTTCCTTTAGGTTCTCAAACTTCCCTTTATTCCATTGGAGTCCCCCTATTTTTTTTATTTGCATTTGGGTCACCAATTTTTCTAAATTTGTAAATAAGACGACAAACTTTCATTTCTCTTAAAACTCAATCTTAACTTATAGATTTTAATCCTATCATGATCCTAATCGTCTGTATCATGTTCCCATGATTATTTCAAACTTTGAACTAATCGATTTGGCCTAGAAATGACAAAAAATAGAAGTTTGTCGGAAAAATATTCTAAAAAGAAAACATTATGGTAACTCACCAACGATGGCATGTCGACTGAAGTTAAATGTTAGGTTGAGAAACTAGACTCCATGAGGGCCTCCAAGAATTATGCGGTGACACAATTGATGGTTAGAAGTTCTAAAAATTGTGTTTTATTAGAATTAAGAAAAAATTTGAGTAATTTTATATTTTTGGGTGAACGACGATGGATGGATGGACTTACCAAGATTGCATAGGGAAGACTTGGGTATGCATCGGAGGTCTCTAGGGGCCTAGCACATTCATGTTTTGCCGCATAAATGGTCGGAATTGCCTCGTGTATGAAATTCATAGTTTTAGATTTGGAGGGCAGTATTACGGTGCAACTACTCCATTGTTCCTCCAATCACCGTTGAGCTTGCACAAGATCACCAACTTTTTTTAGAAGCTCCATAGGAATCTATAAAGCCTAGAATCACTTTTTTGTTAGTAAAAAGGCCTCCTAGGATCAAGTGGCGACACAATTGATGGTCAGAAGTGCTAAAAATTTTGTTTTATTAAAATTCAGTAAAAATGGAAGTAATTTTATGGTTTTGGGTGAATGTCGAATAATGGATTTACTAAGGTTACATAGGAAAGACTTAGGGCACGACTTGGGGATCTCAAGGGACTTAACACATTCATGTTTGGCTGCATGAATGGTCAGAATTGCCTTGGGAATGAAATTATAGTTTTGGACTTGGAGAGAAGTGGTACTATGCAACTACTTCATTATTCCTCTCATCCCTGTTGAGTTCGGACAAGACTACCAACTTTTTAAGAAGCTCCATAGGAATCTATAAATCCTAGAATCACATTTTTTTTAGTAAAAAGGCCTTGTTCATAGCTTTTGTTCGAGCATTATCGAAAGCTGGAGCTACTACACTTTCGAGAGATTTGGGGTGTGTAGAAGAGATGGGAGGTATTACACTTTATAAATGGAGCTCAAAGACTTGAAATAATATCCATTTATACCTCTTCTAACATGTGATTTGTCCAAAATCATCATGTGAAGATAAACATCCAACATTTTGCCCTCATTTGACTACTACATTAGTATCAAAATATTCGAGGAATATGACATAGTTCGCACACGTGCATGCTTCGCACGTTTAAATTGCCACGTGACGCATAATGATTCATTGCATTTCCTAGTGTGGTTCTCTAACATGACTTTAATCTTTGCCGACTATATAAGCTACCATGTGGCATGCATGGATTAGCCATATAACCTAACATAGTCAAATGATTGGATTTAATTCCAGTTGACCGTTTGGACTAACCATATGGTGTGTGGTGATTAGCGGAATCAACCTCACCGCTCACTGTGTGCACTTTCCATGCGATGCATTAGGATTGATAGTATCATTTTTATGTGGTTGATCAAATGGTTCATTTGTCGTTTCATTGGTCTCAACTATTTTATTCCCCATTGACACAATTTAGAATAGTTGACTAGTCTAATTAGACTGGATTTCAACTATCATAGTGGTTTTTCAGCCCATTTAACAAATTTTCTAATTTCTTTTATTATGAAAAAATTTATAAAATAATTTACTTATATTTTGAACTTAAAATTACCATTTTACCCATATTGGGTCACCTCTAGAAAATCAAGTATAGAATAGTTCAATTTGGTTTGGTTTTGTTCAAGTCGATTTTCCTTCAATTTCTTTGTCAAATTGTCTTGAACAAATAATTATTGTTTTAAAATACCCTTCTAGGCTTTGTTCAATTTAATTGATATATTTTTTTAGATACTAGATCGAATTAATTCTCAATTCATTTCTTTTTTCCATCACCAGTTTGCATATGTTTTTCTTTCTAACTTGATATTAAAAAATGTGGTGTTTCATCAAATTTTATCGGTACTAATCATACTATTTCATAACTTTCATGTATTTATTATTTAGCCATTTTTTACTTAATTCACTTAATTTGATCATGAATCCCATTTAAAAATCAGATCCTTAACTTTCTCAATTTCACAAAGTTATCAACAACATTTTTCTATTTATACCTCGGATTGTAAACTTTCAATTTATTGCATTTTGGTTCCTAACTTCTCTTATTTTCATTTCAACCATAAGTCTTTTTAACCTTTTACTTTATGTACTTAGACTATCCTCATTTCCATCTTTGTTCTCATACCTTTCATTATTTACAAATTGGTCCTCAAGTAACCCAAATTTGTGCTTTAGTCATCTTTTCAATTCCTTATTAGATACGTTTTAATCTTTAAAATTG